>VXBP01007909.1:233075-295050 GCA_013400115.1 Rhinopomastus cyanomelas | reverse complement strand
GTCCGTGGGGGTGCGGAGGCTGTCCCCGACGGCAGGGTCTGCGGGGACTGGCCCTGGGCCGGTGGCAGGGAGGGTGCCCCCAGTGCGGGTGGCGCAGCCTTCACCGCATCCTCGAACTCCAGCGCCGAGGGCTCTGGGGAGCTGTGAATCACTGCGGGGAGGAGGGGGGCTGAAAACACCCCGGCCCCGCTGCGGTCGCCCCGACGGAGGGAACCGGCCGTCCTCCAAAACAAACTGCCCCCTCCCTGGGCTGTGCCCCGTCCCTGGAGACGTCCGACCGAGGAACCTGAAAGCCCTCGGGGACCCCCTTCCCCGCAGCTCCCCACGGGACCTCATCCCGCACCTCACCCGTGGAGAGGTTAACCCCAAACTGGCCAGATGGGGCGGGACTAGGGGGAGTCCGTGGGGTGCATCTGCCTCGTCCGGTTCAGCTCACAGCCCCTGTCCTCATTCTGGGGGCTTCATCCCTGACTGAGGTCCCTATCTGTGTTCCAGGGGGTTAATCCTGCCCCTGTCCCTGTGTCCTGCCCGGAAGCTCCATCCTGACCCGGGGGTTCATCCCACCCTGGTCNCCTAAATCTCCCTCCCCTAAAACTGTCCACTCCCAGGAGCAGCCCTAAAACAGCCTCCCCAGAACAACCCCCTAGGAACAACCTCCCTGAAACAGCCCCCACGAGGAACNCCCCGTGTCCTGCTCAGGGGACTCCCCCTTATCCCGGTCCTTCTGTTCTGCTCCAGGGGCTCCATCCTGCCCCTGTCCCTGTGTCCTGCCCGGGGACTTCATCCTACCCCGGGGGCTCCATCCTGCCCCGGGGGTTCGTTCNAAGGAGCAGCCCTAAAACAGCCTCCCCAAAACAATCCCCCAGGAACAACCACCCTACAACAGCCCTCCCCAGGCACAGCCCCGCTCTGTCCCAAACACCCCCCCTAAGCCAGGGGCCAGCCCCAAAGCAGCAGCTGAGGCCGAGGCTACCGTGAGGTTTTATTCAGTTGCCAGCCCAGCAGCAGCTCTGTAGGGCCGTCGGTTAATAGGGCGTCGCTTCCCCCATCACCGCGTGGGAAAGGGTCCTGGCCGAGGGGGCTCAATCCCACAAACTGGGGTCCCCCCACCCCGGGAACACCGCGGCCAGCCACAGCGTCTTCTTCCCAGTGTCTGGGTTTCCCTCTCCAGGACCAAAGGTGGGGGAACCCCCAGGCCCACGGGGTCCCGCGGGTCGATTGCCGCCGTCCCGAAGGAGGATTAACAGTGATTATTGCAGTTATTGGTTTAAAATCCGCTGCCCGGGAGCCTCCCGAGGGGGCCGGTCGCGCGGCAGCCGCGGGGCTGCCCCGCTGATTATTAAGACCCAATTAGCACCCGTCGCGTCGCATCCCGGCCCCCACCCCGTGGGGCTCCTAGGCTTTGTAGCTCAGCTCCGCGTTCATCCTGGCGTACATCTCGTAGATGGCGTCCAGGATCGGGGTGACCCTGGCCAGGAACTGGTGAATCTTCTCGATGCTCTCCTCCTCCTTCACCTCTTTGCCCTTCTCCAGCGCCTTCAGCAGGTCTGATCTGTAGGGGAGAGCGTAGACCGAGCCCTGGGATCCCAGGACCACAGAGGGTTACAGGNTCCCGTGTCCTGCTCAGGGGACTCCCCCTTATCCCGATCCTTCTGTCCTGCTCCAGGGGCTCCATCCAGTCCCAGCCCCTGAATCCTGCCCCGTTCTCCTTCTCCCGTCCCGGTCCCCGTGTCCTTCCCGGTCCTGGTCCCCACGTCCCGCCCCCTCCCGCCCCGTTTCCGCGGGAACCCCCACAATCCCGTCCCGCCCCGTTCCCGGTACCGCTTCGTGCCGCGNCAAACTGGGGTCCCCCCACCCCGGGAACACCGCGGCCAGCCACAGCGTCTTCTTCCCAGTGTCTGGGTTTCCCTCTCCAGGACCAAAGGTGGGGGAACCCCCAGGCCCACGGGGTCCCGCGGGTCGATTGCCGCCGTCCCGAAGGAGGATTAACAGTGATTATTGCAGTTATTGGTTTAAAATCCGCTGCCCGGGAGCCTCCCGAGGGGGCCGGTCGCGCGGCAGCCGCGGGGCTGCCCCGCTGATTATTAAGACCCAATTAGCACCCGTCGCGTCGCATCCCGGCCCCCACCCCGTGGGGCTCCTAGGCTTTGTAGCTCAGCTCCGCGTTCATCCTGGCGTACATCTCGTAGATGGCGTCCAGGATCGGGGTGACCCTGGCCAGGAACTGGTGAATCTTCTCGATGCTCTCCTCCTCCTTCACCTCTTTGCCCTTCTCCAGCGCCTTCAGCAGGTCTGATCTGTAGGGGAGAGCGTAGACCGAGCCCTGGGATCCCAGGACCACAGAGGGTTACAGGTTGGAAGGGGCCTCGAGAGATCACCCAGTCCCATCCCCCCAACACAGCAGGAGCCTCTAGATCAGGTCACACAGGAGCATCCAGGGGCGTCTGGGATCTCTCCAGAGAAGGAGACTCCACAACCCCCCTGGGCAGCCCCTGCCAGGGCTCTGGCACCCTCACCATGAACAAGGTCCTTCTCACACTGATGGGGAACCTCCTCTGCTCCAGCTCACACCCGCTGCCCCCTCTCCTGTCCCTGGGTGCCCCTGAGCAGAGCCTGGCTCCATCCTCCTCACACCCACCCTTCACACACTGACCAACACCCATGGGGTCACCCCTCAGGCTCCTCTTCTCCAGCCCCAGCTCCCTCAGCCTCTCCTCAGCAGGGAGATGCTCCCCTCCCTCCATCACCCCTGTGGCTCTGCGCTGGGCTCTCTCCAGAAGCTCTGGGTCCTTCTGGTGCTGAGGGGCCCACAGCTGGACATGAGATTCCAGCTGTGGTCTCCCCAGGGCAGAGGAGCTGGGGAGGAGACCCTCTCTCCATCTCCTCACCACCCCACAGCCCACCCTGTTCTACATGCAGGGTTGTTCCCATGCGAGTCCAGGCAACCAAAGACCCCCATGAGACACCTCCAGCCACTCAGTCACATAGGAACAACCTCACTTCCCTAAACCACAGCCACTCCGGGAGCCACTGGCTTCCAGGCTGCTTTTCCCCCCCGGAAGAGGGAACTCACCGTGAAGAGCTTCTGCAGCATCCAGCCGTGGTACCTCTTGAGCGCGACCTCGTAGGCTTTCAGGGCGTTCACCCGGATGAGGTTGGGGTGCTCCTCGTCCCGCTCACCGTCCGAGATGCTCTGCAGCAGCACCAGCATGAACTTCAGCCCCCTGCGAGAAGAGCCGAGACGCCGGGGTGGGAGACGCCGGGGTGGGAGACGCCGGGGTGGGAGACGCCGGGGTGGGTCCCTGAGCCTGATGCATCCAGACCCCTCTCTCCCCCAAAACCCCACCGCAGCTGCCCCAGCCCGAGGGGAGCAGCCAGGCCCAGGTTTCCCAGAGTCACTCTGAGGGAGCAGCCCCCCCAGCCCCCCAAGTCACCTCTTCAGCCACATCAGCGCCAGCGTCGCCCCCGTCTTGGGCCAGGCTGAGCCGTGCAGCTCCTTCTCCACCTCCAGGATGTTCTGCAGCGTCTTGAACTTGGCCGGGTTGGAGTCATAAACCGCCCGGATTTTCTGGGGGTGCAGAAAAACGAGGTGGGGGGGTTGGCTACTGGGGAGAGCAGCCAGGCTGCTGCTTTCACCCCGTTAATTCACCCACAGGACCGAAACACCACCCAGGGAGGAGAAACCCCTTAAACACCTCTGGGTCCTGCCTCTCCAGCCCCACTGCATCACTGGCCAGAGCTCAGAGCCCTCCTGCGCCTCCTCCTACCTTGATGTTGCCGGCCAGGTCTGCTTTGACGGGGGAGTAGACGATGGGGGTGCCCAGACAATCTGTGGAGACACCAAGGGGGGACGGTCGGTCGCTGGCGGGGGACGGGGGACACCGTAAAGTCCTCAGTTGGAACCAGCAGGTTTCAACCTCCCACCAGCTCAGAACAGCCCTGCAGGAACCTCCTGCTTGGTCCCACCAGTGATCCCCCACAGCCTGGTCCCTCCAGTGAGCCCCTGGGCTGATCCCACCAGTGACCCTCTCAGCCGGTTCCTCCAATAACTCCCCTGCCTGGTCCCACCAGTGACGCCTCCAGCTGATCCCACCAGTAACACTCCCACCTGGTCTCACCAGTGACCCTTCTACCTGGTCCCTCAAAAGACCCTCCTGCCTGGTCCCACCACTGACCCCTCAAGCTGATCCCTCCAGTGACCCTCCCAGCTGGTCCCACTAGAGATCCTCCAGGCTGATCCCACCAGTTCCCCCCTGCCCAGTCCCACCAGTGACCCCCCTGCCTGGTCCCTCCAGGGACGTCCCACCAGTGACCCCTTCAGCCTCCCCGATGGGACGGTCCAGAGCAGAGAATGATGGGCACCATGACCCCCTCCCACACCGGGCAGGACCCTGTGTCATGAGAGCTGCTCCGCCCACGGGCACCCACAGTCCAGCCAGAGCCTGCCCGGTGCCCGCTGTGGGCACCCACGGGTGGGAGGCTCCGTGCCCCGAGGGGAGCCTCCGGACGGGGCGTCCCGGGAGCGGCTCTGCCAGGGCGTGGGAGGCGGCGGGACCTTTCCCAATGGAGCTGCCGGGCGGGTTGAACCGGATCATGACACAACCCCGGCCCCGCCATGCGGCTTCTCCGGGGGGGCACCGGGAGCGGGGCGAGGGGATGACCCAGAACCGGGGGGAGCACCGAGCGCTGGGGAGAGGAGAGGGGTGACACTTGGGGTGGGGGAACAGCCGGCCGGGCCACGGGCAGGGGATGACAGCCGGGCGGCGGGGCTGCCCCGGGTTGTTGTCCCGGGGTTGACTCGGGTTGTTGTCCCCGCGGTTGACGCGGGTTGTTGACCCGGGTCTGTCCCGGGCCGGTCCCGGCCCGCACTCACCGAAGAAGGGCGGCAGATGCGCCACGGCCTCCAGGAACGGCAGCGTCTCGATCTGCTTGTCGGCAGGCAGCGGCTTGAACTCGTGTTCCAGCAGCAGCGCCATGGCCCGGGCCCGCTCCGCTCCGCCTCGCCCCGGGACCCGCAGCGGGACCCGCACCGGCACCGGGACCTGCCCGACCCGGCAGCACCGCCACAAGCCCCGCCCACAGCGCAGCTCCACCAATGGGCGCGCAGCCACTGCCCAATCAGGATGAGGGGCGTGGGCAAATGGGCGGAGCCGTAATCACGCTGCCCTCAGCACCTCCCCTAACCCCGGTAGCCCCGGGACCGGTACCGCTTCAGCCTGGGTCTGGCCCCGCTGCCGCAACCAGCTCGGGCGGCGGAAGGGGTCGGGGCTGCCCATCTCGGTGCCTCCCTCAGCCCGGCGCGGGCCCGAGGAGATGGAACCGGATCATCTCCCCCACCCCGCCCCGCTCCGCCGCCGCGGGTGCTGGCACGGTCCCGGTGCCGCCCGGTGCCCGGCTGCGGGCTGTGAATTATTCAGGACGGATCAGCTTCTCATAGCGAGCTGCAGCAGGAGCAGCGGTTTCTGGCAGCGCGGCCTTGGCCCGAGCGGGGAAAACTGACCCGGGCGCGGGAGTCATCAGTTAATGATGGATTATTAATTAATCACCCCAGGGAAGCGACACCGGGAGCGGAGGGAGGTTCAGTCGCAGCCATCCAGCACCCCGTGAGTCCACGATGCCCCGGCCCGTTGTCCGTGGGTCCCCAGCCCGTGTCCCGCCTCAGACTCCCGGTGGGGCTTTAGCACGGGCCGGGCCGGGCCTCTTCAAGGTGGTACCGGACGTTCCCCCGGCCGTTGCCTTCCCAGCGCGATGATCCCCGGCCCGGCCCGTCTCTCGCAGCGCAGCGCGGCGCGGCGTGTCCCTCGGCGGCCGCCGTAGCTGCGGGCGCTTCGCTATGGCGGTGGTGCGAACGGGGCCTATGGCCGGGTGGCGGGGCCGTGCCGTGGAGCGCTGGGCCGCGGAGCGCCGGCGGGAGCTGGAGGAGCGGAGGCGGCAGCAGTGGGAGCGGACCAGCCGCTCCTTAGCTCAGGCTGCCATTTGCTGCGCCAGGCACGCGCGGTGGAGCGCGGCCCGGGACCCCCCGCCCAGGTACGGGCCGCCAGGCCGCGGGGTGGAGGCCGCGCTGGGCCCCGGGGGTCGCCGCCTCTCACCCGGCCGGTTTCTTACAGAGCGGAGGCGGTGCAGAGAGAGGCAGAGGACGCAGCGGAGCGGCTGGAGCAGCGGCGGGAGAGGCTGCGGCGGCTGCTGGGCGCCGAGCAGGAGGCGCTGGAAGCGGAGCTGCGGCGGGGGCCGGCGGTCGTCGAGATGCGGCAGCGGAGCGAGGAGCTGCGGGACGGCGGGGAGCAGCGGAGGAGGAGGGTGAGCGGACCCGGGTCTGGTTTAGGGGTGGCCTCACAGCCGCCCTAGTCGCTCCCAGCCCTGCAGCCCCGATCAGCCCCGGGAGGGCTGGGTATCCCGAATCCTCCTGACAGAACCCCTGCGGCTGTGGCAGGCTGCTGAGCACCGGCAGAACAGCACTGAGCTCCGGCAGGTGAAGTCCCTTTCATTTTAGTCCCCTCAGAGCTCTTAATTTTTCAAACCCAGGCAGATGTCTCTGCTGACTCAGCACTCATTTTCACTGCCCGTGAGCTAAATCTCTCTCTGAAGCTGCGCCTGCTGTGTCCACAGCACCTCCCTGGGCTCTGTTCCACCAGCCTGCTGCTCTACCACAGCTCTGGTTTTACTGCAGGTTCCTGGGAGTGGCACAGGACACCCAGCCACGCAGAGGCAGAGCTGCTGGGGCTTGAGGGCTAACTCTGCTCTGGCAGATCCCAGGGCAGCAGAGAGAGAGCCACTGGCACTAACAGCATCAGTTGCATCTGCAGGTGGAGCCGGAGCCGCGCCAGAAGCCTGTGGTGGAGGCATGGGGTGATCAGCTAACGGAGAAAATCCAGGTACACTGGGGTGGCTCTGGTGTCACTGGTCACGAGGGTCCTGCACAGACTGAGAGCCGAGGCAGTGGGCAGCTCAGCTTTGTCCTCCCATCCTAGAGAGCTGTATTCAGTATCTTCCCTGAGATGGCTCAGCTCGCGGGAGCTGCAGCTGTTTCTCTTTCCTCCCCTTCAACGTCACGTTTTCTTTTGGCTCTTGAAGCAAGAAGCAGCTGAACTTGAAGAGAAAAGCCCTTATGAGGAGGAGTGTGAAACTGCCCGTGAGGAAGCTCGGGAAAGTGCGAGAGAAGAGGAAGAGAAGCGTCGGCTGGAAGGGGAGAAGCAAGTGGAGATGATGCTTCAACGGATAGCAGAACTGGAATTAGAGGAGACCAAGGTAATCTCTAGTTTCTCTTCATCTGAGAAGGAAATGGTTTCCCTTGGAGACAGAGCGACACCAACGTGACCTTTACCCCGCGGGTTTCCAGTAGATCAGACCTAGCACAAAGTTCCCAGTGAGTAATTGCTGTTAGCACAGGGACCTCTCCCCTGAGCGCTGGCACCCTGCCTGCCTTCCCCACGCGTTTGTTTGCTCCCGGCCAAACGCCCCGTTGTGCTGCCTCCAGGGAGAAAGGGGTTTGTAGAAGCTTCTGAGTGCCACAGGTTCGGATCAAAGGCTCTGCTGGCTCTTGTGCAGGAGTGAAACTGATGTGGAATGTCAGGGAGGAGGAGGAGGAGCAGAGCAGGGTACCAGCTGCAGTGCAGACGCTCTCGCTGGGATGTCTTTGCTCTCTGATGAACTTCTTCCTTGTGGTTTTCTTCTTCTTAGACAGCAAAGTTGAAAGAAGAGCAAGAGAACTTGTTAGAGCAGCGCTGGGAGCTGGAGAGCTTGAGAGAAGAAAGGAAGCAAATGAAAGAGCAGTGGAAGAAGAGCAGGCTTGGGTATGAGACCGGGAGTGGCTTGTTGCAGCAGGGCTCCCACAGAATCAGTTCCTGTGGCCTGGGTTGTACGTGAGGGGCTATCTCAGATGGCAGCAGTGGGCTGTGAATCATAGAACAGGATCACAGACTGATCCTGGCTGGAAAGGAGCTCCAGGATCATCAAGCCCAGCCCTCAGACCAACAGATCCCTGATCCCTAGGCCATGGCCCTCAAGGGCTCTGGCTACTCAGGTTTTAAACCCCTCCAGGGATGGGGACTCCACCACCTCCCTGGGCAGCCTGGTCCAGCACCCAGCCACCGTCTCAGCAAAGAGCTGCTTCCTAAGACCCAATCTAAACCTCCCCTGATGCAACTTGAGGCCATTTCCCCTCATCCTATCATTAGGAATTTAGGAGAGGAGACCAGCACCAGCCTCACTACAACCTCCTTTGAGGTAGCTGGAGAGAGCAATGAGGTCTCCTCTCAGCCTCCTCTTCTCTAGGCTGAATAACCCCAGTTCCCTCAGCTGCTCTCCACAGGCCCTGTTCTCCAGCCCTCTGCCCAGCTTCACTGCCCTTCTCTGGGCACCAGAGGAGTTTGGTGAAGGAAGTGCCCAGACTGTCACTGTCACCGAGCAACAGCCCCCTGTTGCCTGTGCATTAGGTTGTCCTGGCAGGGCCTCCCCCCGTGCTCCTGTACAACAGCAACATGGGCCCTCCAGATCAGTTTGAATGGTTTTTCCTCTTTCTCTTTCCTCCTCCAGTCACTTTTTAAGGCATCAGTGTGACATCCAGCTGCAGAGACGAGCCCAGCAGATACAGGAGGAGCTGGTAAGAGGAAACCCCTCCCTGGTTTACACACTGAGGACTCTGTGTGCTGCAAAACCCCTCGTCTGTGCGATATGTTCCTGTGTGACTGGGTCTAGGGGATCCTGCTGTGGCAGGGGACTGGACTGGGTGATCCTTTGAGGTCCCCTCCAATCCCTAATGCTCTGGGATTCAATTGAGTGGCCGTCGCTGGCACTACAGACCACTCCTTAGGAAGCCTTCCTTCAGCTTGCTGAGCACCTCCTGACGCTGTCCCCAGTGATCTGTGGAGAGCAGATCAGGCTGGAAGCCTCTCAGACGGTGGTTCATGCTGTGCTTTTTCTGAAGGAGGTGGACAGGCAGATCTTACTGGCCCTCTTGGAGAAAGAAGACGAGGAGCAGCGCCACCAGCCCGCGCAACGAGAACGAGCTGTGGTGGATGTTGCCTGGATGAAGCAGGTCATCGAGGAACAGCTCCACTTGGAGAAGCAGAGGGAAGCAGAGCTGCAGATGTTGTTCAGGTGAGTCTGAAGAGACCCTGTGTGTGGGGGGTTGAAGTACTCAGCTCAGAGGGAACCCTTCCTCTTTCCTTCAGAGAAGTCAGGAAAGCGTGGGACAAGAGGGAAGACGAACGGGAAAGAGAGAAGAAGGCCAGAGATCACCTGATGAATGAGGTGGTGACCTTTTTGCATGGGGGGGGTCTCGTGGGTTGCAGCCTCCAGTTGCCAGGGCAGAGGTTTTCTGCCTGTGCAGTACCTTTTGCTGAGAACTCTCGAACCATCTGCCCTCAGTTCCTCCAACTCACTCTTGAGCAGTCTGCCCTGAGCTTCCTCATCTCTAAGCCTGGCCCCTGACTCCTCCCTTCTCTTGCTTCCCCGAGGTCCTTGCAGGCAGGCAGCGCCAGATCAGAGAGAAGATGGAGCTGAACAGAAGGGCCCAGGAGGAGTCCATAAAGTACCGGGAGCAGCTGATTAAAGAGCTGGAAGAGGCAAGAGACCTGCGGAGGCAGGAGGAGGAGCGGCTGAAGACTGCGCGCAGGCAGGGGCTGGAGGCACAGGTACAGGCAGCTGCCCAGTGGGTGAGGGTGCCTGCCCCGTGCCCGGTCTCGCTCTAACAGCCTGTACCTGCCCCTCTCCCCTGTGCCCTGCTGACGGAACGACGCTCACGGGAGCAGCAGGAAGAAGAGGGGCCATCAGCCCAGGAGCCGGTGCAGCAGGAGGCCGAGCGAGGGTGCCACAGCCGGGTGAGGAACCACCACTGACACCGACCCACAAACCCTGCAGGAGGGTGACCCAGACAGGGTTCTTCTCACTTCCAGTCTGCACCAGGGCAGAACACTGGGCCCATCCGTTCCCCTGGAGCTATTGTCTGCAGTTCTTCCATAAGTTAACTGCTTTTCTCCTGCTGATCCTGCTGCTGCTTTAGGTGCCTGATTTTTAATTGATGTTTGAGGCAGACGTGGTGCAGCCACCTCAGATCTTTAATTCTCGGCACCAGCAGCAGTGCTGTGAGCGCAGCTCAGCTGCTCAGCGTCTTCCCCTTCCCTTGCCCAGCTCTAAAAATGAAGCTCAGTGGGATTAACCCCGCCTAAACCACCCCTCAGGTAGGAGCTGCTCTGTGGGGTCACTCACCTCTGCTGTTTAAAAAGCTGGAGGGGGCATCCCTGCCATCAAGTATCAACTCCTGGCCATCACTGTGCCTCCCCTGCGCCTGCTGAAGGGGGTGTGTGGGTGAGATGAGTTCTGGAGCCCCCAAGATTGTAACTGTGGCCTTTGTTTTGGTCCTGTAGCTCTGCAGTTACCCAGGAGCAGCCTGGACCTGAGGATTCTCATCCTTCAGCTTCAGGAAAGAGCACTACATGCAGAGCACTGAATGAGAACGTGGAAGATTCAAGGGAAACACCAGTGGCTGTGGAAGAGCTGAGTGGTGCTGAGACACAGAGTTCTGAACTGATTTAGCTGCAGCCCAGCCCGACACAAGCTTCTGGCTTCAGGAACGCAGCGGTGTGAGTGTCCTCCCCTCCCAGGGGATGGAGCTGCCGGTGCCTTCACGAGTGGGGCCGATGAGATGAGCCCTTTGGCTCTACCCACGAGCACGTATCCGTCCTGTGGAGCAGGGGCTGCAGCCCCCACTGCGCTGTGCGCAGCGTGTTGGGGTCGCAGGACAGACCCGGAGCCCCGCGGGGTTCCAGGAGTTCACTCACCCAACGACAGGGCCTGTGGCTGCAGCTGCCTGTCCAGCTCCTCTGCAGAAGGCACTGAAGAACTTCATCAAATGCTGGTTTTCTCTTGCTTCATAAAGAATCACCAATTGCCACTTCAGCTTCTGGCTGTTTCTTTACCCCAGCGATCCGATGTCACAGCAGGAGGGGAGGGTTAGTCCAGCACTGCAGTGGATCCTTGGGACTGTCATCCACGGGTCCCTCCCTGCAGCTCAGCTGTTCCAGTCCTGGGGGAGCTGCTGCAGGGCTGTTCCTATGGTTCTGTGACCACCTTCTCAAGGTCTTTGCAACTGGATCAGAAGGACATTGAGGGGGTGAAGCGGTGCCAGAGAAGGGCAGTGAGGGCTGTGGAGAGCAGCTGAGGACACTGGGGTTATTCAGTCTAGAGAAGAGGAGGCTGAGGGGAGACCTTCTTGGTCTCTACAGCTTCTTCAAAGGAGGTTGTAGCGAGGCTGGTGCTGGTCTCTCCTCCTAAATTCCTAACGATAGGATGAGGGGAAACAGCCTCAAGTTGCATCAGGGGAGGTTTAGATTGGATCTGAGGAAGCAGCTCTTTGCTGAGAAAGTGGCTGGTCCCTGGACCAGGCTGCCCAGGGAGGTTGTGGAGTCCCCATCCCTGGAGGGGTTTAAAAACTGAGTAGCCAGAGCCCTTGAGGGCCATGGCCTAGGGGTCAGGGAGCTGTGAGGGCTGGACTTGATGGTCCTGGAGGTCCTTCTCAGCTGTGATGACTCTATGATTCTCTTTACAGAATCAGCAGTCGACAGCGAGAGGGTTTTAGCGTTTTATAGTAATACTGTAAACAAAAGGTCGGGTCAGGGCATCGCACACACAGTGACACCGATAAATACAAGGCTTGGAGAGAGGCAACACACTTCTCACTTTCCTATGCAGCATCGTGTAAAGGAAGAGCAAGTGTACACGGGGGAGAAAGAGGAGATTCAGTCACAAAAGGAAAACAAACCTCAAACCCTTTGTTACGTAGGTATCACAAATCCTCTGCCCCACCGTGCTCCGGGATTTGGGGCTGATCTGCACCCAGCTCCTCGGTTCCACCTCGGTTCTGAGCCACTCCCAGAGCTGAGGTCGCTCAGCAGCGCCTGCTCCTGCTGTTCGTGGCTGAGGACACCAGAACCTGGCAGCTGTGACTGCAACCAGCCCTCTGCAGAGCTTGGCTGGGCCGTGGGGAAGGGATCAGAGTCTCAGTTTGAGCAGGGGCCCAGGAACTCCATCTCGGGCAGGGGGGGAGCTGCTGTCACAGCCTGACCTGCCCCGGGGCAAAGCACCTGGCTGCAGGACAGCTGCTGATTTCCTCCTCGGGGCTGCACCCAGGGGCTGCACCCAGGGGCTGCACCCAGGGGCTGCACCCAGGGGCTGCACCCAGGGGCTGCACCCAGGGGCTGCACCCAGGGGCTGCACCCAGGGGCTGCACCCAGGGGCTGCACCCAGGGGCTGCACCCAGGGGCTGCACCCAGGGGCTGCACCCAGGGGCTGCACCCAGGGGCTGCACCCAGGGGCTGCACCCAGGGGCTGCACCCAGGGGCTGCACCCAGGGGCTGCACCCAGGGGCTGCACCCAGGGGCTGCACCCAGGGGCTGCACCCAGGGGCTGCACCCAGGGGCTGCACCCAGGGGCTGCACCCAGGGGCTGCACCCAGGGGCTGCACCCAGGGGCTGCACCCAGGGGCTGCACCCAGGGGCTGCACCCAGGGGCTGCACCCAGGGGCTGCACCCAGGGGCTGCACCCAGGGGCTGCACCCAGGGGCTGCACCCAGGGGCTGCACCCAGGGGCTGCACCCAGGGGCTGCACCCAGGGGCTGCACCCAGGGGCTGCACCCAGGGGCTGCACCCAGGGGCTGCACCCAGGGGCTGCACCCAGGGGCTGCACCCAGGGGCTGCACCCAGGGGCTGCACCCAGGGGCTGCACCCAGGGGCTGCACCCAGGGGCTGCACCCAGGGGCTGCACCCAGGGGCTGCACCCAGGGGCTGCACCCAGGGGCTGCACCCAGGGGCTGCTTTGGCACAGGGATCTGTTTCAACAACCAGTAACCGGGCACCACCCCGCTCTGGGGATCGGGTCTGATGTGGTTCAAGCAGCCAGTGGTGTCCTGAGAGATTTAAACCCACCCTTCGCTGCCTCTCGGTGATGCCAGTCACAGGGGAAGGTTCCAGAAAGTTATTCCTGCTCTTAACCACCAGCAGCACCAACACCTCTTGCAGCCCTAAGTCCAGCCTGTCACTTGCAGGAGGGAGCTCAGGACGACATCCCAACTGCCTGATCTTGGAGAAGGGAGCTCAGGACAACATCCCAACTGCCTGATCTTGGAGAAGGGAGCTCAGGATGACATCCCAACTGCCTGGTCTTGGAGAAGGCAGCTAAGGACAACATCCCAACCACGTTATGGCACCTAGTGCTTGTTTATCCTCCTACAGACACACTGGGATTGAAAAGAAACCCCGCGCTCAGCTCCTCTGGTCACCCAAACACGGCAGTGTGGCACCAGGAGGCCCTGGAGAGCACAGGGGTTTGGCAGGCCCCAGGCAGCAGAGCCAGACAACTGGGACAACTGTCTCAACGTTCACGCCGACCACAGTCCCGTGACTTCACCCTGGAGCACCACCAGCCCCTGGAAGGACACCACGCTTCCACGCAGGCTGTGGGCACAGGCCGACAGCAGCGACGGCCACCTCCCCAACGGAGTGCAGGCTCCTCCCCACACCTCTCCCTTTGGAAACCAGGGACTGTCACATGGGCGGCCTGTCCCCCTTCCTGCCTCACCTGGGTCACTCCACTGGTGAAACCGGGGAAGACCTGCAACAGCACTCACTGGAGAGAAGGAAATCCTTTCACGTGTGGATAGGTCGAGGTGTGGAGGTTCTCCTCCACGGCTGTGTTGCGCTGGCACTCGTCTCCTGTTCTGGGCTGGTTTCTGTTTGATCACCGCAGCAATCCTTCGTGGAACCACATCCCTGCTGCTGCAAACAAAGGTGGTGCCTGGCAGGAAGGAGTCCGCAGGGCAACAGAGGCTGAGATACTCACAAGGGTGAGATCCTGGAAGCACTGATGCCCACAGGAGCATGAGCGCAGCGACCGGCGGCATCGCGACAGCTGAAAAGAGCTACTAAAGCAGCTTCAAATTCCTTCCAAAACAGCTAAAGTGACAAAGACTGGGTCTGGTTCCGTGGGAGAAGCCTCGGATGCCCACAACTACCAGAGTAAGAGACATCTTATTGCACAAGAGTTGATATGGGAACAAGATAACATTGGGCTTCCTCCTGCTGGAGCTCCCGGCGCCTGTGGGCTTCTCAAGTGAGGACACACGAAGCTCCGGGACAGAGAGAGCAGAGGGCAGGCTCTGCCCTCGGGCTTCGGCGGGAGCTCCGCAGGCGCCGAGTAAGGCAGCGGGTTAAGTGAACCAGAAGGCCGTTAGAAAACATGCAAAAATAATACTGAGCTCTGGGTTAAAGTAAAAAAAGGAATCAACAGAAAGGTTCTCACCCCTTTGGGTTTCTCCTCGATTAAAAAAGAGCCACCCCTACCAACTGGACGGTCCCAACACCTACGCTCAGAGGCAGGCTCTCCGCAGCGGCCGAGGGAGCAGCCTCAGTTGTTGTTCTCTTTGGTTGTGATGGTGACCAGCTGCTTGGCGGCCTTGGCGATGTCGTAGGCGCACTGGATGACCTGCTGCGTGACCAGCTGGATGTCTGTGCCGGGGCACGGCTCCACCGGCAGGGCTTTCCTGCACTCGGACTGCAGTCTGTAGGCACTAGATGTCAGCAGGCGCAAGGAAGTCCTCACCAGCTCCGATCTGGGCTTCTGGGGAGGGAAAGCAGAAGCTCTGTGAGGCAGAACCGAACCGGTTCGGGGCTGGGTTTGATGCTCCAGGGTGTAAGAGGCTCTCTAGGCAGTTGCTGCTGCAGGGTTGGATGATCCTGGGGTGGATCAGAACGGGGTGGTGAGGAGTTCAAGAGAGGTTCTCCTCCTCCTCTACTCTGCCCTGGGGAGACCACAGCTGGAATGTTTTGTCCCCCTCAGCTCCAGAAGGACCCAGAGCTGCTGGAGAGAGCCCAGGGCAGAGCGACAGGGGTGATGGAGGGAGGGGAGCATCTCCCTGCTGAGGAGAGGCTGAGGGAGCTGGGGCTGGAGAAGAGGAGCCTGAGGGGTGACCCCATGGGTGTTGGTCAGTGTGTGAAGGGTGGGTGTGAGGAGGATGGAGCCAGGCTCTGCTCAGGGGCACCCAGTGACAGGACAGGGGGCAGCGGGTGTGAGCTGGAGCAGAGGAGGTTCCCCATCAGTGTGAGAAGGACCTTGTTCATGGTGAGGGTGCCAGAGCCCTGGCAGGGGCTGCCCAGGGGGTTGTGGAGTCTCCTTCTCTGGAGACATTTCAAACCCTCCTGGGCTGTTCCTGTGGGACTAGATCTGGGGGATCCTGCTGTGTCAGGGGGATGGCACTGGGTGATTTTTGGGGTCCCTTCCAATCCCTAATGACTGTATCTAGGGGATCCTGCTGTGGCAGGGGGATGGGACTAGGTGATCTTTCAAGATCCCTTCCAACCCCTAATGACTGGATCTAGGGGATCCTGCTGTGTTAGCAGGATGGGACTGGATATTTCCAGGTCCCTTCTACTCCCTAAGGTCCTGGGATTCTGTGAATTTCTCCTCCCTCATCTCAGGGAGGGTTCAAACAGCTGCTAGGCAGCAGGCAGGGAACACAAACTCATGTTCCCATTCAGGAACTTACTCATAGAAACAGTCTAGTGCCTTTTTGCAGCCACCCAGCCCCATGTCCTGGCTGGCATCAGGGTAGAGCACAAACAGGAGTCAGTCCAGGTTGGCTCCACAGCATCAGAGTTTCCTGGCAGTTTCAGAGAGGGTGAGAAAGACTCAACCAGAACTTCATCACTCCCTAAATTTACTGTGAAGAAACAGATCCCCCTGGTAGATGGGTTACAGATCTACTTGTACCCACAAGTGTTTAGTCTAGAGAAGAGGAGGCTGAGAGGAGACCTTGTTTTCTACAGCTGCCTCAAAGGAGGTTGGAGAGAGGTTGGTGCTGGTCTCCTCTCCCAAATTCCTAATGACAGGATGAGGGGAAATGGCCTCAAGTAGCATCAGGGGAGGGTTAGATTGGATCTCAGGAAGAACCTCTTTGCTGAGAGAGCGATTGGGTGCTGGAACAGGCTGCCCAGGGAGGTGGTAGAGTCCCCATCCCTGGAGGGGTTTAAAAACAGAGTGGCCAGAGGACTTGAGGCCATGGTCTAGGGGTTAGAGAGCTGCTGGAGTTGGTGATCCTGGAGGTCCTTTCCAGCCAGGATGATTCTAGGATTCCAAGCAGGAACCCAGGCCAGGGCACTCAAAGAGAACCTTGGGGGCGAGGAGTCTAGCAAAATCCCCGTGTCGCCACACACCCCTCAAGCTACAGGCCAGCAGCCTCCCATGTTGGAGGAGCTGTTAAGAGTCTGAAGTGCAAGAGGAAACGGAACGAGGAGGACACAGAAGGAGGCTGAAACCCTTTTGGGGCTGGAGGTGAGACTTACTTTTGGGAACAGGGCTGCCATCTCCGTCACTGCCACGTGTATCCTCTCGGAGCACGGTATATAGCTGCAAGAAGATGCGGCGCGTTACTCGTGATGCAAAGCCTGAGCCCTCACTAGCCCCCGGCACTCTGAGAGCCACCGAGTGGCAAAGCCCCACAGGCACCCGAAACACTTCTGGTAGGCGACCGAAGTAGCTGGTGCAACACACAACGTGGTGGCTCGTAGTGTCTAAGACCATTAAACCCAGGCTACTGCAAGTTTCCAAGCCATTAGGCATCGAGCAGCTGAAAACACCCAGTGGGCTGCGGAGGAAAGTTCAACAGCTCCAAGGGTTTCAACTGGTTTTATGATTCAGAGGCGAGTTTGGGCCATCCAAGCTCTTAAAAAGAAGCCGAGAGCCAAGGGCTGATGTTCATGGGTCTGACCATCTACACCCCTGAGCAACAGGACTTCCCTGCAGTTCTCCTCCAGGTTACAAGGCAGAAGCCCTTTAATGAAGGGAACCCCCAAAACCTCCTTGTATTGAAGTGACCAAAACACATCCCCCCTCACAAAAGCCCCTGTATCCAGGTCTGGCTGCCCAGTGCTTCGAAGTCCCGCAGCCCCAGGGCTTTTCAGGGGTTCTGCTGGACTCACTAAGAAACCAGAGGCATTTCCCACCAGTCCTCAGCGAGTTCACTTCTGATTTACCCGCCAGATGAAGACAGCTCTGCTCAAAACAGATCTTAGAAACCATTTACCATGAGCTGCTGTGAAGGGCCGGGTCAGGGTGCTCTGTCAGAGCTCAAGCGCCGCGTTTTAAGGCTGCCAAGGCTCAGGTTTAGTGGAAGTTAATGTGACTCAAACCACAAAGCAAGAGCACTCACAAGACAAACGCTCGGTGTCTGCAGCTTACAGCAGCTCCTGGTCACTTCAAGCGAAGCCCACTCCAAACCCCAGCACCCCCCATCACTATCTGTGCAGGCCACTGGCCACAGCAAAGGTGCCCAAGCAGGAAGCCACACACTGGGGTCATTCTGGCAATGCAGGAAAATGGCTTCAGGAAGGACTACTCGTGTCTGGGGCTCTCCCAGACACCCTACAACTAGAGAAACAGCTCCCAGGTTCACGGTGGCTCCCGTCCTGCCACCGAGGCAGCGCTGAGCCTGCTCCCTGCAAGCCACGCTGCGTGGCGCCTTCCTCTTTTCAGAGCCAGCTCGCTTGCTAAACCCTTCGCTACGAGGCAGGAGGAGCCCCCAGAGGGGCTCAAACCCTCGAGAGCAGGGCCAGCGACACGTTGCTCAGCGTGGCCAGGACGCGCGCCGTGAGGCGTCACGCTGGCTGAAGGCGTTGGGGCAGGGGCAGCTGGGCAGAGAGATTCCATCGGGGCAGTAACTAATGGAAACCTCCTCCTCCTCCAGTGCTGCCAGCTGGGGTCAGCAGAACACGGCCCTTCACTTTGTCCTGGGCACTCATGGAGGGTGGTGGGGTCAGACCCTGTCCACCCAGACATCTCTTCTCACTGATCTGAGGCACAGCTGAGCTCTCCTGTCACGCACCAGGTGAGGGGTAAGGTGCTGGCTGTGAGCTACAAAACCACTGCAGGAGGGCACAGAGGCAGTTGATTTGATGGTTACTATCACTTAACTTATCTCTAGGGACAACAGAGAGAGCCAGCAGGACCTCTGCCTCCAGAGACTGCTCCAGGCTGTGAGATCCATCCTGGGAGCCTCGAGTGACAGGACCAGAGGTCCACGAGAACCTGCAGGAGCTCCCTGCAGCACCCAAAGCTTTTCGTGCATGGCCTTCAACGACCCCCGGGCACACGGTGCAGGAGGGGAGGAGGCAGCAGGGAGGAAGAGAAAGGACACCGTGCCTGGGAGGCAGGGACAGAGACCGGAGCACCAGGAGGCCGGACCGGGCTGCCGGGTGGGCAGGGGCTGCGGGGGAAGCCTGGAGCCGAGGCTCTGTCCGAGCTTGAGCACACCCACACGTGCTAACGGTCTACTGGGGCTGCTGGGCACAGGAAAAGGAGTGGGAGAAAGCAAGAAAAGACAGGAAGAAGGTGTTCAATTAACAGCCGATATCCTCACAGCCTTCCAGCACTCTCTGATCATCTGTGGTGCGCGTGGCTTTCACTTGGAAGGCTCCCAGTGCCGCCTGGAAGGCTCCCAGCACTACCTGGAAGGTATGTTATTACATCCCTGAGTATCTCCTTTGTTAAGGAAGAAAGGAAGGAAGCAGCTGACTCCATCTCCTGCCTGTCCCGGGCTGTGCAGCAGCCAGAGAACAGGGGACCAAAGGCCAGCAGCCTCTCACAGGATCAGATGCGTTTACAGCGCTGGCAAACAGCCTGCTCCACCCAGGGCAGAGAGAACAAAACAAAGAGCAGAACAGGTTGTTTAAAAATCGATGCAGTTTAACAGTCAGAGGTGGACACGCTGGTCTTCACTAAATAGCAATTCAAGCAGCATAAACTCTGGTAAATGCAGAGATCAGACTCATTTACAGCTCCACCTGCTGCTGTGAGGAGAGAGCCACGAGGGACTGGAGTGGGAGAAGTTTGGTGGGGGGGATCAGTGCTCACAGAACTCCCCAGGCAGCGTAAGGAGAGGCCAAGGCACTGTCCCTTCTAAAAATAGCAGGGCACGAGAAGGAAACTGCACAGAGAGGCCCCATTGTTGCTGCTGGAGAGGCAGGAAGGGAGGGTCGGGCACGGAGCGTGGGGTGGAGTGGGAGACCTTCTGGAGAGCAAAGCCCTTCCTCCAGAACAGCTGTAACTGGCCCTCACCATGCTCTGCTGGCCAAGGGCAAGGGCACGGTCAGCTGTACTCGCTCACAGCTCCGGGCTGCAGCGCTGGGGAAGCTCCCTGAGGCCGTGCTGCTGCCTGATGTGCTCGGGAACAGGCTCCTCTCTCCCCAGCCAGCTCTGCAGCTAAACCCCACGGTTCAGAGCAGCTGTTACCTGGCCCTGCACTCCAGCAGGGAGGCCAGACTCTCCCGGAGCCAGGCTGCCTGTTGCCCTCACCTAACTACACCGAGCTCTGAGGAGCTCAAGTCACAGCTGCTGCCACGTGGATTTCTATCCAAGCCACCACTTGTGCAGCAGGACTTCACCGGTGCTTTGCTCCCCGAGCCAGCTGTGGGCTGGGCAGGGCAGGGAGGTGGCAGAAGCCCCTCATGGGGGGGTGCTCTGGATCCTGGGCTGCATCAGGAGAAGTGTGGCCAGCAGGTCGAGGGAGGTGATTCTCCCCCTCTACTCTGCTCTGGTGAGACCCCACCTGGAGGACTGTGTCCAGTTCTGGAGCCCTTATTACAGGAGGGATGTGGAGATGCTGTGGAGATGCTGGAGCGAGTGCAGAGGAGGGCCAGGAGGATGATCAGAGGGCTGGAGCACCTCTCCTGTGAGGCCAGACTGGGAAAGCTGGGGCTGTTCAGTCTGGAGAAGAGGAGGCTCCCAGGTGACCTTATTGTGGCCTTCCAGTATCGGAAGGGGCTACAGAAAAGCTGGGGAGGGGCTATTTAGTATGGCAGGTAGTGACAGGACTAGGGGGATGGAGCAAAGCTGGAGCTGGGTAGATTTAGAGTGGATGTGAGGAGGAAGTTCTTCACCGTTAGAGTGGTGAGAGCCTGCAATGGGTTGCCCAGGGAGGTGGTTGGGGTCCCATCCCTGGAGGTGTTTAAGACCAGGCTGGATGAGGCTCTGGCCAGCCTGGTCTAGGGTGGGGTGTCCCTGGCCATGGCAGGGGGGTTGGAACTAGATGATCAGGTGGTCCCTTCCAACCCTGATTCCATAACTTCCAGTGAAGCGATCCTGTTGTGGCAGGGAGATTGGACTGGATGATCTTTTGCGGTCCCTTCCAACCCCTAATGACTGGATCTGGGGGATCCTGCTGTGGCAGGGGGATTGGACTAGATGTTCTTTTCGGGTCCCTTCCAATCCCTAATGACTGCATCTAGGGGATCCTGCTGTGGCAGGGGAATGGGAGTGGATGATCTTTCCAGGTCCCTTCCAATCCCTAATGATTCTATGATTCTGTGCTGCTCTGGCCCTCCCAGCTTACCTGTCATGCTTGTTCTCTTGTGCTGCTCGCAGCAGCTCCTGAATGTTCTTGGTGATCTGCTCAGTCTTCCGAATCACATCTTCCGTACTGGGCAAACTGGAGCTGGGGGCTGTGTCGGCGTCTTCAGGGATGGAGCCCTCTCCCTGCCAAACGACGCTCCTCTGCCGGCCCTTCCGGCCCGACCTGCGGAGGCACGAGGCAGAGGTCAGGCCTGCAGGCCAGGACGGGCTGCTCTCGCACCGCCCTGTGCCCAGGGCCTGGAGCCGAGCTGTGGGCTCTGCGCGCCGGCACCTACCCAGTCTCCTCCGGCTCCAGAGGGGTGGGGGGGTTGTCGTAGTCGCTCTCGGACACGCTGCTCTGCTTCTCCAGCTTCGAGGCCTGCAACGGACACGGACCTGCTTCAGTGCCAGCAGCACGTTCTGCTCGGGGCACAACAGCTGCTGCCCTCGAGCCCGAGGCGAAGCCAACCCTCGGCCAGCACCACCGCACACGGGGCCGAAGGCAGACCCAGCAAGGGAAGCAGAGACGAGACCCGAGGGCCAGCACAAGGCAGGAAGCTGAACCAGGAGAGAGAGAGGCCCACAGCAGAGCAGAGATCGAATCCCACTGCACGACAGGAGCCCAAAACCTTCACCACATGCCTGCCTGCTCTGCCCTTCAACGCTGCAGAGCAGAGGTGCCCACTGCAGCCCACCCACCTGCGGCATCACCACACGCAGACCTGCCTCTGCATCAGCTCCTGCTCAGGAAACAGGGTCCTGGGCAGTCTCTGCTGGAGGACCAGCCTTGGAGCTTCACAGCAGCTCTGAAGTCAGGTGTCAGACTGGAAAGGATGTCTTCAGTTGGCATCCCTGATCCCCACAGCTCAGAGATAACGGAACTGGTCTGTGCTGGTCAAGGACGTTTGTTAACAGCCCCTTCTAGCGTGAGAACTGGCAGTCCCTGACTCTGAAGCAGCAGGAGCTGCCCTTCTTAAGGAGCTACTCTGCACAGCAGTGAGATCCCAACCTGTTTTGCAGTTGGATCAGCTGCAGGAGTCCTGAAGAGCCAAAACTACCACATGTAGGGTCTGGTCTCTGTCCACAGTTAGTGTCACAACACAGCCAGTGACAAAGCTCTGTGCTGCGGCCAGAAATACAAACTGACAACAAAAATCACCCAACTAGGACCCGTGGAACCAGTAACAGCACAGAACCAGTGCAGAATGGAGCCCACCCAAACCTCTGAGTTGTCTCTAGTACTAAGGGGCACCTCTGCCAGCTGCAGCCAAGCCACGTTTGCATCTGACCCTGCAGGATGCTCCCTGCAAAGGGAATTTCTATTCTTATTCCCTCTGCTTGCAAAAATCTAATGTTTTCTTGATACCATCAATAAATACATCCAACCCCATCCAGGCAAAGCACAGTGGGGACAGGAGAATGTACAAAGCAGGTTCTGTATCCTGGCAGGGAGAGGCCACTCAGCCTCTGAACCTTTACCTGGGGTTTCTAACACCAACAGGAAAACATCAGTGTTCTACAGCAGAACTTAACTGGAGGCTCTGCAATGGAATGAGGGGGGACTGACTGAAAGACCTCTGCTGACTTGGGTCAGCCTGATGAAGACATACAAGCACTTCTCTCGAGTTTACTCCCCAGGTCTTGTTTTAAGGCAAAAATCAGCAAAGCCTCCATCTCGAGCCTGTGGCAAAGCAAGACAGGTATCTGCAGCTCATCATTTCATAAGACATGAGGTGTGAACATCTAAAAGCAACCCAAAGGGCTTCATGTTGGTGTCTGCTCCCAAGTGAAAGCTGTTTGGAGCAAGGGCTCGAAGTGCCATCAACTCACTTGGGTGATGGAGGGGACCTAGGGGATCCTGCTGTGGCAGGGGGATGGGACTGGATGATCTTTCCAGGTCCCTTCCAATCCCTAATGACTGCATCTAGGGGATCCTGCTGTGGCAGGGGAATGGGAGTGGATGATCTTTCCAGGTCCCTTCCAATCCCTAATGCTCTGTGGTTCTGTGAGTCTCTGTGTGAGCTGGTAGCTCAGGTGGCTCAAAGGGGGGCACCTCCAGTGTTCATTAGGCTGAGCCACGTTAAGCTGGACCTGCTCAGGGTCCATCATTCTCAGTGACAGCCCCTTCCCAGCCAGACATGATGTTATCCCAGGGCTGCAGACACCATGTGCTTTGCTCTTCTCAGGAAGGTGTCCTCTGCAATTAATTGATGGGTGTCTAATGAAACAGAACCACAGAATCATCATGGCTGGAAAGGACCTCCAGGGTCATCAAGTCCGACCTTTTCCCCTAAAGAAGCTGCTGTGGATGGACTGGTCCATCAGAGCCCTGCTAACAGTGTCCTGTCACAAGGTGGCACTTCACACTCATCTCTACACATGGATTCCAGAAGGACTAGACTGAAGTGCCCCATACAACAGGAGAGCAGTGGCTGACAGCAGCTGGACAAGGCATCATCTGCTTTCCCCCCCCACCAGAGTCAGCACCACAGCTAACAAAACCCACTGAGTTCTGCAGGTCCTGGTGGAACCCCAGCATCAGCTTCCTTCACACGCTCCTGGTGTCTTTAGTCTTGGCCTTGAAAGACCTGCCGAGACCAAGGCCCTGCTCCACCTGCTGAGGTGACCCCAAACGTGTCGCTGGGGCTGCTCGGGTAAAGAACTCGCTTCCACAAGCCCACCAGTCTGCACTGGTGCAAGCTGGCAGCCCCCAGGGAAAGCAGTTCCAAGCTGGGATGGGGGGAGCCCCACAGAGCTCATGCAGTGCGATTTAGTCAGGAGGAGGAGTTAGGGGTCGGCGTGTGGACACAGGGCCGAGGGGGTTTAGTGGTTTGAGTGGTTTTAGAGAGAGGGGTGCCCGCAGCACGTGGCAGGAGACACGGAAAGCCATGAGATGCTGCTTCATGCAGGCCCCCAGGCCAGGCAGCTAAAAGGAGGGGAAGAGAGAGGCAAAAGGGCTTCCAGCCTCCAGGAGAAGATCGAGTGGGAAGGTACTTAACCCTTCGTGTGCTCTCATCCCTTGACCAGGAAAGCGTGGAGGGGAAGGAAGGTAGAGATGAAGAGGAGGTCACAAACGCACTCCTCCCGATCTACAAATGGGAAAGAGAAAAACACTCGGGAAAACCAAAGCGAAACCAAAGCACCAGTAAATTGACTGAAACCAGGGAGCATCCTGAAAGCCATGTGGGGGACACAAGGCAAGAATGAGCTTGGGAATCTGGCTGGGCCTGGGGGGACTTGCTCCTTGGAAACGCAGTTGGCTTCGTGGTGATTCTGAGGTCTGATACTGCAGAGGGGCTACGCTGCAAAGAGAACAGAACACGTTCGGAGCCAAATGGGCTCCACGTCACAAGGCTCTGCTCCACAAGAGGGGCTGCCCAGGGGGGCTGTGGAGTCTCCTTCTCTGGACAAGTTTCAAGCCTGCCTGGATTGTTCCTGTGTGACTGGATCTCGGGGATCCTGCTGTGGCAGGGAGATGGGACTGGATGATCTTTCAGCGTCCCTTCCCATCCCTCATGCTCTGTGATTGTGTGATTCCTACCCAAATTCCCAACCAAAGGACTATACAGAGGACAGTCACAAGAATTCTGACTGCTCTTGCTGCCCATCCTGCCTTTGTGCCAACGGGCCAATCTGTTTTCAAACCATCCAGGTCTCAGAGTCTGAATTTCTTCTCCATTTCACTGAAGGAGATGAAATCTAGTGTCCAAATTCCTGGTACCAACAGGGGAACAGCCTGAAACAAACCCACAGGCTGGTAAATCTGTGCCTAAAAGACCCTGCCCAGTGCTGCTGCTCGTGGAGCAATCTAGGAAGAGGCAACACAAATTAGCTTGAAGCATTAGATGGGTCACTGACCCACCAGGTGGACGTGTTGGGGCCAAAGCCCCGCAGCTAAACCACCACCAGGAACAGATTAAACTAGACGATTTGTTCAGCTAATCCATTTTCAGTTTCCACTCTCAAACTTGGAATAAGAAATTGGTGGCCCAGTGAAGTTTTACCTTCTCTGATCTCTGCAAGGTGGTTCTGAAGTTCCCCAGGGTGGCACAAGCCTGTGTATCCCAAGGAGCCTTACCTACCTTCTTGGAAAGGTTTTTCCCCCCTCTGGAGCAGCCTGGGGGCAAAGGAGCACAGCTGGAACAGACAGCACAGCTGGAACACCGGGTGAAGCAGTTTGACTTACGTGCGGAGGGAAAGGCTGCAGGCGGGTGACGCTCTCCTCCGGGTAGGTGCCCTCTGCCATGGGCAAGTAGGGCTTCTGCCCCGACCCCGTCTCGTACATGGACATGGGCCTGCTACCCCGCGCCGACGGCCGCCGCTTCAAGGAGGAACTGTTGCCAGGGTCGGGGTAATCGGAGCCGCTCTGGCCCTGATACAGGTTGGTCGTGGCCTGTCTCCTGAGGCTGCTGTTCTCACTCTGCAGCGTTTGGAGCTGGAAGAAACAGAGGGACTTGGCGGGTCTGACAGCAAACTGCCTGTGCAACACCCCCTGGCCAGCTCTGCCAGCAGATCCACTCACTAGTAGATGGGGTTGGACTTCTTTTTCAAGCATCTGCTTGACTTGCTTAGCGTGAGCATGGAAGCACTGACATTCCAGGCCCCCTGTCCTGTCACTGGGTGCCCCTGAGCAGAGCCTGGCTCCATCCTCCTCACACCCACCCTTCACACACTCACCAACACCCATGGGGTCACCCCTCAGGCTCCTCTTCTCCAGCCCCAGCTCCCTCAGCCTCTCCCCAACAGGGAGATGCTCCCCTCCCTCCACCATCCCTGTGGCTCTGCTCTGGGCTCTCTCCAGCAGTTCCATGTCCTTCTGGCACTGAGGGGCCCACAACTGGCCACAAGATTCCAGCTGTGGTCTCCCCAGGGCAGAGTAGAGTCCATGCTCCTGTGTGACTGGATCTAGGGGATCCTGCTGTGGCAGGGGGTTGGACTGGATGATCTTTCGAGGTCCCTTCCAATTCCTAATGTTCTGGGATTCTCTGACTTTAAAGGAAGCCTTCCCACTGCCCAAGTACTGGGGTCTCACATGTCCTGCTTCAGCAGTTTCACTCTGGCCAACTAAAACCATCCCCAGAGCTGCCGGGGTGACGCTGCCCGGCCGTTACCTTTTTCTGCATGACCCTCAGCTCATCGCTCAGGTTGATGTTCACTTTCATTAACTGCTGAATCTTCACCTCGGAAGCCACCAGGGCATTTTTCACTTGCATGTACTCCTGGGTCGTCACCGGCCCATCCGACAGGTCAGAATCCAGGCTCTGCCAACGAGAACAAGACTTACACCACAGAGAAACAGAGATCAGGAGGTGTCAGCAGCTTCTCAGGCACTGACTCGCAGGGAACCACAATTCTGTTTGGATTAATGTGATGCTTTCATTAAAGTAACTGTAGTTCAATACAAAAGAAACTGGATGTCGATCACCTCTTGGCTCCTCTGTGAGCAAAACCATCCTCTCAGCATTTTAGCAACATGAGGATCTTTTAAATACAGAATAAAGCCCTGGAAGGCCACAAGAGATGGATTAATGGCCACCCAGCCTGCGTGCTGCCAGGGAAGTTGACTGCTCCTCTTTTACTAGGCTGCAGTACTTCCAGGGATCATTTAAAACCTCAGTACCTGTTACAGTCCTGAAATTAATTTCACCATTAAGAGAAACTTTAACTTCCTGATTATTTATCACTGTTAAAGCCCCTCACAGGGGGAAAGATGTGACTGTAGCTCAGCTGTTGGTGCATCAGCACTTCAAACCCACCTTCTGCCTGTTTGACTTGGCTGCGTTTGTTTCCAGGTCTGTGTCTTCATCCGAGGCGACGCTGTCGTAATCAGGCTGGTCGTTATCCTGGCTTTCACTGCTGTGCTGGTTGCTGATTGATTTGAGGATCAGCTCCACATTCTCTGCAGGCCAGACAGACACCAGTCAAAAGCACTAAAAACCCCCCAGAACTTCCATGCAGAGCCAGGCACCAGCAGTCTGCTCACCCTTTGAGCCACCAAGAGGATTCCCCTGCTGTCTGCGTTTGGCGTCGCTCAAGATGTCGATAACCAGCGTCGCAAATTCGTGGGCGTTGAATCGGGCCAGTTTCTGCCTTCCCTGAATCACAGAACAAAGCAGAAAACCACCCAGTCAAACAGAATCATTCAGGTTGGGAAAAGACCCCTGGGAGCAGCGAGTCCAACCATCAACCCCACTCTACCAGGTCACTCCTAAACCAGATCCCCCAGCACCACATCTCAGCGACTTTTAAACTCATCCAGGGATGGGGACTCACCCCCCACCCTGGGCAGCCCAGTCCAGGGCCTGGCCACTCTCTCCAGGAAGAATTTCTTCCTGATGGCCAGTCTGACCCTCCCCTGGTGGAGCTGGAAGCCCTTCCCTCTGCTTCTGTCCCTAATGACCTGTGAGCAGAGCCCAGCACCAGCATCTCTATAGCGTCCTTTCAGAGAGCTGTAGAGAGCAATGAGGTCTCCCCTCAGCCTCCTCTTCCTCAAACTGAACAGCCCCAAACTCTCCATCTCTCTGTGTCATCAGATTGACTCTCCAGGCCCTTCCCCAGCCTCGTTGCCCTCCTCTGCACTCAATCCACGAGACCCTTTGATGTCTCCCTTGGGCTGAGGTGCCCAACACTGGCCCCAGTACTCAGGGTGTGGCCTCACCAGTGCCCAGTAGACGGGGACAATCCCCTCCCTACTCCTGCTGGACCCGCTGGTGCTGATGCAGGCCAGGATGCCGTTGGCCTTCTTGGCCACCTGGGCACCCTGCTGACTCAATAATCAATTACAATTATTGCAAAAGATGAATTAAATGATCCAGACACACACTCCAGGGCAGGGAAACAAGGAACCACTTCGCAAGGAGACGCAGCTCTTCTCCAGCCAGGGAAGCTGCACTCCTTACAAGGCCTTCCCAACCAAACACCAGCAGTTCCAGAGGGTTAAGGTGGTTTCATACCTGATTCCTGGTTGAGGAGTACTCGGGGTTTACGGGGAGAAAGGGGACCACTGTGGTCTCAGTGACGAGTGTGCTGTGGTTCTGAGTAGCAAGCCAAACTGCCCGAGGAAGAGGAGAGGAGGAAAGTTCAAGTCCCTGTGCACTGTTTCTTGTCCAAGACAAGACCCACCCTTTCAAAACACAAGCACAGTTGAGCCCAAGGAAGGCCTTTCCCTCCCTGGAGGGTTCTCTACGTGGTGGAGAACACAGGAGTTGTTCAGTTATGGTTGCTGGGTGAAGGAGCTCCCAGGGTCAGCAGTCACTCGATACAGAAGCTCGCTGAACAAGAGCACTTGCTTGCAGCCAGCACCCTGTGTGTAGTTTAACTACTCCAGCTGCTTTGGTACAGGTTCCAGGGACCCTCACTCACCTGCATCTGTCTCCCTCCTGTCAACTTCATCATACACATCCATGGCGAGTTCCTCGAACAAGTGGTTGCTCAGCTGAGGGTAGAAGAGAAGAACTTCAGCTGGGAGGTAACAGATGAAGTGCTGAGTTTGGCACCTCTGCAGGAAGAGGGTTTTGACTTACAGACTGAAGCTTCTTCTTCGCTGCTTTGGCCAGCTCTGACACGTCCAGACTGCTATGAAAAACACAAAGTGATCATTACATCGACAGCGCTGAGTCGCCTGCCTAGAGACAAGCTCCACATTCTAACAGTTCAGTGATTAAACTGGGGGTTTAATTTTTTCTACTGCTTTTCTACTCATTTGCAGCCTAGAACAGGAGGCACAAGGTGAAAACTGGGCAGAGCTACAGGCCCAGGGAGCTGAGAAACGTTTAGCCCATGTTTCTGTCACCCAGGGGAAGGCTCCCCTGGCCTCCTGGGGTGGAAAAGCTTCATAAACTGGTTTCACAGAGAGTCTTCTGGGCAGGCACCTTGCTGAGAACTCAAAAGCCAAGCAGAGGACATGTGGCAGAGGACAGATGGGCACAGCACCTCTGGACGAGTGGTCTTCTCTGCTCCTTCCTCAGGCTCCCCCCTGCCACTCACTCTGCTCTGCAAGATACCCTGCACTGAAAACACCCAGTGCTTCATCCAACAGCTTATCCCAGAATCTCACAGATGTCCAACACCATCAGTCCTACAATGTTGTAGTTTACTACAGTTCTCCACAGACATTAAGCAAACAAGAAGTCAAACAGTAGTTTACTCACAGCCGCCTTATTTCCAGTGGCAGAGCAGTGAAAGAAAAACAGGGAGCTAGGGTTACTACTGGCTCTCTCTGGTACAAACAGGATTGCACTGGTTATCAAGTTAAAAGCACAATCACAGAACCACAGAGCATGAGGGGTTGGAAGAGACCCTAAAAGATCATCCAGGCCAATCCTCCTGCCATAGCAGGATCCCCTAGATCCAGTCATTAGGGATGGGAAGGGACCTTGAAAGATCATCCAGTCCCATCCCCGACACAGCAGGATCCCCTAGATCCAGTCCCACAGGAACAGCCCAGGAGGGTTTGAAATGTCTCCAGAGAAGGAGACTCCACAGCCCCCTGGGCAGCCCCTGCCAGGGCTCTGGCACCCTCACCATGAACAAGGTCCTTCTCACACTGATGGGGAACCTCCTCTGCTCCAGCTCACACCCGCTGCCCCCTGTCCTGTCACTGGGTGCCCCTGAGCAGAGCCTGGCTCCATCCTCCTCACACCCACCCTTCACACACTGACCAACACCCATGGGGTCACCCCTCAGGCTCCTCTTCTCCAGCCCCAGCTCCCTCAGCCTCTCCTCAGCAGGGAGATGCTCCCCTCCCTCCATCACCCCTGTGGCTCTGCCCTGGGCTCTCTCCAGCAGCTCTGGGTCCTTCTGGCACCGGGAGGCCCAAAAGCACTCAAAATGATAATAGAAGTATGAATGTTCTCAGAGGAAAAGGTAGCTCTTTTGGCCAGTATCAAAGTGCTCTATCAGCAAAGGGCATCGTTCCCCTTCCCAGGACTCCCCACCTCTTGCCACATCACAGTCGTCCCCCCTTCCCCCTGCACTACACAAAGTTCTATCTCAAGTAAATGACAACAACCTTTGCAGAAGAAAAAGCTTCACAGAGTGACAGAGGCAGCAGTTAACAATCAGGGTGACAAGCAGCTGGACAGCTGTTACAGGAAGGAAAGGGGAGGGGGTTTATTGCAGAGTTCTCAGACATGCCCGGGAATCAGGAACGTACCTGTCTGCCATCTGTGGGATAACAAAGTGCTGCCCGTTTTTGTGCTCTAGAGTAGAAAACAAACTCCACTTCAGCAGGTTGTCAGGAGTCATAGAATCACCCTGGCTGGGGAGGACCTGCAGGATCAGCAAGCCCAGCCCTCACCCCAGCAGCTCCCTAACCCCCAGACCACGGCCTCAGGTCCTCTGGCCACTCAGTTTCAAACCCCTCCAAGGATGGGGACTCCAGCACCTCCCTGGGCAGCCTGTTCCAGTGCCCAACCACTCTCTCAGCAAAGAGCTTCTTCCTAAGATCCAGTCTAACCCTACCCTGATGCAACCTGAGGCCATTTCTCCTTGTCCTATCGTTAGGAATTTGGGAGAGGAGACCAGCAGCAGCCATGCTCCAGCCTCCTTTGAGGTAGCTGCAGAGAGCACGAAGGTCTCCGCTCAGCTTCCCCTTCTCTAGACCCAAGGAAATGCAGGTTCAGCTCTACCACAGGACACAGTAATCAGAAACCCAGCAGGCAAGCTGAGGCTAAATGATCCTGCATGCAATTACTCCTTTCCAATCACAGGCAGCTAGAAAGTCTTAACAGAGGGTTCCCTTCCTGGTGGTATCAAAGGCCAGAAGTTCAGCCTTATCCACAGTGTTCAAATTCCACTCAAAAAAGAGGCAATTAAGGTCTAACAGAGGTGCCCTGATGGCACCTGATGGCAGTTCAAAAGGTTCCACTTAATCACCTGCACCCCTGCTTTTGAATTTCAATGGAGAGAAAAGACTTAAGAGGAGCTTCAGCCCCTCTCCTGCTCCACATTTTCCCTGCAGCTCACTCCTGGCTGTTGATGTTAAGCAGTAAGCACCGGGTTCTCCTCATTTTCAGGGGTACTCCTGCACAGAACACATGCTGATGGGAAAACAAACAGGATCTTGGTTTTGAGTACTTCGAGTCCTGTGGGTTCCTCTGCATTTTAAACACCTTATCACTATCTCTACATCTTATGTTCGTTATGCAGGAAGGACTAATGAAATGACAGCGTTGGAATGCTCGAGTCCCCTACAAACAGTGTAAGAACAGACCTAAAGGCCTGAGCTCCTCTGCCATTAGCCCTGCTGGGTAGTTTTGCCTCCTTACCTGGTTTCCTGCCACAGAGGTAGAAAGCTAACCTGTCGGTGAGCTCGTACTGAATTTCCACCAGGCGCTCGGCCAGCTCGTGGTGCCCACCTTGTCTGGTTCACACACAGAGGAAACAAAGTGCTGTTAGGTGCCCATTTGATGAAGACAAACGATTCTGATTCACACTCTTCATGGAGCCTAAAATCTTTCCTTCCTGGAAAAGCTACTTAACAGTCTTAATTATTTTTGGAACAGAAAGATACACACAGATCTGCAGACCATTAGGGGTTGGAAGGGGTCATCAAGTCTGACCCCCCTGCTCAAGCAGGACCACAGAACCTAGGGGAGGTCACATGGGAGCTCATCCGGAGGGGTCTTGAAAGTCTCCACAGATGGAGACTCCACAACACAGAATCACAGAATCATCAGGGATTGGAAGGGCTCTTGAAAGACCATCCAGTCCCATCCCCTGGCCACAGCAGGATCCCCTAGATCCACTCACACAGGAACAGCCCAGGAGGGTTTGAAATGTTTCCAGAGAAGGAGACTCCACAACCCCCTGGGCAGCCCCTGCCAGGGCTCTGGCACCCTCACCATGAACAAGGTCCTTCTCACACTGATTGATGGGGAACCTCCTCTGCTCCAGCTCACACCCGCTGCCCCTTGTCCTGTCACTGGGTGCCCCTGAGCAGAGCCTGGCTCCATCCTCCTCACACCCACCCTTCACACACTGACCAACACCCATAGGGTCACCCCTCAGGCTCCTTTTGTCCCAGCTCCCTCAGCCTCTCCTCATCAGGGAGATGCTCCCCTCCCTTCATTATCTCTGTGGCTGTGCTGGGCTCTCTCCAGCAGCTCTCTGTCCTGGAACTGAGGGGCCTAGAACTGGACACAACATTCCAGCTGTGATTTCAGCAGGGTAGAACAGAGGGGGAGGAAAGTCTCTCTTAATCTGCCAAGCACCCCCTTTCTGATCCACCCTAGGATGCCACTGGCCTTCTTGGCCACTAGGGCCCATTGCTGGCCCATGGTCATCCTGCTGTCCAGCAGGAGCCCCAGGTCCCTTTCTCCTCTCCAGCAGGTCAGTCCCCAACCTGCAGCCCCTTGCAGTGAAGGACTTTTTCCTCATGTTGAGGTGGCACTTCCTGTGCTGCCATCTACACCCTCGTGGTGTCAGAGGACACAGGTGAGAAGGGGACGACCCCCAAGCAGGTGCAGCAGCTAACAAAGAGCATCGTGCGGGGCAGAGCCCGGTACCTGGCGCAGTCAACGGGGGTCTTCCCGCTGGAGTCCTGCGTGCCCGGGTCAGCACCGTACACCGCTAACAGCTCTGCCTGGAGAGTCTGTCCTGCTTTAGCAGCCACGTGCAGCGGGGTGTTGCCTTTCTCCTGCAGGTTAGGGGGCAAAACGCTGACATAAGCAGCGGGGCCGAGCGGAAGACGGGAGTAACACCCACACTGACTCCAGCCGACACGCTGCACGCTGACTGCGCGTCGGAGTAACGCAGAAAGGGCTCTTACAGGGTGGAAGAAGTTGGCCTGGGCTCCTAGGGAGAGCAGCCGCAAGCAGGTCTCCAGGTTGCCTGTCCTTACGCTGGAATGGAGTTGCTGGAAAAGAAGGGTTGTAGTTCACACAGCAGCAAGAGCTGGGAGTCAGCGTTTCGCTTCGTCGTGCTTCTAGAAACGGCTTTGCAGGAGCTCCTGCTACAGCCGGTTTGTGGGAGCGCTCTTCTCCGCGTTAACCTCAAGTGATGCCCCCCGACCACCCGCATTCCCAGTATCCTTATCTATATGTAGACTGGGGAGGCTTTGGAACACCCAGGGAGGGGGTGGAGGCAGTGTCCATGGAGCTCAACAAACAGGCAGCCAGGGTGTTTGAGGAGCTGGGGCAGGGGCTCGTCGGAGGCAGCGGCCCAGGGCTTGATGATGTTGAAGGTCTTTTCCAACCTTGATCATAATGGATTCCCTGAAAAACCAGTGGCTTCAAGCCAAGGTGGAGGAGTAGCTGCTGCAGACCACCCCAAAGCCACACTGACCTTACTGAGGTCCTTGGCAGTGACGCTGTCGTCTTCACGGCACGGCAGGCGATGAACAAACGCCAGCATCTGATACTTAGCTCTAATGAATTCTGCTTTATTTGGACTGCAAGGGGAAAGGAAAGGAAGGAAGTGCTGAAAATAAGAACTAGCGCTGTCACAGCGGCACAGACACGCTTGGAAAAGTCACAAGTGCAGAGAGTGAGAGATTTTTGAGCTCTACTGGCAGCAAAGTTAGACTTCTAGTATCAAACACCCAACCCAGTGCAAGCTGCCTCAAGGCACAGGTCAGAGGATTCAAGCAATGGGTTTCACTCTTTATATCTACAACAAAAATTAATTGGAAACAATAAAAAATATAATAAAGAATTAGTTTTTGCTGATCTCCTCTGTCAAGAGGATACGCAGAGCTTCTCAAGGAGCCCTTGCTGCCTCTGTCACTGCTGAACGAGACACCACACTCACACAGAAATAAAAAGAGCTGGTTCCACTTACTGCACTTTGTCCTGGGGGCTGGCTTTGCGCCGTCCGCTCATAACTGAGGCGGGATCCAGCAAGGAATGTTCCCATATGGAGTTAGCACCGTTGTTGTAAAGCGTTTCGACCATCTGAAACGCAGGAGCACACAGCGGGCAGTCAGGACTGTGCTGCCCTGGCTGAGCAGTCAGAATCCCACAGCATTGGGAGCTGGAAGGGACCTCGAGAGATCAGCCAGTCCAGTCCCCCAGCCACAGCAGGATCCCCGAGATCCAGTCTTTAGGGGTTGGAAGGAACCTTGTAAGATCATCCAGTCCCATCCCTCTGCCACAGCAGGATCCCCTAGATCCAGTCATTAGGGTTTGAAAGTGACCTTGAAAGATCATCCAGTTCAACCCTCCTGCCACAGCAGGATCCCCTAGATCCAGTCATTAGGGGTTGGAAGGGACCCGAAGAGATCATCCAGTCCAGTCCCCCTGCCACAGCAGGATCCCCTAGATCCAGTCACACAGGAACAGCCCAGGGGGGTTGGAAATGTCTCCAGAGAAGGAGACTCCACAACCCCCTGGGCAGCCCCTGCCAGGGCTCTGGCACCCTCAACAGGAACAAGGTCCTTCTCACACTGATGTGGAACCTCCTCTGCTCCAGCTCACACCTGCTGCCCTCTCCATGATCATTTTCAAGTGGACAATGGAGAATCCACTGGAGGCTCACATCAAGCACATGCTCAGGAGGTTATCGTGTGCAATGCAGTAACAACCCTCTGAAACTTCTCTCTTCTCTTCCCAATCCTTCAGCTCTGCTGAAACAAGAGGCTTCTACATACTGACAGTTCAGGCTGAAGCAGATGCACTGCAGCAGTGAAAGAAAAGCTGCAGGTGATCCTCTAAAACAAAAAGCATCCAATTAAAAAGCTAACTTGGATTTTAGTGAAGCAAGAGGAGTAAGAGGAGACTAACTCAGAAAAAGTTGGAAGAAAGCTGAAAAGGACCAGCCCCTCTCAAGCAAAAGCTTCAAGATTTAAATGTAATTTAAGATGTTAAAGAGTTAATGTATCTGGTCTGAATGAAGGAGTAGTTAGGGCCTGAAGAATCAATCTGAGGAGGAGAGATGGAGAGAGTTGGGGCTGTTCAGCTGGAGGAAGAGGAGGCTGAGGGGAGACCTCATCGCTCTCTGCAACCATCTGAAAGGACCCTGCAGAGATGCTGGTGCTGGGCTCTTCTCACAGGTCATTAAGGACAGAAGCAGAGGGAAGGGCTTCAGGCTTCAACAGGGGAGGATTAGACTGGCCATCAGGAAGAAATTCTACCTGGAGAGAGTGGCCAGGCCCTGGACTGGGCTGCCCGGGGTGGTGGTTGAGTCCCCATCCCTGGATGAGTTTAAAAGTCGCTGAGATGTGGTGCTGGGGGATCTGGTTTAGGGCTGACCTCACAGAGTGGGGTTGATGGTTGGACTCGATGATCTCAAGAGCCTTTTCCAACCTGAATGGTTCTGTGAATAGAGGGTTTTACTTCTCACCTGCAGCAGCGTCGGAGGCCATGGCGTGTGCTTGAGGTGTCTCACTTGAGAGATGTGTCGCCCCAAACTCCGATGGACGCTGCAGCACTCGTCGCAGATCAGAATCCCCCTGTTTATAGAAGCCCAGCAAGGATCTGCAAGAGAAGACATCCCCCTTGCATGTCAAAAATGAGGAGCTCTGCCTGCTGAGCTGAGCACAGAGGGTTTTGGATTTCTCCATGAAACAGCTAAAGCAGTCAAGGGTGTCACAGTAAAAACAAAAGAGCAAGACACACAAACATCAGGTTAAAGGCTTCAGTGAAATCAAAAACCGCCCAGTTGGCCTCGACTCTGAACAGATCCAGCTCAAAGCCACCTCAGGAGCAACTCAGGAAGACAAGAGGTGAAGCAGTAAATAACATTCACTGGCCATCGTGCAGCTTGGAGCATCACACAGTACAGAACAGAGCAGGAATGCTCCACCAGCTCGATGATGCATTCACCACAGGACATCAAACCGAGGTCCTGCTGCTGCTCTTGGCTCAGCCTTCAGAGGAGGCTCCAGGTTTGTGCCAGGGACGCAGGAACTCCTCGTGCCAGGAGCCCTGCGGGAGGAGCATGAGAGATCTTCTGAAAGGAAAAATCATTTAAGCTGCCTTCTGTTTTGGAAAATTCTCCTGCACTTCAAACCCGGAGCTGAGCTGGAGGCTCAGCGAGTCCAGCACGGGGCTGGTCTGGGTGAGATGTCTGCTGTGTCCTGTCAGAACGCATCTGAGCACTTGTGTGTCATGAACGAGGCTCCTCTGACCCGTGAGGTGAATTTCCTGAGCCCCTGTAAGATGAGATCCCATCACGGGCGTGGGGTTTGAGCTGAGCTGATGTTGTGTGTGAGCTGAAGGCAAACCACAGGCCAGGAGGGTCTACTCACAGGGGAACTACCAGAGAAAAACCCCAAGTGACTGAGGAGCCCACAAGCTCCTTACCAAATGACTCCTTTACTTTAACAGCCTTCCCTGCTCGGGAGGACAATAAGATGGGGGACTCTGGCACTAACCCAAGGACCCCAGAGCAGAGGCAGGGGTTTGGGTTAAGGAGCCCAGTCCCTTTGTGTTACTAACGACTTACCACACGCTCACGCATCAGCTAACAGGGTCTGGCTCTTGTTTCAACCACTGGGCACAGCTGCCTGCCAGCATTTTGACTAACGGTCCTCACCAGGGCTAGTTCTTCACAGCCACCTCAATGGTCACAAGCCACTGAGCCATGACCAGAATCATTTTTACTTGGTCACTTCGTAGCAGAAGTGGGGCTTTAAACTCTGCGGAAGGAAGCTGGGGCTTTGGAGGCGCAGTAAGAACTCACCCTGATGAAGGGCATGCTTAGGTACAACTGGTTAGAAACTGGGACCACTGGAAACGAGGGCCACTGGTGCGAGGCAAAAAAGCACCATTAGGAGACAGATGGACTTGACAAGGGACCTGGACAGCTCAGCACCACGGGCCGGAGAACGCTGGTTCCTCCTCCCCAGAGCTGAAGAGGCCAGAGAGGATCAGCAGTGGCTCACGGCCAGCATTAGGAGCCTAAACCCGCCATGAGGAGCCTGAGTGATGCAGAACAGAGGGGATTCCACAGCAAAGCACAGACAGCTGCCAGGTTCATGAGCAAGTGGATNGCAGCTCCACATCCCTCTGGAACTGAGGAGCCCACAACTGGACACAACACTCCAGATGTGGTCTCACCAGGGCAGAGTAGAGGGGGAGAAGAACCTCTCTTGATCTGCTAACCACCCCCCTTCTAATCCACCCCAGGATGCTGTTGGCCCTCTTGGCCACAAGAGCACACTGCTGGCTCATAGTCATCCTGCTGGCCACCAGGACCCCCAGATCCCTCTCTCCCACACTACTCTCCAACAGGTCAGTCCCCAGCCTGTCCTGGTCCCTGGGGTTGTTCTTGCCCAGATGCCAGATTCTACACCTGCCCTTGTTCCACTTCATTCCATTTCTCCCTGCCCAGCTCTCCAGCCTGTCCAGGTCTCGCTGACTGGCAGCCCAGTCTGCAGGGGTGTCGGCGACACCACCCAGCTCTGTGTCATCAGCAAGCTTGCTGACAGGGCACCCTGATCCCTCATCCAAGTCATCAGTGAATGGATTGGACAGGACTGGTCCCAGCACCGACCCCTGGGGCACCCCACTAGACACAGGCCTCCAACCAGACTCTGTCCCATTGACCACCACTCTCTGACTTCTTGTAGCCAGTTCACGATCCACCTCACTACCTGAAAATCTAGACCACACTGCCCCAGTTAAATTTAATTTAATGAAGCATCTGTGCCAGGATAGCTTTGAATCCTTTCAGGAAGAGATGCAGCCACAGACACAATCCAAACGCGCTTCACCCACACGGAAACAGAGCAGGGGAGAAGGTGAAGAGCTGGGCTCTGCTTTCAGGAACAGGGCAGAACGCTTCAAAACAGGAAGCGTGTGATGAACACAAGCCCCAGCCCTCAGCGGAGCAGCGAGCTCCCGCGTGAGATCAGAAGAGCCCCGGCGCAGTACGGGCACCTCACACGGAAGAAAACCACGCTGCGACACAGCACGGAGCGGGGAAGCTCAGAGGTGACTGCTGCTTAGTGCATCCTGCGGCCACAGAGCACCGGGGTCTGATATGGCCACGCGCAGCAGCTCTCAAACACCCCTCAGACGACTCCTCTCTGCTTCAAAGAACAGATTTTATCAGCTTTTATTTTAATTTGGGGATTAAAGAACAATTTCCTACACCAGGGGGTTTCTGCACTGCGATCAAGTGAATACTTGGTGGCGGCAGGACACAACAAAGGCTGTTTGCAAGGCGACCCTAATAATGATCCTAACACACTGCTTTATCCCAGTGAGCTCAAGGAACACAGCTTCAGCCTTTATCTCACTGCCACAGCACCAGTGATGCTTAAAAACAGATACCCTAACTCGACTGAGATAAGGACAAGCACCTACAGGAGATACTCAGGCTCTATTTACAGTGAAAACAGATAAACCCAACTGCCAGGGAGTTAACTGGGGATTTTAAAAACTATTTAACTACAGAACTTAGTAAATCCCCTCCTCCCACATCCTATCTTCTGTCATCTGTTAGTGTTCTAAATCCATCTCAGTCCATCTACAGGTGAGTCTGTTCCCCCTACGGGTGACTATATTGGAGGAATCAGCACTGAGAAACCATTCTATCCACCCCAACAGGTGATTCTACCCCCCCCCCCCAACAGGTGATTCTATCCCACCCCCCCAACAGGTGATTCTATCCCACCCCCCCAACAGGTGATTCTGAACCATCCATAAGTGATTATACTGGAGGAACCAGCACATAAAAACAAACAACACAGAATTTAGGAGAATTTAGGAAAAGCAGCAAATACACACAGCTGAGACCAAATAAAAAAAGATCAATATTTTAAAAGTCGATTTTTTTTAAGAACAGCAAAACTACGGAGGGTCAGAAAGAGAGAGACAGCTGGCTTCCTGAAACCCACATTCATTCCCTTAAGAGCTCAAGCGTATCTGAAGCACAACACACAGTCCTGTTACTCGCTGCATGTTCCCAACCTGAGTCTGTCTGATGCTTCACGAGGGGCTTTTTATGGAGTCTGGGACAGACACATTCACTCCAGGATGGAGGGCACCCCACAAGCTCCAATTCTGCACCCCAAAAGCTCCCCAAATTTGCATCTCCACAAACCTCCCCAATGTGCATCTCCACAAACACCCAATCCTGCACCCCACGAGGTCCCAACCCTGCATCCCATAAATTCCTATCTTGCAACCCATGAACTCCCCAAGACTGGCATCATCAAGTCCCCAAATCTGCACCCCACAAGCCCCACCCCAGTCCTACATCCTGACACNTCCCAAAGTCCCAACCTTGCACCCCACAAGCTCCAACCCACTCCTACCTCCCAAAGCCCCACTCCTACACCCCACAAGCCCCCCAGTCCTGTACCCTACAAGCCAAACTCTGCACCCCACAAGCCCCCAACGCTGCATCCCATGAACTCCAACCCCGCACCCCACAAGCCCAAACTGCACCCTACAAACACCAGTTCTTCTCCCCCTGCCCCCCAGTTCACGGGCAGCCTCCGGAGCCGCTGCCAGCGCGACCTCTGCGATTTAAAGCCCCGATCCCAGCCAAGAGAGGAAGGGGCTGAGCGCCCCCCGCGGCCCGGGACGAGGCCGGGCCCTGCGGGAAGGGGCCGACACGGCCCAACCCGCCGAAACCGCGCTGACCCCGACGCTCCCGGTCCCGGAGGACCCCCAGCACAGCCCCGGGGGGCTTCGGGACCCCCCCAGATCTCCCCCACACTGACCGGAACCCCCCACTATGGCGGGTCGCCCCTGTTCCGAGGGAACGAGGAAGGCACTCAGTGCCCTCGACCCGGTGCCTACCCGGGGCGCTGCAGTCGGCGCAAACCTCGCTGCTCCTCAGGCGCTTCGACATGATGCTGGGAAGCGGCAGCGGCGGCACCGAGCGCTCCCCGCCGCGATAACGGGGCCCCCCCTAAGGCGGCTGGGCCGAGGCGGCAGCGCGCAGGCGCGTCCTAGCACCGCCCGCACCGGGAGCGGGGCCGCCATGTTGGCTCCTGGCAAATGCGAGGGGGAGTGGGCGGGGAAGGGCGGCCCTGTCTGTCTCGGGCGGCTCCATCTGTCCCTGCCCTGGGCCAGCGCTACCTGTCCCCGGGAGGGCCCTGTCTGTCCCAGGTGACAATGTCTGTGCTGGGCGGCCCTGTCTTTCCCAAGCGACCTTGTCTATCTGTCCCCCGAGCGGCCCTGCCTGTCCCCGGCGGCCGTGTCTGTCTCGGGCTTCACCCGCTGCTGGCGGTCCCCTGCGGGGGAGGGGTGAGGTAGGAGAAGCGAGGTTTGGGTTACTCGGCCCCGCAGGCTGTCGGAAGAAGCCGCTCTGCAACACGCCCTGCCCTCACCCATCATGGCGGAGCGGCCGGGCGGTACCAAGAGCCGAGGCTGGGGGGGGGGAGCAGCCGGCCCACATGCAGCCCGACCCGGCATCGCTGCCATGTCCTCCCCTTGCTGAGGCGGGCAGTGGGGGATCTCGCAGGCGGAACCGTCCTTCTTCCCGCCCGTGGAGGAGGGAGAGTGGCGGGGACGGGGAGAGTAGAGGAAGGCGGGGAGCAGCAACTTCCTCTTCCGCGGGGCCGGCTGTGGGGTCGGCTGAGGGGAACCGAGGGGGAATCCCCGGCAACGGCACCGGCACCGGCACCGGCATCGCGGTGATTCGGCCCGGCTGCTGCCCTGGAGGGACGCGGGGGTGAGGCGGGGTGTGGGACTGGGGGGACCCTCAGGAGTGTGTGTGTGTGGGGTCGGTCAGGGGAGCAGGGCCCCCCAGGAATGGGGCGCTGAGGGGGGTGCGTCAGAAGACCCTCTGTTGTGTGGAGCTGGGGGGCGAAGGACTGCTCAGTAGCAGGGAACCCCTAGGTCTGTGGATTTGGGATGCCCAGGAACAGGAGACCCCTAGGTCTGTGGATTTGGGGTGCGCAGGAGCAAGAGACCCGTGCATGTGTGGGTTTGGAGTGCCCAGGAACAGGAGCCCCCCAGAAGTGTGGGTCTGGAGCACCCAGAGACCTCCAATAGTAGTGAGGAGCTGCCCAGTAACAGGAGACCCCGGGTGTTTAGGTTTGGGGCACCCAGCAGCAGGGAACCCCTAGAAGTGTGGGGCTGTAGGGGGGAGCAGTGGGAGACCCCCTGTAGTAATGGAGGACTGCCTAGTAGCAGGAGACCCTCACAGTGTGTGGATTTGGGGTACCAAGGAGCAGGTGACCCCCAGGTCTGTTGGTCTGTTGGTCTGGGGGTGCCCAGGAGCAGCAGACACACTCCTCCCCCCAGGAGCAGAATTTTGCATAGGGCTCCCTTTGGAGTGGGGTGAAGGCTTCTCAGGAGGTTGTGGCCCAGTGTTCCCCCCCCCCTTCCCCCCTGGAGCAGGTGGGTATCAGGATTGAGGAGAAGCTTAAAGGGTCAAAGCTGGAGTAACGTGGGGTCTGCAAACTAAAGAGGGGAGACCAGTGAGGGTAGGCACCCTGCTTCCCCCCTCCTGCAGGTGTGTGGCATGATGAGTTCCCCTGGCAGGGCCAGCAGCGCGTACCCCCTGCACGTCCTCGTCTGGAATAACGACTACAGGCAGCTGGACCAGGAGCTGCACGACCAGGTAACCGGGACACCCCTGAGACAGAGGGGTTGGTGACCCCCAAAAAACGCTTGTGCCGTGGTCCAGGGTTTGGTGGCCCTCGCTTCCCGCCTGCCTGGGCCCCCCCCGTGGTACCGTCAGGTCTGTTTGCTGGGCTTGCTGCACCGCTTTCTCCTCCCCTCTCTATTTGTGGTTGTGGGGTGACGTGAGGAGGTGTGGGGACGAGCTCTTGCTAACAGCTAATGTTGATTCCTTCTCCTCAGAGCTGCGCTCAGAGCGCTCGAGTGTGGGGTGCAGGGGTTGGGGTGCAGTGGAATGGGTCAGGAAGAAGTACGATGGAAGTGGCTTGGGTTTCTGTGCCAGCAAAGCACTAAGTGCTGCTTCCCTTTGGAGTCAGCACCCAGCAAAGGTGGCTGCTGCTGCCTCAGGTGAAACCAGCCTCGGGCTTGCTGAGGACCAGCAGTTTTTACGGCTTCACTGCTGTCCGAGGCTGTGAGGGCAGCGTTCTCCTTCTGGCTGGAAGGTTTGCAGCATCTCCCTTAAAAAAGAAGGATCATTGTTTCATGCTGTAGAGTAGGAAAACACAGAGCTCTGTTCCTGCTCTGGCCCAGCTGAGGCAGAACGAGTAGTGACGTAGGGAGCCGCTCTGAACAGCTGCAGCAGGGCTCGAGCAGCAAACATCCTTCTGGCTGAGGTGCTGTGCAGAAGCTCTGGTGCTCGATAGCTCAGTTTGCAGAAGCAGAGCAGGATCATTCCCAACAGCATCCTGGCCTGGATCAGGAACAGGGTAACCAGCAGGACCAGGGAGGTGACGGTGTCCCTGTGCTCTGCACTCCTGAGACCCCACCTTGAGTACTGGGTCCAGTGTTGGGCCCCACAGGAGCAGAAGGATGTTGAGGGGCTGGAGCAGGGCCAGGGAAGGACAGTGAGGCTGGGCAGAGGGCTGAGAGAAGGGGGCCTTTGGAGAGCAGCTGAAGGAACTGGGGTTATTGAGTCTAGAGGAGGGGAGGCTGAGAGGAGACCTTGCTCAAAGGAGGTTGTAGCGAGGCTGGTGCTGGGCTCCTCTCCTGAACTCCTAATGATAGGACAAGGGGAAATGGCCTCAGGTTGTGTCAGGGGAGGTTTAGATTGGATCTTTGGGAGTTCTTTCCTGAGAGAGTGATTGGGTGCTGGACCAGGTGGAGTCCCCATCCCTGGAGGGGTTTTAAAACCGAGTAGCCAGAGCCCTTGAGGCCATGGTGCAGGGGTTAGGGAGCTGTTGGTCTGAGGGCTGGGCTTGATGATCTTCAGGTCCTTTCCAGCCGGGATGATTCGATGACCCCACGAGTGTGTGAGCCCCCAAGCTCAGCTGTGCCACCCCCAACCAGTGGCTGTCACCCGCAGCTCTAACATAACCCCACGATTTACTAATGCTCACAGCATGCTCCTGGCCTGGCCTTAGGAGAATCTTTGGAATGCAGCTACTTAGCTAATTCACACGATCTTGTCCCGTAACAACATCTCTCCTGGCATGGTGCTTCTGTGTATCTGTTTATTTTTCGGTAAGGTTCTGGCCTGGGAAGGTTTGTCATTAAATAAGGAGTCCTGAGGCAGCAGTTCACACCTCAGAGGTTTCATACCATAAGTGAAGGAGCAACGGGTTGGGGTGGGATCTGTGTCTCTCTTACTTCCTTCACCTGCTTGTCAATAACTTCTTTTTTCAAGTGTTCCAAAGATGCACTTCCTGCTGCTTCCTTGGGATAAGCTTCTCGCAGCCAGAGGGGTGTGTGGATGGATCTAGAGGCTCCTGCCAGCTGCACTCGTGTGGTGAAGGACGGGTAGGGAGTGTTGGGACTGGTTAACAATGAGGAGGGACACGCTGAAGTCCTTCACCGCGCTGTGCAGCGGGCGCTGAGCTGTAGGAAGTGAGGAAGCAAGTTTCTTAGTGCTCCTGCAGAGAAGGGAAAAGCAGAAGCTTTCCCTCCCCTGTGTGTGCCCGTCCCAGCAAAGCGCTGCTGGGTGAAGCAGAGACTCTGGCATCTGGGCAAGAACAGCCCCGGGGACCAGTATAGGGTGGGGACAGACCTGCTGGTGAGCAGCGGAGGAGAAAGGGACCTGGGGATCCTGGTGGCCAGGAGCCAGCAATGGAACCTGGGGGCCAAGAAGGCCAATGGCATCCTGGAGTGGGTCAAAAGAGGGGTGGTTAGGAGATGGAGAGAGGTTCTCCTCATCCTCTACTCTGCCCTGGTGTGACCGCAGCTGGGGTCTTGCGTCCAGCTCTGGGCCCCTCTGCTCCAGGAGGACCCAGAGCTGCTGGAGAGAGCCCAGCGCAGAGCCACAGGGGTGATGGAGGGAGGGGAGCATCTCCCTGCTGAGGAGAGGCTGAGGGAGCTGGGGCTGGAGAAGAGGAGCCTGAGGGGTGACCCCATGGGTGTTGGTCAGTGTGTGAAGGGTGGGTGTGAGGAGGATGGAGCCAGGCTCTGCTCAGGGGCACCCAGTGACAGGACAAGGGGCAGTGGGTGTGAGCTGGAGCAGAGGAGGTTCCCCATCAGTGTGAGAAGGACCTTGTTCATGGTGAGGGTGCCAGAGCCCTGGCAGGGGCTGCCCAGGGGGTTGTGGAGTCTCCTTCTCTGGAGACATTTCAAACCCTCCTGGGCTGTTCCTGTGGGACTGGATCTAGGGGATCCTGCTGTGGCAGGTGGATGGGACTGGGTGATCCTTTGGGGTCCCTTCCAATCCCTGATGACTGGATCTAGGGGATCCTGCTGTGGCAGGGGGTGGGACTGGGTGATCCTTTGGGGTCCCTTCCAATCCCTGATGACTCGATCCAGGGGATCCTGCTGTGGCAGGGGGATGGGACTGGGTGATCTTTCAAGGTCATTTTCAAACCCTAATGACTGGATCTAGGGGATCCTGCTGTGGCAGGAGGGTTGGACTGGATGATCTTTCGAGGTCACATTCAAACCATGATGACTGAATCTAGGGGATCCTGCTGTGGCAGGGAGACTGGACTGGATGATTGTTCAAGGTCCCTTCCAGTCTCTCATGTTCTGTGATTCTGTAATAACTTTCCTTTCTTATTCTGCTATTGACTTTCCCCTTTTCCTTTAGTTATAGATGCTCCTCTGTTTCAAATCTCTAAGCTAATAGTGAAAAATCAGGAAGGTATGAGTATGTTGTGCTTGCATGTTTTGGGTCTTTATGCCTGTGTAGTTTGTGGCTTCTTCCCCCCCCTTGTCCCTGTTTTTGGTGCCTTGTACAGAATGCTCTCACTCCTCATTGTGCTGTGTGTGTGTCAGTCAGACGAGTGCTTTGTGAAGTGCCATTTGCTTCTCTCCCCAGTGCTCTATGAATCCGTGTTGTGTCCCCTGTGCCTTGTGTTTCACCCCTTTCCCTGCCTTTGGTCTCTCAGTGTCCCTGGAGCACCCAGGCTGGACCTAACAGAGTCCCCTTCTGAAGGGGACAGAGATGAGAAGCATCAGCAAGAGCTCAGTGGTGTCCTGCAGCGGTGCTGGTTCTTACCGCAGCCGTTTGGTAGCCTCGGTCCTGCCTCGGCGCGGCGGCACCGTGCAGGGTGCAGGTGGACAGTCCAGTAGCGTGAACCCACGTCAGCTCTGCCCCACAGGCTGCTCCGTGGCGGTGCCGGGGGAGCGTTGGCCCCTGGATCGCTCCTGCCGAGCGCTGCTGGTGGAAGCTCCTCTCTGATCGGAGCTCCTCAGCTTTGTTTCTCCCCCGGCTGCTCCACAGGATGTCGACCAGCGTGACCCGCGAGGCCGGACCTTGCTGCACCTTGCTGTCTCCTTGGGCTACGTGGAGTCTGCCAAAGTCCTGCTCCAGCACAAGGCAGATGTCACCAAAGAGAACGCGCAGGGATGGACAGGTAACTGCGGCGGGAGGACGCGGGTCCCGGGCGATGCTTGTCAGCCGCAGCTCTTGTCTTCTGAGTGCTGTGGCATCACCTGCTTCACTCGGGGAGTGAGCCCGGGGGGTTGTGGAGTCTCCTTCTCTGGAGATGTTTGAAACCCGCCTGGCCCTGTTCCTGTGTGACTTGGTCTAGGGGATCCTGCTGTGGCAGGGGGACTGGGCTGGATGATCTCTCGAGGTCCCTTCCAGTCCTTGATGACTGGATCTGGGGGATCCTGCTGCGGCTGGGGGATCATAGAACCATCATGGCTGGAAAGGACCTCTAAGGTCACCAAGTCCAACCTTTTCTCCTAGTAGGCTGGATGATCTTTGGAGGTCCCTTCCAGTCCCTAATATCTGGATCTAGGGGATCCTGCTGTGGCAGGGGGATGGGACTGGCTGATCTTTCGAGGTCCCTTCCAACCCCTAATGATTCTCTGGTTCCCTCCAGTTTTACACGAGGCTGTCAGCACAGGGGATCCAGAGATGGTGCAGATGATCCTGCAGCACCGGGACTACCAGCAGACTGCAATGACACTTGGAGGAGTTCCTGAGTTGCTCCAGAAGATTAATGAGGTAATTACTTAGTGCAAACCCCTTGCTCCAGCCTCCATTTTTCATTCCAGGGGTTCCATTAACTGAAATCAGACGGGGAATTGTGCTTTTGGTTCAGCTTGTGTGTTCCACTGCCTTGTGGGAGGACTTTTCCTTGGCTTCACTTGGAAATCCTCCATCAGGCGGCTGAATGTGGAAGGAGCTGCTGCTCCTGTGGTGAAATAAAGGCAAACAGGTCACCAAGCAGCAGCAGGGTGATGACAGGGCCATGACTTCTGTATCTGAGTTTCAATTTCATTTTCCAATGTCAATTTATCATGTCCCCATCTCAGTTCTTTGATTTCCTTTGTCTCAAACGTTCACGAGAAGTGCTGAGTGTCCAACTGTTTCTTGAAATGTTCTTCCTTCTCCAGACTCCTGACTTCTACGTGGAAATGAAATGGGAGTTCACCAGCTGGGGTGAGAGTCCTGCTCTTCACGACTTCCTCTAAACCTGCAAATGTCACAAAGGCTCCTCAGAGAAATACCAGCTCCCCAGAACACTTCTCTCTTCACCTCTCAAGAGAACTCCTTGCGTGTTTATTGCACAATTAGTTCTCTGTTTCCTGTCTGTTTGGTTTGTTTGGGGTTTCTGTTTGTTTTTGAAGGGAGGGTTTAGCCTGTGTTAGAATCCCTGAAGCTTTTCTTGGGGGTTTGTTTTCCTGTGGTGACTAGGGCAGTGATACCTGTCTGCTCTGGATTCTCAGAGGAGAGATGGAGAGAGCTGGGGCTGTTTAGTTTGAGGAAGAGGAGGCTGAGGGGAGCCCTCATCGCTCTCTACAGCTCTCTGAAAGGACACTGCAGAGATGCTGGTGCTGGGCTCTGCTCACAGGTCATTAGGGACAGAAGCAGAGGGAAGGGCTTCCAGCTCCAGCAGGGGAGGGTCAGACTGGCCATCAGGAAGAAATTCTTCCTGGAGAGAGTGGTCAGGCCCTGGACTGGGCTGCCCAGGGTGGGGGCTGAGTCTCCATCCCTGCATGTGTTTAAAAGTCACTGAGATGTAGTGTTGGGGGATCTGGTTTTGGGGTGACCTGGTAGAGTGGGGCTGGAAAAGCCCTCTGAGCTTGGCCAGACCAGACCGGCACCTAACATCACCTCAGTGGCCACCCCAGGGCACTCAGGGTCACAGCCAGGATGTCCTTCAACACCTCCAGGGATGGATGGGGACTCCCCCACTGCCCTGGGCAGTCCAGTCCAGGCTCTGATCACCCTTCCCTTCAGGAAAGGCTTCCAAACATCTGACCTAACCCTCCACTGGCAGCTCCAGGCCCTGCCCTCTCTTCCTGGTGCTGGGTGCCTGGGAGAAGAGCCTCCTCTTCTCCAGGCTGAACCCCTCCAGCTCCCTCAGCCTCTCCCCATCAGCCTTTCCCTCTAGTCCCTTCTGCAGCTTTGTTGCTCCTGTGGACCTGCTCCAGCCCCTCAGTCTCTTTGTTGCAGTGAGGGGCCCAGCACTGCCCCCAGTACTGGAGGGGAGGCCTCCTCAGTGCCCAGTACAGGGGGAGAATGATGTCCCTAGTCCTGCTGGCCACACTACTGCTGGTCCCAGCCAGGATGCTGTTGGCCTTCTGGGCCACCTGGACACCCTGCTGGCTGCTGTCCCCCAGCACTACCAGGTCCCTCTCCAGCCCCTCATCCCTCAGTGTGAGGGATGTAGCTCCTGCTGGAGGTCTGCTCGTGCACTTAGGCTCCCCAGTACCCTCCCTTCAGGTTTCCCTTGTTTTCCTTCTGCAGTCCCACTGGTTTCCCGAGTTTGCCCGAGCGACGTCTGCCGCATCTGGAAAAGCGGGGCCAAGCTGCGCGTTGACATCACTCTGCTGGGCTTCGAGAACATGAGCTGGGAGAGGGGACGGCGCAGCTTGATCTTCAAGGGAGAAGGTCGGTGCTGGGGCTCGTCTGCACCACGGCTCTCTGAGCATCACAGCTTCTAAAAGTTTTGTGGTTACTTTCTGTGAGGATCAGACAGAGGCACTTTGAATTCTTTTGGGGTTTAATGTTACAGAGACATTTCTTCCCTTTGGGTAAATCTGAGGGCAAGATTCAATAATAGGGTTAAAATTTGATCACAGAATCACAGAACATTGGGGATTGGAAGGGACCTTGAAAAATCACCCAGTCCACCCCCCTGCCACAGCAGAATCCCCTAGATCCAGTCATTAGGGATGGGAAGGGACCTTGAGTAATCATCTAGTCCCATGCCCCTGCCACAGCAGGATCCCCTAGATCCAGTCATTAGGTATGGGAAGGGACCTTGAGTAATCATCTAGTCCCATGCCCCTGCCACAGCAGGATCCCCTAGATCCAGTCACTAGGGTTTGGAAGGGACCTTGAAAGCTCATCCAGCAGGATCCCCTAGATCTAGTCTTTAGGGATTAGAAGGGACCTTGAAAGATCATCCAGTCCCATCCCCCTGTCACAGGAGGATCCCCTAGATCTAGTCTTTAGGGATTGGAAGGGGCCTGGAAAGACCATCCAGTCCAATCCTCCTGCCACCGCAGGATCTTCCAGCTGCACAGGAACAGCCCAGGAGGGTTGGAAATTTCTCCAGAGAAGGAGACTCCACAACCCCCTGGGCAGCCCCTGCCAGGGCTCTGGCACCCTCACCATGAACAAGGTCCTTCTCACACTGATGGGGAACCTCCTCTGCTCCAGCTCACACCCACTGCCCCTTGTCCTGTCACTGGGTGCCCCTGAGCAGCGCCTGGCTCCATCCTCCTCACACCCCCCCTTCAATCTTTTACTCAGTTTCACTCCTGCTGTTCTCCTGCCCCCCAAAGCAGAAATAATGTCAGATGCAGCTCCAGCTCCACCCCAGCTGCGTGTGAATGGAATGAATCAGTGAGCACCCCGCCTTCTCAGGTCTGACGAGCCCTTTCCCACAGATACAGGGGGCTGGGCAGAGCTCATCGAGATCAATCACGACGACAAGTTTGTCACGACGGAGCGCTTCGAGATCTCCCAGCACATGAAGCGCTTGACGCTGGGAGCGATGACGCCGAAGCGGAGGGACGTGGAGCGGCGCCTCACCTCTCCCATCATCAACACGTGCCTTGATACCAAAAACATTGCCTTTGAAAGGTGAGGCACCACGTGTGGCTCCAGCACCCCTCACCTCGGCGTTTCCTTCCCTTTGCAAGCTGCCTGCAGCTCGTCCCTGTGACACTCGCTGAGCGATAGTCACTGCAGCACCTACACACCCAGAAACTGAGATCTCTCAGGCAGAGCTTCAGTTGGTTTTATCAAAACAGGGTGGGGATTGTGTGGAAGTGCAGCTGCACAGACTCTTGTGTTTGCTTTTTGTCAGAACCACCTCTGGATTCTGGGTGTGGAGGACAGAGAAGGCAGAAGGTGTCAATGGTTATGAAGCAAAGGTAAAGCCCTTTCTCTTCTGTCGAGAGCTCTTAGAGCTGGCTGAGAGGTGCTTGTGTTTTGCCTTGATTTCCTGAACCTTTCACAGAGTCACAGAGCATGAGGGGTTGGAAGGGACCCCAAAGATCATCCAGTCCCATTCCCCTGCCACAGCAGGATCCCCTAGATCCAGTCCCACAGGAACATGGCCAGGTGGGCTTGAAACATCCCCAGACAAGGAGACTCCTCAGGTTGTGAACTTCCCATCAAAAGTTTTATCCTGTTGCCAGTGGAACTGGGCAGGGGTGAGGAGCTGCAAGGCTGCCAAGGAGTGAGGAGCTGAGGGAGAGGAGGACAAGAGAGGAGAGGAGGAGTAAAACATTCAGCATAATTGCTTGCACTCCCTTCCATCCCAAACCTGGAGTGAACTCGAGTGCTCTCAGTCTCCCACTGTTCAGAAGATGATGAACCTGTTGGTGAGGTGCCTTGAGCGTGCTCTAGGAGCAGGACTATGAGGAAATAAGAGCCTCCTGCTGCCACAAGCTGCATCAGGGGTTCCAGTAATAACAGGCCGGCGGTAATTAATGACCCAGACAGTGCTCATGAGTCACACAGGGCCTTTGATTTGTCGCACGTGGCCCTGGGCCTGTCTGCCACTTCACTGCAGTGAGACCTTCTTGAAGGTGGCTTCACAGCCGTCTTCACTGCTGAGGACTGTAAGAAGCACAAGACCTACCTTCCCTGGTTCCTAACTCACAGTTTGCTCCAGGTTGGGCAACGTGTGCCGTAGCGTGGCGTAAGGCTGGAGCGATGGGCTGAGGCCAGCGGGATGAGGCTGAAGGAAGCCCAGTGCTGGGGCCATGCACTGTGGTCACAACAACCCCCAGCAGCTGCAGGCTGGCGGAAGAGGGGCTGGAAAAGGACCTGGGGGTGCTGGGTGCCAGCCAGCTGAACAGGAGCCAGCAGGGTGCCCAGGTGGCCAAGAAGGCCAATGGCATCCTGGCCTGGATCGGGAGCAGGATGACCAGCAGGAGGAGGGAGGTGATGCTGCCCCTGTGCTCTGCACTTGTGAGACCCCCTACCTTGAGTACTGGGTCCAGTGTTGGGTTCTGCAGGATCAGAAGGACAAGGAGGGGCTGGAGTGGGGCCAGAGAGGGGCAACAAGGCTGGAGAACAGGCTCCATGGAGAGTGGCTTAGGGAACTGGGGTGATTGAGTCTAGAGAAGGGGAGGCTGAGGGGAGACCTTCTTGCTCTCTCCAGCTGCCTCAAAGGAGGTTGGAGCAAACCTGCTGCTGGTCTCTCCCAAATTCCTAATGACAGGATGAGGGGAAACGGCCTCAAGTTGCATCAGGGGAGGGCTAGTTTGGATCTTAGGAAGCAGCTCTTTGCTGAGAGAGTGGCTGGGCCCTGGACCAGGCTGCCCAGGGAGGTGGTGGTGTCCTCATCCCTGGAGATGTTTAAAAACTGAGTAGCTGGAGCACTTGAGGCCATGGCCAAGGGGTTAGGGAGCTGCTGGGCTGAGGGCTGGACTGGATGATCGAACGCAAGATGGACATCTTTGTCAATGAGAGACAGCTCCACACTGCTTCTCTCTGCCTTTAGAGCTGTGCAGATGGGGTGTGACTAGAGAGAGCTCGCTCTGTGATGCTCTTTGTCCTTGTTCTGGTCCTTTGTTGTTGTCTGCTTTCAACTGCAGGTCTACTATGCAAACAACGTCAACGTGGTCACGAGAATCCGAACGGAGCATTTGACAGAGGAGGAGAAGAGGAGATACAAAGGTAGTTGTCCTGGAAATGAGGGCAGTGGCTGGAACAATCAGACTGCACATAGACAAGGGAACTGCTGCTCCTGCTGGCTTTGCCCTGCTTCATTTCCACATGTCGTGTGTCTGAGGCAGCTCGTTGCTTGGCTCTGAGCTGCAAGTGAACCAGCATTTCACACNGGCTCCATCCTCCTCACACCCACCCTTCACACACTGACCAACACCCATGGGGTCACCCCTCAGGCTCCTCTTCTCCAGCCCCAGCTCCCTCAGCGTCTCCTCAGCAGGGAGATGCTCCCCTCCCTCCATCACCCCTGTGGCTCTGCCCTGGGCTCTCTCCAGCAGCTCTGGGTCCTTCTGGAGCTGAGGGACCCACAAGTGGATACGAGATTCCAGCTGTGGTCTCCCCAGGGCAGAGTAGGTGGCGAGGAGAACTCTCCATCTCCTGACCACCCCAAGATGCCAATGACCTTCTTGGCTACAGGGGCCTGTTGCTGGTTCCTGGCCATCCTGCTGTCTTCTGCTCCCGGCTCTGTTGAGAAACCACTGAAGGCTTGGCCTCTCTGTGTGTTGTACTGGTTCATCCTGGCCAACTGCAGATCCTGGCTGAGCAGGAGGTGTGACCAGCTCTGTTCCCTGTGGCTTAGAAGCCTGGCTTGTCAGCTCAGTGCCTGTCAGCTGCTAAAGAATACTAACAGGCTCTTTTGTTTGCTTCCTCCCCGTTCCCTGAAGCTGACAGGAACCCCCTGGAATCATTCCTGGGTACAGTGGAGCACGAGTACGGTGCTCAGGTGAGTGTCTGACGTCGCTGTGGCACAAGGTCTGTGCTGGGAGGAATCCCCCCCGTGTGGATTCACCTCTTGTTTCCTTAGCCTGGCTGCAAGTTTGCTTCTGAGGGTTGAACTTCCCCTGGGGGTGTTTGTGTTTTAAGCTGACAGGGCACCTGTAGGAGTAGCAGGTGCCCCCGTCTGCATCTGGAGATGCAGCAAATCCAGAGAACTCTGGAGGTCTTGAGATCTCTGTTTCAAACCCCCCACTGAGTTTACCTTTCAGGAGGGACCTGGGGTCTGTGGAGGCTGTGGGTTGCCTGTGTGTTGCTTTCTGGCTTTAAATTAGTTTGGTTTTTCCAGTCTCTAAAATATTTGGAGGTTTTTAACAGAACTGCAGGATGATGGAGGCTGGCAAAGCCCTGGGAGCTCAGCCAGCCCAGCACCTAACATCACCCCAGTGGCCACCCCAGGGCACTCAGGGCCACAGCCAGGCTGGTCTTCAACTCCTCCAAGGATGGATGGGGGCTCCCCCACTGCCCTGGGCAGTCCAGTCCAGGCTCTGATCACCCTTTCCATGAGGAAGGGCTTCCTGACATCCAACCTAACCCTCCCCTGGCAGCTTCAGGCCTCTGCCCTCTCATTCCTGGGAGAAGAGCCTGACCCCCACCTGACTGCAACCTCCCTTCAGGGAGCTGGAGAGAGAGAGAAGCTTCTCCTCCAGGCTAAACATGCCCCCAGCTCCCTCAGCCTCTCCCCACCAGCCTTCCCCTCCAGTCCCTTCCCCAGCCTCATTGCTCTCCTCAGTGGAAAGCAGGCTTGGACCTGTGTGCTTGTGCTCAGGGCCGTGTCCCTCGTGTCTGAGTTACTTCACAAGAGCTGCCTTGAGATTGTGATCTCTGCTTGGTCAACCCTTCCCTCACAGAGCTCGACCAAGACGACAGAATGTGCTGCCAGTAACAACCCCACAGCTATTACTCTGGAGGAGTACTTCGACCCAGACTTTGATCTGAAGGGCAGGGACATCGGAAGGCCGAAGGAAGTCTCCGTTCGCACGCAGAAGTGAGAAACGGGATTTGAACTGGTTCTAGTTCGTCCCTTCCCAGTCCCCTCGTCTCTAGAAACCATTGTTCCCAGTGCTCGGTGTGGTGGTGATCCCCCAGTGCTCAGTTTATCACAAGAGAGGTCTCAAAGTCCTCCACTGTTGTCTTGTTCTTCAACCCCTAACATCCTATGATCCTATGATCTGGGCTAGTGCTGTCGCTTGCCAGTAGCCCCTTGGGCTTTGCCTTTGGCCTGGCCAGGAGCACAGCTGGGCTCCTCCGAGCGGGCGCCGCGTGGGCTCTGTGGCGCACGGGGAGCAGCTGGCACTGCTGTGTGCGTCTGCTCCCCCGAACCACCGACGTAGGGTGTGTTTGTGCAACTTTCTCTTGAAGGTTCAAGGCAACCTTGTGGATGAGTGAGGAGTTCCCCCTGTCTCTCATGGAGCAAGTCACCCCGATCATCGACCTGATGGCCAGGACAAGCGCGCACTTCGCCAGGCTCAGGGACTTCATCACCCTGGAGTTTCCACCAGGATTCCCCGTCAAAATTGGTAACACTGGGCAGTGCTGGCTGCAGCTGCTTCTTCCCTTCTTTCTCTTGGTGTGGCAGCACAAAAACTGCGTTGGTTTCTCACCAACCATCTCACGATACCTGGAACTGGGAGTCCCAGCACGGGTGGTGGTGGATGGGGTCCGATCCAGTAGGCAGCTGGTCACAGGCAGTGGCCCTCAGTGCTGGGACCAGTCCTGCTTGAGGTCTTTGTCACTGACCTGGACGAGGGGATCGATGCAGCCTCAGTAAATTTGCAGATGAAGCAGCAGTGTCCATCTGCTGGAGGGTGAGGAGGTGCTGCAGAGGGAGCTGGACAGGCTGGAGCCAGGGGCTGAGGCCAGCGGGATGAGGCTGAAGAAAGCCCAGTGCCGGGTCATGCACTGTGGTCACAACAACCCCCAGCAGCTGCAGGCTGGGGGAAGAGGGGCTGGAGAGCTGCCTGGTGGAAAAGGACCTCAGGGTGCTGGGTGCCAGCCGGCTGAACAGGAGCCAGCAGGGTGCCCAGGTGGCCAAGTAGGCCAACAGCATCCTGCCCTGGAGCAGGAATGGGGCAACCAGCAAGAGGAGGGAGGTGGTGGTGACCCTGTGCTCTGCACTTGTGAGACCCCCTACCTTGAGTACTGGGTCCAGTTTTGGGCATCACAGGATCAGAAGGACACTGAGGGGCTGGAGGAGGGCTGGAGAACAAGCTGGAGAACAGGCTCCGTGGAGAGTGGCTGAGGGAACTGGGCTTATTGAGTCTAAAGAAGAGGAGGCTGAGAGGAGACCTTCTTGCTCTCTGCAGCTACCCCAAAGGAGGTTGTAGCAAACCTGCTGCTGGTCTCCTCTCCCAAATTCCTAATGATAGGATGAGGGGAAACAGCCTCATGTTGCGTCAGAGGAGGTTTAGATTGGATCTTAGGAAGAAGCTCTTTGCTAAGAGAGTGGTTGGGCACTGGAACAGGCTGCCCAGGGATGAGGTGGAGTCCCCATCCCTGGAGGGGTTTAAAACCTGAGTGGCCAGAGCACTTGAGGCCATGGCCTGGGGGTTAGGGAGCTGGACTTGGTGATCACGGAGGTCCTTTCCAGTCACAATGGTTCTATGATCTTGTGCCTCTGGGGTCACTGAATCCAAATTGTGCCAGACCAGGACTTTAATTTAAAGCTGGGATGGTTTCCTCAGGCGTGACAGATCTTTGCATAAAATCAGAGATTTAGAAAGGGAGTGACTAAGGGCAGTGGGCTCCTGGTGACGTGCGTGACTGTCGCTCTGCGATGCTGCGTGTGGGATGCTTCCAGTGAGGGTCTGATGTGGCCGTGGGTGTGGAAGCAAACAAGCAAGTCCTCTTCTCGATGGAAGTCTTACTGTCTTCTCTGTTCCTCCTAGAAATCCCCCTGTTTCACGTGCTGAATGCACGAATCACATTTGAAAATGTCAACGGCTGCAGGACGGCTGAGAAAACGTCGTCGCCAGCGGCTGGAGCTGCTCAGTGGGATTCGGGTAGGGGCTGGGAGGGGGCTGTGGTGACACCTTCTACTGCCCCTCTGTCACAGAATCATTAGGGATTGGAAGGGACCTCGAAAGGTCGTCCAGTCCCATCCCCCTGCCACAGCAGGATCCCCTAGACCAAGTCACACAGGAGACATCCAGGTGGGTCTTGAACATCTTCAGTGAAGGAGACTCCACAACATCCCTGGGCAGCCTGTTCCAGGGCTCTGTCCCCTCACTGGGGAGAAGGTCCTTCTCACACTGGTGTGGAACCTCCTCTGCTCCAGCTCACACCCTCTGCCCCTTGTCCTGTCACTGGGTGCCCCTGAGCAGAGCCTGGCTCCATCCTCCTCACACCCGCCCTTCACATATTTATAGACATCAATAAGGTCACCCCTCAGTCTCCTCCAAGGTGAAGAGCCCCAGCTCCCTCAGCCTCTCCTCATAAGGGAGCTGCTCTACGCTGCACTCTCTCCAGCAGCTCCACATCCCTCTTGAACTGAGGGCCCCAGAACTGGACACAACACTCCAGATGAGGTCTCCCCAGGGCAGAGCAGGGGGGGAGAAGAACCTCTGGATCTGCCAACCACCCCCGTTCTGATCCACCCCAGGATGCTGTTGGCCCTCTTGGCCACAAGAGGGCGACACGGCCGGCTCATCGTTTACTCCCTCTCTGTCGGGGGGAGTGAGAAGGACCTTGTTCATGGTGAGGGTGACAGAGCCCTGGCAGGGGCTGCCCGGGGGGCTGTGGAGTCTCCTTCTCTGGAGACATTTCAAACCCTCCTGGACATGTTCCTGTGGGACTGGATCTAGGGGATCCTGCTGTGACTGGGGGATGGGACTGGGTGATCTTTAGGGGTCCCTTCCCATCCCTAACACTCTGTGATTCTGTGAGAACCCCGCATTGCGCCCCTAACGCTCTTGGCTTCTGCAGGTGCTAATTTTGAAGTGGACCAGTCAGTGTTTGAGATCCCCAAGTCCTACCACGTCCAGGACGATGGCAGGAACATACACGTGCAGGATGAAGACAATGAGATCATGCAGTTTGCTATCCAGCAGAGCTTGTTGGAATCTGGGGGACATCAGGTGAGTAGGTCCCACGGCTGCGGCAGAGACCATGTGGCTCCTAAACAGATGTAAGACTGTTTGTTTGTTGGACAGCCTGAGGGGAGAGGAGTACAGGGACATGTTTCAGAGAAGGACTTAAGAGCAGCCTTTTGGGGGGTTACACTGCTGGTCCATGAGCAGCTGTGGGATTATCTCTCTCTTCCCGTTTCTAGGACGTGGGGCTACATTCCAACGGGGCCATCGCTTACTCGCAGGACTTCAACATACAGTATCAGAGGTAACTTCATTTCTTTTAAAACAGAATCACAGAACATTGGGGGTGGGAAGGGACCCCGAGAGATTGTCCAGTCCAGTCCTGCCACAGCAGGATCCCCTAGATCCAGTCATTAGGGGTGGGAAGGGACCTTGAGAGATCACCCAGTCCCATCCCCCTGCCACAGCAGGATCCCCCAGATCCAGTCCCACAGGAACAGCCCAGGAGGGTTTGAAACGTTCCCAGAGAAGGAGACTCCACAGCCCCCCTGGGCAGCCCCTGCCAGGGCTCTGGCACCCTCACCATGAACAAGGTCCTTCTCACACTGATGTGGAACCTCCTCTGCTCCAGCTCACACCCGCTGCCCCCTGTCCTGTCACTGGGTGCCCCTGAGCAGAGCCTGGCTCCATCCTCCTCACACCTACCCTTCACACACTGACCAACACCCATGGGGTCACCCCTCAGGCTCCTCTTCTCCAGCCCCAGCTCCCTCAGCCTCTCCTCAGCAGGGAGATGCTCCCCTCCCTTCATCACCCTTGTGGCTCTGCACTGGGCTCTCTCCAGCAGCTCTGGGTCCTTGTGGCACTGAGGGGCCCACAGCTGGCCACAAGATTTAGATGTTAGGTTTACTTGGTTTATTTGGATTTAGGTTGGACTGGATGATCTTTAAGGTCTTTTCCAACCTCATCATTACTGTGATACTGTGATCCCAGCTGTGGTCTCCCCAGGGCAGAGCAGAGGGGCAGGGAACCTCTCTAGGTGTGCTAACCACCCCCTTCTGATCCAGCCCAGGATGCCTTTGGCCTTCTTGGCCCTCAGGTCCCATTGCTGGCTCCTGGCCACCCTGCACCAAGCCCCTCAGGGACAGAGCACAAGCCCTTCCAGAGCAATGTGAGACACCTGTGCAGGGTCCTGTGTGTGTTCAGGCAGCAGATGCACAGATCTCAGGGTCTCTCTTCCTGTGCTAGCGCTGGGTTGTGCTCCTCCAGGAAGCAAGGGGGCTGAGCTGGGCCTCCCTAGCTGATGGAGCTGAGCAGAGGGAAGGGCTCCCAGCTCCACCAGGGGAGGCTCAGACTGGCCATCAGGAAGAGCTGTCAGAATGTGGGGAAGGTGCTGGGGAGCCCTGGAACAACTGCTCCCTTATCCTGGGAGCTGCTCCCTGCCCTCGGGGGAGATGTTTGCAGTTGGGCAGCGGTTGCTAGGGCCGGCCTGCGTGGGAAGGGCGAGGGGAAGGATGACGCAGGCTCTGCCTCTCCTCTTTGTCCCTCAGGGCTCTGCAGGAGAGCTACCTAAGCAGCACAGGCCCCTCGCAGTGCAGCTCCCCCAGCGAACCTTCCAGCTTCGAGAAGGACCTGCAGCTCGCCATGGAGCTGTCTGTGCGGGAGCAGGAGGAGCGCGAGAAGCAGCGCCGCGAGGAGGAAGACGCCGAGCTGCAGCGAGCCCTGCGGCGTTCCCTCCTGGAGAAGTAGCTCTGCCTCCACCTCCTGGCACGAGGGGGTGGCCGGACGTGCGTGCAGCCCCTGGGGTGCTTCAGTAAACATTTCACCTGCCTCCTACGTTGGCTTCATCAGCTCCAAACAGCCCGGTCAGTTCTGCTCCAAACGCCGGGGGTTTTCTGGCGGCAGGACCCTGCCTGTGGCTCCCCAGCCGCCGCTCGGAAGGAACCTGTTTGAGGAGGAGCAGATGGACGTCTCTGCTTCGCCTCTGGCTGGAGGATCCCAGCCAAGCTGTAGTGTGGGGAGTGCAGGAGGGACCCTTCCCCACCCACCAAAGAAACGTTCGGCTGCCTCGTCCCCGCCGAGCGACTCGAAGCCATCGCCTGTCTCTTCCAGCTGTTGGGTGGCAGAGGGTCTGTGTTCACACACACACAGGGTCGTTCTCCAAGCTGCAGATGTTTTCTGGGCATTCTGGTTCTGTCTCTGCTCCAGTTACTGAGATTTTATCACGTGCTCCTGCCTTAGAGAGGGATGGTTTTTGACTGGAGCAGCTAATCCCAGCTCGAGGTGAAGCCAGGACGAGACACCAGGGCAGCTCTGAGATCCTCAAGTGGGACCAGCTGCCTCATGAAGCAGCAGTGATTCCAGACCAGCCAGTTCCCTGCAGCTGGAGAGCAATGACAGGTAGGGGTGCCTGTGCCTGGGTGCTGAGGGGGAGCCCATCACAACCCAGGAGGGCTTTCCGTGTGCACCATGGGTCTGGGGTTGGAATTCCCCGGCCTGAAAGGGAAACGCCTGCTGCACCTTTGGCTGGTTGGACTTGGCTCATCCCCCACCTGAAGACATCTATTTTTCTACTGGAATCTCTGTTTTAATTGATTTTTAAACCAAGCCAGTAACGCTCCACGCTCACCGGGGCCAGTCCACGCTCGCCGGGGCCAGTCCACGCTCGCCGGGGCCAGCCCACGCTCGCAGGAGCCAAAGGCAGTGGCACCAGGTGTGGTCTCAACAGCTCTCCTCAGGTCGATGTCTCTGTAGCTCTTCTGCCTGCACCCCCGTGGGTGTTTACAGCTCTCACACTGTGACTCTCAAGTGCGCTCTGCCGGTGGCCCCGGCAGGGCGGGAGCGAGGCTCTGCCTGCTGTGGCTGCCCCGTGGGACAGAGGGTCCCCGCTGGCTCCTGCCTCTGGTCCTGGGGCTGTGACTGGTGTCCAATCGCTCTTCAAACGGACCTGAGTACCTGCTGAGGTGGCTGCTAGTGCTGAACCCGATTTTAACCCAATAACCTCTTGTTTTACACAGCCAGTGATTAAAAATCCATCAGCCCACACCACAGCTGCTCTGTCTGCACCCCCTCTGCGTGACGATGCCACTGGGCTGGGTGGGGATCCAGGGGTTGCTGTGACAGTCACAGCTGGAGAAACTGGTGCTGAGCTCTTGGTGAGGTTGGGAGGCAGAGCAACACATCTCCCTGGTGGGGAGAGGCTGAGGGAGCTGGGGCTGGAGAAGAGGAGCCTGAGGGGTGACCCCGTAGGTATTGATCAGTGTGTGAAGGGTGGGTGTGAGGAGGATGGAGCCAGGCTCTGCTCAGGGGCACCCAGTGACAGGACAGGGGGCAGCGGGTGTGAGCTGGAGCAGAGGAGGTTCCCCATCAGTGTGAGAAGGACCTTGTTCATGGTGAGGGTGCCAGAGCCCTGGCAGGGGCTGCCCAGGGGGCTGTGGAGTCTCCTTCTCTGGGAACGTTTCAAACCCTCCTGGGCTGTTCCTGTGGGACTGGATCTGGGGGATCCTGCTGGGGCAGGGGGATGGGACCGGATGATCTTTCGAGGTCCCTTCCAATCCCTGATGATTCTGTGGTGACAGACCCCTGGCCCGGGCTGACCAAAGAGGCTGTGGAGTCTCCTGCTCTGCAGAGATCCCAACCCCTCCCACTGGATGCTCCTGTGTGACCTGATGGAGGAGATCCTGCTCTGGCAGCAGGGCTGGACAGGATGATCTCCTGACACTGCGATTCTGTGAGAGCTGTGGGCTCCTCCTCCCCTGGAGCTGCAGGGTGCTGCTGCCTCTGCAGAACCACAGCGCTGGTGTCCTTCAGCATCCCCCAGCTTGCAAGGGCAGGAGGCACCTTCTGCCAGGCTGACTCATCCCTGGTTCACGTTGCAGACCCAAGAGCACCCAGCACTCCAGCTGGCTGTCGCAGCCTGGGGCTGTGCAAGGGGTTTAGCTGTTGCTTTCTGTGAGGGTTGTGGGCCCTGCTGCTTTTCCTCACCCCCACCTTAGACCTTGCAGCTTCAACCACCCCAGTACTGGGAGGAAGCCCCAGGGCACTGCACAAGGCTGCTCTGCACCCACCCACGAGTCTTCTCTGCTAACAGGAGTATTTCACAACCATCCTCCTTTAACAGTGACAGTGTCCTCAGGAGAAGTCTCCAGGATCGTCCTGCTTCAGGCCGAACCAGATCCATCATCCCTGGAAATGGTTTCTGGTGCTTTCAGCCAAGGTTGGAGCCCCCTGCTTTGAAAACCACCAGTGCAGTGCAGACAGCCCCAAGGTGGCAGAAGGCAGGGGGTGACTGGGTGAGGAGGGGGGAGAAGAGCCACAGATTTGAGTAACAGAGAAGGGGGGAAAAGCCACAGATTTGGGCAAGTAGCAGGGAGGAGGAGCACAGCCACTGATTTGGGTGAGTAGCAGGGAGAAGAGCTGCAGGTTTGGGTGAGTGACAGTGAGAAGAAGCTGCAGAAGGCTGCACTGTGTGTATAAACACCAGGACTAGTGTGTGAGAGCCCAGCTTCTCTTCCCAAGGATGCTCCAGCAGCTCCCATTTCCAGTTCCCAAGGATGCTCCAGCAGCTCCCAGCCCAGCTCCAGTTCCCAAGGATGCTCCAGCAGCTCCCAGCCCAGCTCCTCTTCCCAAGGATGCTCCAGGAGCTCCCAGCCCAGCTCCAGTTCCCAAGGATGCTCCAGCAGCTCCCTTCCCAAGGATGCTCCAGCAGCTCCCATTTCCAGTTCCCAAGGATGCTCCAGCAGCTCCCAGCCCAGCTCCAGTTCCCAAGGATGCTCCAGCAGCTCACAGTTCCAACCCCCCCAGCCTGTTGCTGCAGCTCCTGCAGGAGTTGAAACCCCTCAGCCTGACACCAAACAGGAGCCCTGGCTTGTTCACTCGGCTCTTTATTTGCGCAGAGACACGAAGCCAGGAGCGAAGGGTGGACGCGAGGTTGCTGCTCCAGGGCTGCACCATGGCCCCTCACCAGCACCCAGGCCAAGCCCTGCAGCAGGTGAGGACTCGGAGAAGTCACCAGCAGCAGACCCCAGGGATCAGGAAGCAGCAGAAGGCTGTCACCTTCCCTTCTCCTCGCCCAGGTTTCACCTCAGTCAGCTCCAGACCAGCCTCCTGCTGTCGCTTTACCAGCAGCAGCGAAGAGACACCCCCTCCTCCCCTACTCATTGCCATGAGGGTGGTCAGAGCCCTCTGAAACAAGCCCAGTACAAACCACAGCACAGAGGGTGTGGGGAAGGGGCCACCACGAGTGCTCTGGGCATTGCCAGACAATAAATTACCAGCCCACCCCCCCAGCATTAAATATCACAGTAAGAATCACCAGCAAACTCCAGTTAGGGCCCTCAGCAGTGCAAAACAAAACAGCAGCAAGTGGGACACAGTGTAAACACCCCCAGTTGTGACTGGGAGAGGGTGGGAGCCCTCAGCTGCACCCCAGCTTGTAGCTGGGGGGGTTCTCACAGCTGCCTGGGTGCTGGGAGGAGGGGGGTTAAAGCAAATCCTGTCCTGCAGCAGCCCCACAGCAGGCTGCTCCCCCGGGCAGCTCTAAAACCCTCCAGCCTCAGCATCCCTGGGCGGAGCTGGGACGAGGCTGCCTGACAGCCCAGCCAGGAGCTCCTGCTCTCCCAGTCTGGTTCCCCAGCAGCTGGTCCTGCTCCCTGCAGCAGCCACTGGATGTGACGGGACGGCTGGGGCTAAGGCAGGAGATCTTGGGAGGTCTAGGAGAGAACTGGGGAGGTCCAGGACAACCAAGGAGGTCCACGAGCATCAGGAAGGTCCAGGAGAGAACTGGTGAGGTCTAGGAGAACCAGGAAGGTCCAGGAGAGCAAAGGAGGTCCAGGAGAGAACTGATGAGGGCCAGGAGAACTCAGAAGGTCCAGGAGAGACCTGATGAGGACAACCGAGGAGGTCCGGGAGAGCCAAAGAGGTTCAGAAGAGAGCTGTGGAGGTCCAGGAGCCACCAGACCCACCGCGCTACCGCCGTCGGACGGGCTTGTAGACGCAGATGGCCATGAGGATGATGGCGAGCAGCAGGGCGCTGAGGATGCTGCCCAGCAGCACTGCGGGAGGAGGGAGCTGGGTTAGGACCTGGCCCCACGGCACCCACCCCCCCACCACGACAGCCCCGCGATCCCAACCCCACGCCCGTCCAACCCCGCAGGACGGTGCCTGCAGGCGGCTCCTCACCCAGGTTCTGCTTCTGCAGCACCGCGTAGGGCCGGCCGCGCTCCGCCGGGACCAGCAGCGACAGCGCGGCCAGTGCCCACTCCCGCACGGTCGCCAGCGCCATCACCGAGCCCGGACGGACAGAAGGATCGGCGGCCACCCCCGGGCTTTGTGCGCCTGGCCCGGCCCTTCCTNTCCCCTCTCCTCTCCTCATCCCCCCCCCCCCCCCCCCCCCCCCCCGGGGGGGGGGGGGGGGGGGCCCTGCGGCCACTCGGGCATCGCTCTGCCCGCAGCCGGACCTGCATCCCCTGGCCCCATCCCTCAGCCCCAGGAGCAGCCCCCAGCCCCATGTGCATCCCCGAGCCCCATGTCCCAGCCCCACGTTCCATCCCTCAGCCCCGTGTGCAGCCCCTAGACCCATGGGCAGCCCCGAGCCCTATGTGCAGCCCCCTGCCCTATGTGTCCCCCTCACAGCCCCATGTGCATCCCCCATCCCTATATCCCGCCGGGTCCCCTTTCCCCCCGCAGCTCTCGGCGCCCACCCT
>VXBP01007909.1:220888-232993 GCA_013400115.1 Rhinopomastus cyanomelas | reverse complement strand
GCTGCTGCTTTGGGGGGCTGCTGCTCTGGGGAGCTGCTGCTCTGGGGAGCTGCTGCTCTGGGGGGCTGCTGCTCTGGGGGGCTGCTGCTTTGGGGGGCTGCTGCTTTGGGGGGCTGCTGCTCTGGGGGGCTGCTGCTCTACCCGCACTGTGGTGGAAGCGAGCGCTGGGAATGTTCACTGGGACCAGTCGCTGCTGAGCAGTGGGAGGGCTGCGCTGGAAGGGCCGGGGCTGCGCCAGGCAGCAGGTGGGTGCTTCCCAAACCTTCGCCCTGACCCCCGGGCTTGTTTCTCAAGCTGGACCTGCCGAAGCCTTTCCTTCTCCCGACGTCACCAGCGCTCAGCCCTCCTGGGGACGAGGGGTCACCCCCACCACCTCCCCCAGCCCAGTCCTCAGCTCTCGGCTGCCCCACAGACATTCCCGAGCTCAGCCTGGAGAGCTCCGGCTCCGTTCCCCGTCTCCTCTCCCAGTCTCCTCTCCCAGTAACCGGCATCAGCTTTATTGGCACCGCTGGCACCGGCCCCGTGGGCTCAGCCAGCTCTCAGCGCAGGGTCAGGATGTGGCACCTCTGCACCACCTCCTCACGGGGAGCCGGGCGTCTCCTCCAAACCAGAGGAGTTTGGCCCTGGGGCTTGGAGCTGGGGGGGGATTCTCCCTGCTGGGGGTCTGAGGTCTCCTCCACGCGATGATGGTGCCACTTCCACCCAGATGCTCGAGAGCCGGTGGCCAGGGAGCTGCCGCTGGTGGCCAGGGAGCTGCCGCCGGTGGCCAGGGAGCTGCCACCAGGGGCCAGGGGAGACGTGAGGGGCCGGCTGCTGCGACGAAGGTGACGGCAGCTTCTCGCCTGCCTGTGCCAGTGCTGCAGCAGGGCAGGAGCAGCCTCCGAGGCCCCTGGACGTGCTGTTGGGCTACAGGGTGGGGATGGGCAAGCCCACGGCCTCCGCTTGCGGGTCCCGGGCTGCTTTCTCGGGCTGAACGCAGGCGGCCAGGCGCTGCAGGGCAGAGGGGAAGGACTGTGGGGTCCTCCGCCCCGACCCCACGCGAGCCCCTTGCCCCCAGCCCCGGGCCAGCCCAGACCACACCTCCAGAACCAGGGTTCAAAGGGCTCAGCCCAGCGAGTCTCCTCCTCCGAGCCCTCTTCCAGGCAGCTCTCGGGGGGCGACTCCAACAACGATGCTCAGGAGGAGGCATCAGCCATCTGCCCGACGCAGGCTGACCGGAGCTGCCCACCCAAGCCCACGCAGGGGCTGTGGGACCACCCACCCCGTTCCTGACCTGCTTGAGAGACCCCGGTGTCCAGACGAGCTTGTAGACCATGTAGACGGGGATGCAGGCGAAGGAGGAGGCGCCGATGAGGTGCCCCAGCGAGATGCTCCACTCGGGGTACCGGTAGTCGAAGAGCGTCAGGGGCGGCTGGTCCAGCAGGGAGCTGATGACTATGAACTGAAGTGGGGGCCGTTAGGGGAGGCTGCTCACGGGGTCGGGACGGCAGAGCCCCCACGGACCCACAGCTCCAGGGCAGCTCTGTGGGGCAGCGGATGAGCCCCGCTGGCTCCTCGCGGAGACCCCATCCGCTGCGACTCCTCCCCAGCCCCAGCGCTGCAGCCTCTCATCCGACATCCCACTGCCCCCGCCGCTCCCTAGACCGCGAAGGGCCAGCGTGGGCCTCGCGGGGGCATCTCCCAGGCTGGCACCCCTGGCTGCGGGTGGCCCGGGAGGTGCTTGGCTAGCAAACCCCACCGGGACGGAGCCCTGCCCTCACGCTGAGCTGAGGTCGCTCGCTGCCTGCTCGGGTTGGAGCTCCTCTCTCTTGAGAACCCGGGCAAAGTGCTCAGAGCCCTAATTAATCCTCCCCGGCCTCTGCTGCTGCAGATCCAGCGGGATTAGTCCCCCCTGCTCCGAGGAAGCAGCCTTTGAAGTGCTGGGGGAGCTGCCTTTTCAAAGGGGATGGGGAGGGGGATCAGGAAAGGACGGGGTTGGGGATGGGGAGGGGGCTGGAGATGAGGAAAGGATGGGGTTGGGGATGGGGAGGGGCTGAGGATGAGGAAGGGATGAGGCTGGGGATGGAGAGGGGATTGGGAGGGGATGGAGATGGGAATGGGGAGGGGTTCAGGGTACGGAGGGAATGGGAATTGAGAGGGGATGGGGATGGGGATGGGGATGAGGAAGGGATGTGGCTGGGGCTGGAGCTGGGAAGGGGGATGGTGATGGGGAGAAGCTGAGGATGAGGAGGGGATGAGTCTGAGGATGGAGAGGGGCTTGGGAGGGGATGGGGCTGGATCCAGCCAGGTGCTCAGCACCGCGGGGCTGTGGGGACTGTGCCAGCATGAGCTCAGGACACCAAAGGCCAGGAGGATGAGGTGAGGCTGCACTCGAGCACCCAGGTGGCAGCTCCCAGCTGCAGGAGAGGCTGGAAATGGTCCTTCCAGCTCCCTTCTCAGTGAACCCCAGGGGCTGTGGGCGGCTGGCTGTTGGCCTCGGCTGCAGAAGCAGCTTGAGGAGCTGGTGAGGAGGGCTGGCACGAGGTCCTGCAGCCCCATGAGGACTCGGCAGCAGTGAGCGGGAGGGGAGATCAGCAGGGGGGCACCCCAAAGAGAAGAGCTGGCGTGACAGCCGCAGGCCGTGGCCACTCACCGCCAGCAAGGCTGGGCTGATGGCCACCCAGCACACCTTCCAGAAGAGCCCCGGGGCGAAGCCCAGCATGGCCTTCACATCGTGGGAGAAGCGCTGGATCCCTGCCGGAGAGACCCCGCGGAGGAGCTGGGTGCAGGGACCCTGCCACCACCCGCCCTGCCCCGTCCCAGCCTCGCCGGGGGTCACACCGGGGCTCCTGCCGGCCCCTCCCCACCCACGGAGGGGGTGATCCCCGTCACGGGGGGGTGTCCTACCGTAGAACCAGGAGACAGCAATGGTCTCCAGCAGCACCACGGCCAGGATGGAGCAGCCAGCCCCAAACTCCTCCAGCAGCTTCACCACGTAGGCTCCCCCCTGGCACGGCATGAGGGGAGGGGGCTGCAGACCCCGCAGGGGTACGGGGTGGGGGGTGCTGGGGACAGTGGCACTCACGTGGGTGAGGGTGCTCAGGGAGCCCAGGAAGCAGACGGTGATGAGGCCGAGGACGAAGAGCTCCCGGCGCCCGGCCAGCAGCTGGGGGTACTCGTCCATCACAGCCGTGATCACAGCCTCCAGGCCCCCAAACTGCAAGGGAACGTTGGGGTGCAGGCGGGTGCGGGCCAGGTGGCTACCAAGAGGATGGAGACTCCCTTTTCCCAAGGAGCCCCACGGAGAAGACAAGGGGTGATGGGGACGGGCTGCTCCCAAGGAGATTCCCACTGGAGCCCAGGAGAAAGTCCTCCTCCATGAGGACAATCAGCTGTGGGAACCACCTCCCCAGGGAAGGGGCCGGTTGCCCTACAGGGGCCAGTTTGAAGCCCCAGCTGCTGGGACAGCTCATTCCAACTGGGTTTCTAGCTGGAGAGGTTGGACTGGGTGATCCCTGAGGTCCCTTCCAGCCTGGGACACTGGGACACTGGGTGTGACCTTCCCCTCCGTGAGCTCCTGGGGACATCACACCCTTCCAGCCTGGGGCTCTATGGATGAGTTGGGATGTGGGGCCAGTCCCCCCTCTTGGAGACAACCTGATCCCCATAAGCCACGAGAAGAGCGGGGACACCCACCCTCTCCCTGGCTTGACCATCCCTTCCCAGTGGGGGCACCAGCAGGGTTCTTCGTGCCTGGGAAGGGTTTGGGGCAGGAACCCCCCTCTGTCCAAGGCCGTAGACCCCCGATGTCACCCCAGTGATGCTGCTCATCCCCTACCGTGCTGTCGAGCCCCAGCGTGATCATCATCAGGAAGAAGACGACGGCGAAGAAGGTGGATCCCACCATGTTGGCGATGGCCTCGGGGTAGGTGATGAAGAGGAGGCTGGGCCCTAGGAGGGGGCACTGGGGTTGCTGGGGAAGACCCCCCGTGGCCGGAGCAGCCTCGCGTGGCCCCGGCCGAGCTGCAGGAGCTGGACCCCCGGGCAGCAGAGCCCAGGGGACAGACCTGTGTCCCTGGCGACGTCCTCCACCGCCACGTCACGCATCTCGGCCATGTAGCCCAGCACGGTGAAGATGACGAAGCCCGAGAGGAAGCTGGTGAGGCAGTTCACGGCGCTGGCCACCAGCGCGTCCCTGTGGGCCAGAGACCGGGGGCCGTGTCCCGCGGCAGAGCCCCCCTCAGCTCCTGCACCCCAGCAGCTCCCACTCCTGACCCCACAAGCCACAGCCAGCCATGGCCAGGGGCGGGCAGGAGCTGTGGGCCCCCCGCGGCCGCGGGAGCTCACCGGTAGCAATTGTTGTGGAAGTGGTTGTAACTGGCCAGGGCCAGGAGGACCCCGAACCCGGGGCCCAGGGAGAAGAAGATCTGAGCAGCAGCGTCAACCCAGACCTGGCAGGAGCAGAACAGGCAGGTTGGGGGTGGGCAGGGGGTCCCTGGCTCTGGAAGGTGCCCCGGTGGCTCGCCCAGCCCATAGCTTGTCCACCCCAAGGCTCCGGGATGGGGTCAAGCAGGACCCTCTTGCCTGGGACCCATCTGGGGATCCCACGGGTCAGGGATGGGACCCCGACGGGGGCTCAGGGATGGGGTCAAACATGTCCCTCTTGCCTGGGACCCACGGGTCAGGGATGGGACCTTGATGGGGGCTCAGGGATGGGGTCAAGCAGGTCCCTCTTGCCTGGGACCCATTTGGGGATCCCATGGGCAGGGATGGGTCCCTCTTGCCTGCCCTGTGCCACCTCGAGATGTGACATCACAGCTCCCCCATGGACGGGGCCACAGCGAGGTCCCCCTACCCGCCTCTGCCCGGGCAGATCCAGCGCTGGCAGCGCCTTTATTGTCTCTAATGAGCGCAGCCCGGTAATTAGCCACAGGAAACCCTTTGTGGGGCCAGGGCAGAGCACAAACCCGGCGGCGATGAGATGGGTGGTTCAATTACAGATTTGCACTTCCAAGAGCCCGTCCAGAGCCCTTCTGTGGGAACAAGGGCCGGTCTGTGGGGCCAGACCCACGGGCAGGGGCCGCGTGTCCGTCCCGCGGAGGGGGTCCGGGCGCCGCCGCGCACTCACCGCGGTGCTCAGGAGCTTCCCCCAGTCGGGGCGCAGGTAGAAGAGGACCCCTCTCCAGGCGCCAGGCAGGGTGGCCCCTCGGACCAGCAGGATGAGGAGGACGACGTAGGGCAGCGTGGCCGTCACCCAGACCACCTGGGGAAGGGCAGCCCTCAGCCCCCAGCGCCCAGCCTGCCCGCAGCGGGCTCTCTCCAGGGGCGGAGGGCTGGGGAGGGGGCTCAGCCCGTGTGTGAGACCTCCCCAGCGCTTGGTCCCGCCGGCCTGGACCCCCGTGGAGGGGCCGCTGTGAGCCAGCTGTGAGCCCCACGTGCCCGGGGCTCTGGCACATCCGTGCCCGGGGCTCTGGTTCATCTCCTCCAGGAGCCCCTTCCTTACCTTCCCAGAGGTTTTTACCCCCTTCCACAGGCTGAAGTAGACGATGGCGAAGATGAAGAAGAGGCAGAGCAGCAGCTGCCAGCGGATGCCCCCCACATCGTGCAGACCCCCAGACTTGTGGATCTCCAGGACCTTTCTCCTGTGGGCAGGGGGCCAGGGAGGGTGTCTGAAGGTGCTGCTGGGGAGGGGGCTCAGCCCTGGGCTGCCAGTCCCAGGCAGCACCAAGAGAAGGGAGCAGGGGCTCCCCAAGAGCAGGAGGCCCCCAACAGCAGGGAGCAGGAGGTCCCCAATAACAGGGAGAAGGAGCTCCCCAAGAGCAGGGAGCAGGAGCTCCCCAACAGTAGGGAGCATGAACTCCCCAAGAGTGGGGACTAGGATCTCCCCAAGAGCAGGGAGCAGGAGCTCCCCAGGAGCACCCCCAAGAGCCCCGACCCTGCTCCCCACCCCGCAGGGCCCAGCACCCCCAGGTGAGAGCCCTGCCCCCCCAGGAGCACTCACGTGTAAAACTCTTCGGCGGGGGACCTGGAGAAGTTGGTCCAGGTGACATTGCTCCTCCCGAAGTAGTCTGTGCAGTGTGGGGTGTTCCAGGGGTTGTGGCAGCTGGCCCAGGGCAAGCGGCCCGCGAAGGACCAGCACAGGTAGTAGAGAGCCCAGGCGATGATGGTGTTGTAGTAGAAGGAGACGTAGAGGCCGATGATGCAGATGGCAAAGCCGGTGCCTGGAGGAGGAGGGGGCTCAGAGCTGGCCCCTGCTGTGGGGCCAGGGGAGGGGGACCTCTCCCACCTTTGAAGATGGGGCAGATGCGCTTCCAGATGGGGATGGCCCCCGTCCTGTGGAACTGCCCCAGCGCCAGCTCCATGTAGAAGAGGGGCACCCCCCCGAAGAGAGCCATCAGCGTGTAGGGGATGAGGAAGGCTCCTGGGGGTGAGGAGCAGAGCACTGGGTGGACTCCTGCTCTGGGGCCCTTGGTGCCAGGAGGACCCAGAGCTGCTGGGGAGACCCCAGCGCAGAGCCGCAGGGGTGATGGAGGGAGGGGAGCATCTCCCTGCTGAGGAGAGGCTGAGGGAGCTGGGGCTGGAGAAGAGGAGCCTGAGGGGTGACCCCATGGGTGTTGGTCAGTGTGTGAAGGGTGGGTGTGAGGAGGATGGAGCCAGGCTCTGCTCAGGGGCACCCAGTGACAGGACAGGGGGCAGCGGGTGTGAGCTGGAGCAGAGGAGGTTCCACATCAGTGTGAGAAGGACCTTGTTCATGGTGAGGGTGCCAGAGCCCTGGCAGGGGCTGCCCAGGGGGTTGTGGAGTCTCCTTCTCTGGAGACATTTCAACCCTTCCTGGGCTGTTCCTGTGGGACTGGATCTAGGGGATGGGACTGGGTGATCTCTTGGGGTCCCTTCCAATCCCTAATGACTGGATCTAGGGGATCCTGCTGTGGCAGGGAGATGGGACTGGGTGACCTTTCAAGGTCCCTTCCACACCTGCTGCTCTGTGACCCTGTGACCACCTGCACAGGGTTTGGGAGGGGAGGTTGTAACGGTGCTTCAGTTGTGGGTCCAGAGAGGCTGGTGGAAGCAAAGGCCCCCCCAGCCTTGATTCTCCGTGGGTCCCCTCCACTGTCCCAGCCCTCACTGGGATGGTTCAAAGAGCAAGAGGGACCCTCACGGTGCCAAGAACCTCTCTGGTCTAGAAGGGTTTAGGAGAAGCCCCCACGGGGTTGATAGGGTCACGCCCAGACAGGAGTAATTGCTGCTGCCATCTGCATTATTCATCACAACCTGGTGGCACCGGGGCTGAGCTGGAAGCCCATGGAGCTTTGGGAAGTGGAGCAGCCCTAGTGGGACCAGTCAAATTAACCCCTCCAGCTCCTCTCCCCACTCTCCAGTCCCAGCCCTGCAAAGGGTTTCTCTTCCAGGATCCAGCTCCAGCTCCAGCTGGGTGACCCCATCACCACCACCACCAGCTGGGTGATCCCAGTCCTTTGACCCCCGAGTGCCTGGAGGTTTCTAGGAGTAAATCCCACATCTGGGAGCCTCGCCGGGGGCACCCGGGACCCGCAGCCCTGAGTGAGGCACTAATTACCTTCTCCTCGTCATCGCAGGCAGCAGAGGATGTTCCCCAGCTCTGCTTCGTGGGGAGCCCCACTGAGGGTCCCACCTCCTGGTTTTCACTCCCGGAGAAAGGGGCAGGGGGGTGCTACCACTCTGCTCCACTTAGAGCAGCTCGTTTAGGGGGTCCCCTCCACGGCTGGGTCCTTCCTGGAGCTCTTGGACCCTGACCTTCCCTTGATTCCTCACAGGAGCGACGGCCCAGAGCCCTCTGTGGGGCTGGTTGCACACCCCAGGGCACCGGGGCTGCTCCATGGGGGTCCCCCCTGCCTGATTGGGGTGGAACCCCCATGTAGGGTGATTTGATCAACAGGAGCCACCTGAAAGGGTCCTTTTCCCAAAGGCTGGGAGGGCATGAGCTTCCCACCCCAAAGCTGCACGGTCTGGAGCTCTCCCCTTTAGATTGCTCTGGGTGATCCCAGGGCTCCTGAAGCACCTCCGGTCACTTTGAGGAGAGAGGGGATGGCTGGGGAGAGAGGGAGTGAGAGTGGGGAAGGAGGGAGTGAGAGTGGGGAAGGAGGGAAGGGCAGTGGTGAAGGAGGGACTGGCCGTGGGGAAGGCAGGGAAGCCCAGCCGAGCCCCGAGGAGCCCTCACCGCCTCCGTTCTGGTAGCAGACGTAGGGGAAGCGCCAGACGTTGCCCAGATCGACGGCGAATCCGACGACCGACAGCAGGAAATCCACTTTCTTGCTCCATTTATCCCTGGGGTGGGTTTGGGACCCCGGGGGCCGCGGAGAGCCGCCGGCGGGCACCGGGCAGGGCTGCTCCTCCACCATCCTGCTGCCCCGGCAGATCCGGCAGGATTCAGGCTGAGGAACTTGGGGCCGGGCAGGATCCTCCTGCTGCTGCTGCTGCCGCTGCTGCTGCTGCTGACAGACCCGAGGGGGGGGGTCGGGCTCACGGCGCTTCCCCACCTCCCGCTGGAAACCCAGAGCACCGGGAGCAGCGGCTCGGAATCCCATCCTCTGATCAAAGGCGGCAGAGGGGGAGAGCGGCTGCCCGAGAGGCGAAGGGAGCAGCCCCAGCCCCCCGGATTCCCACTCTCTCTGTGCCCACGGGTGGGCTGTGGGGCTGGGCTGGGGGAAGCAGAGCCCCGTCCGCAGGCAGAGGTGACGCTCCCAGTGTTGGGATGGGGGGCACTTCCCTCTCCTCCCAGCCCCTCCAAAGGCTGAGGGCGACTTGCTCTTGTTTAGGAAGCCCAGCGGAAGTCAACCGCCACCCCGCCAGCGGACCGGGGACATCTCCGTGCTGCTGGGACCAGCGCCGCGCACAGATCTGCCCAGCTGGAGCCGTCCCAGCTCACCCCATCGGTCCCCATGGACCCTCGGCAGCTCAGGGATGCTGCTGGGTGCGGGGAAACCCCTTGGAACAACTTTCGGAGCCCAGGGAGGGGGGTGTCAGGGCACCAAATGTCAAATTTTACTGCAGCCAAACCCCTCTGGCCACAGATTCACAGCCCCAGTGTGAGCCAGCCACTGGCTCCCAGTGCTCCCAGTGCTCCCGGGGGCTCACAGGTAGTGCAGCGAAAAGGAACCGCAGAGGAGATCAGAGCCGGGGCCGCGGCTGGGGTCAGCGGGTTGCTCCGACGTCTGCCCGGCTCGGGAGCCCTCTGGGCACCGCTAATCCTTCAGGAGACCCGTCGAACCCACGTTGTCCCGGGGTGTCATCGCTGCTCCCAGGAGTCCAGCTCCCTTTGTCCCCCTCATCGGAAAACCCAACCATCGTCTGCTGGGGCCGGGGGTTAGTGGGTGACTGGGAGCTCTCAGCACGAGGCTGTCTCTGAGCAAAGGGGCTCGGTGGGAGGCTGTTGGGGTGCGGAAAGGCTGGAGGCTGGGGGGGTCCCGTCACAGCCCACCCGCCCCTGGGGCTCTGCGGAGCCCAGTCCTCGCGGGCCAGTTAATCCCCTGCGGGTTTAGGTGGGATTTGTGTCACTCAGGGGGCTGCAGCAGCCGGCGGGGCTCCGCTGCCAAATCCTCTCTGCTGCTGTCTGAGGAGCGAGCTGGGGCCGGCCGGGTTTAATCCCCCCGGCCCAGGACCATCCTGAGGGGATCAGGGACAGAGCCGGAGCGGCGGGGCTGTAAAGCCCCCAGAGCCCCTTCACCGGGACCGACCCTGCCCCGCTCGGGGCGGTTTCCACGCAGCTCCCAGCACCAGCGGGTTCCCAGTGCTGCTCCGCTCCAGCCCAGCCGTCGGGTCGATGCCAGCCCAGCAGCCTCCAGCTCCCCCCGGGTCCTCACCGGCCAACGCACCCAGTGCTCCCATCGCGCTCCGCCGGCTCCCCGCTGCCACCCACCCCGTTGCTGCTGCCTGACCCCACCCGGCGCCGGGTCAGGGCTGCTCCTGTCAAGTCGATGAGGAGGGAGCCTTGAAATCCCGAGGATTTGAGAACCCACAGACTGGAAAATCCGCTGCAGGGGAGATGGGGAGGGGGGGGCTCGGGGACGCGGGTTTCGCTGCAAAGAGGCGCCATCCCCATCCTCACCCTGGAGCTCCAGCAGCATCCCAGCTCCGATACCCACTGTGTGGGGGGGACAAGTGTTCCCCCAAACTTTGGGGGAGCCCATCGAGGCGGCTCCGGAGGCCTCTGAATCAAGCCAGAGGTGATGCTGGGGCTACTGGGTCTGAGCGCAGCCAGCGCTGGGGAAGAGGCAGCTGCGATGGGGGTCTCCGCTCTCCCCTCTCCACAGGCAGCCGGTCCCCACCACCTCGGGGGTCCCGGTGGTCCGGGTGCTCCCTCCACCACCGTCTCTCTCCTCGAGGCACCAGTCGAGTTGAAACCCAGCTGTAGGTTTGGATGTGCTCAGAGCAGGGCTAGAGCTGGGCTCTCCTTGGGGTGGAGGCCGCGTGGCCACCGCAGCCCCCCGACGCGTTGATGCTCCCTGGCTCCTCCCGGCGATGAAAAGCAGGAGCCGGGGCTGAGCTGCGGGAAGTTTAATTGAATTAAGAGGATTCCCAGAGAGGTGACCTAATCCCGTCAAGCCCAGATCAGCCTTAAGCTCTGCGGGCTCCAGGAAACGGGGCTCAGCCGGCTCCCCCAACCCTCTTCAGTCCAGGGAAAAGCTCCCTGAGCTGATTCCTCCCCGGGAGCTAAGGAGCGGGTTGGCCCTCAGCGGTCGGGCCCGTCCACCAGATCCGATGTTGCCTCATCCCGATGCTTCACGGGGCTGCGACGCCTCCGGTCCCAACCCCAGCCCCGAGCCCACCGAGCCCCGAGGCGGGAAGGATTCCCTTGGGCTGGGGTCGGCGTCTCGAGGGTCAGCGCTCGCGGCCGGCAGATGGACCCTGCAACACCCAGAGCTGCCCAGGCTGGATTCCCGCAGAGGCCACGACCTGCTGCCAGGACCTGTGGCCACCTCCCCAGGCAGGACCGGGGTCATCTGCGCTGCCACCGCCTCCGTTTGCAGGGGGCCCCGTGGGCAAAGAGAGGGCAAAGCAGATGGTGCCCGAGGGAAGGGGGGTTCTCTTCCCAGCAGGAAAGGGGCCAAATCCTGCTGAATCCTAGCTCCAGGGGTCCCTCCTGTCATCCTGGCTGGCGGGATGGGCTACTCCTGCTGCCTTTGAGGCCACCGAGCACCCACGTGGAGCGAAAGCAGGGGAGGACACAGCTCCGGGTGCAGCGAGGAGCAGCACCCAGCGCTGAGGAATGGTGGGAGGGGTGTCCCACCCCAGCACTGGGAGCAGGGAAGGTTCTCAGTTAAGGTAGCGAGGGCCAGCTGGGGCCGTGCTGGGGTGGCCAAGCTGGGGTGGCTGGTGGCCACGTGCTGGCGTGCAGCGTGGCCAGCAGCCGCTGCCCTGGCGCTAATGGGGTTGGTAGTTATGGGAAACTGGACTGCGAAGGAGCCGGGATGCTGTTTCTATGGAAATGTCCAGGAACAGGAGGAGGAGGAGGAGGAGGAGGAGGAGGAGGGGGAAGAGATAAACCAGGAGCTCTGTGAATGGTGGCTGCTGAGCAGGGGCTGCTCTGCGGGGTGACGGTGAGACCCAGGATCTCCTGCAAGTGGGTCTCTCATTGCCACCTTCCCACTGTGGGAGAGACCCCAGAACTGGGGCTGGGTACAGGGGGTGCCTGTGAGGACGAGGACCTTGTCTTGTTGCCACCTCCTGGAGCTCCCAGACCCCATAAAAACCCATAAAACTCTCTAACACCCGTTCAGATCCTGGACACCGCGGGTTCACCTCGCCTGCACCCCATCTACGTGTCCCCCCACCCAGGAACCACATCCCCACGGCACTGGGATGGGTTGAGGTAGGGGGGTCCCCTTTGGGGGTCCCTACCTGTGTTGAGCTTGTGGTGCACAGTGAGGGGAGGGGCTGGGCTGTGTTAAACGCCCCCCAACACACACCCCGAGGACTAACATCCACTTGGGGTGTCTTTGTGCCATCCTCCACGAGGGTCTGGGGCTGTTTGGGGTTCCCCTTCGACCTCGGCTGGAGGAGAGGAGGTGCCCAGCTGTAGGGGCGGGGGGGGATGACTGGTTATAGGGGCGGGGGGCAGCGCCCAGCTGTAGGGGCGGGATGACCGGT
>VXBP01007909.1:200700-218129 GCA_013400115.1 Rhinopomastus cyanomelas | reverse complement strand
TGGATTGATTTTGGAGATCAACCTGTTTGATTTTGAGGTCAGTTTGATGTTGGGATGGGCTGGATTGATTTTGGAGATCAACCTGTTTGATTTTGAGGTCAGTTTGATGTTGGGATGGGTTGGATTGATTTTGGAGATCAACCTGCTTGATTCTGAGGTCAGTTTGATGTTGGGATGGGTTGGATTGATTTTGGAGATCAACCTGTTTGATTTTGAGGTCAGTTTGATGTTGGGATGGGCTGGATTGATTTTGGAGATCAACCTGATTGATTCTGAGGTCAGTTTGATGTTGGGATGGGTTGGATTGATTTTGGGATCAGCTGGAGGTTGAGATCTCATTCTTATTCCCGTTTATCCCTCTCCCAAGGCTGCTCTGTCCCCTTGGACCAGCCCCAGCCTCCCCTTGGGTTCAGCCTCAGGCCGGACTTCGGGGGGCTGCAGAGGGGGGCTGAGGAGCATCACGAGGGCAGGCGCAGGACCCCCGTGGGTGACCCCCGTGGTTAGCTCCCTTGGAGACGAGGTCTGCCCGGGGAGCAGACGAACGATCCGTCAGGACCACTGGGGCGGACGGCCCGGGCGAGCAGAGGGAGGCGGGGGCTGCCGGTTGCCATGGTGAGCGCCCGTCGGTGCTGACGCCGTCCCGCTCCGCGGGGCCGGGGGAAGCCGGCGATGCTGGCACCGTCTGCTCAGCCTTTTCTGGGCTCCATCTGGTCGCCACGAGGCGAGCGGATCCCGAGAGCCGCGGGTCTGACAGCAGGCTGCAGGGGACGAGCAGCGGGCTTCTCGCGTGATCAGGGCTTGTTTGGGAGCTTCCTCCTGCCAGATGGAGCCACAGCTTCGTCGGGCCCGGGGTCCCACCTCGGGGGGACCTCCAGGATCACCAGCCTGTCCAGCGACAGATCCAGAGGGAAGGAGCTGTCCCGGGGTCTTCGAGCTGCCCAGAGCAGGGTGATCAACCCTTCCCCTGGGAGATGGGTCCCAGAGGTCGATTCCAGTGTTTTCTAGAGGCAGCCAGTCCCCCCCAGTGACACCCAGTCTGCTCCCAGCTTTGACCCCCAGACCCCCAGAGCCCACGCGGGCTGGTTCCCAGCTCCCTCGGGGACTGGAGCTCAGCAGAGCAGCTGCCCAGGCTCCGTCTGCTCCGGCCGGCTTCGGGGGGTCCTGCCAGCACCGCGGCAGGATGGGGGCTCCTCTTCCTTTCTGGGGTGTCCAGGGGAGGGGGCTGAGCTCTGCAGGACTCGGGCAGCTGCCAGGATCCGTGAGGGCAGAGGAGCAGCCCCGGGGAGGAAGGTTTGGGCTGGACTTGCCCTGCCTGAGCTGTGGTGGCTGGGACAGTCCCTGCTCTGGAGGGATCCATCGATTCCTAGAATCCTCGGCTGGAGGGGACCTCAAGGACCACCCAGTCCAACCTCTCCAGCCAGAAACCCAGTTGCCATGGGCTGTCCCAGCAGCCTGTCCAGCTGGGGCTTCAAACTGCCCCTGTAGGGCAACCAACCCCTTCCCTGGAGAGCTGATCCCAGTGGTTGGTTGTTCTCATGGGGAAGGGTTTCCCTCTGGGGTCCAGTGGGGATCTCCCGGGGAGTCACTGGTGTGTGGAGTGAGGCTGGAACGGTCCAGGTTTGGAAAGGGATTGGAGAGGAGGGGGACATTGGAGAGGAGGGGGACATTGAGAGGAGGAGAAAATAAACAGAGAAGGAAATTGGGGAGGAAACAAATTGGGGAAGAAGTTTAAAAGTTTAAAAACCATTTAACATTGTGGGTGATTTGAACCTCCAGATCCCCCCTCCTTGGGCTCCCCCCGAGAGGAGGCTCCCGCGCTCTGTCCCTGGGGGGCTCCACGCGAGGACACGGCTGGGAGGGGGAGCAGGGGGAGCCCCGGGGGTGCAGGCAGCAGCTGGGGCAGGGAGCTGTGTGGGGAGCTGGGTGGATATCGAAGGCAACAGCCGTCGCGTTTATGATTCACCAGCCCCCCGCTGCCAGGGCTGATGTTTAGCCCCCGGCCCCGCGGGCGCCTCTGTACCGCCGGCTCTCTGGTGAAGATTTTGCTCCCCGAGTGGAAGAATGGAGGGGGAAAAGAACCTGGGGAAGTGCTTTGATAGAAGCCCAATTTGGTGGTGGAGAGGAGGCTGCTCCCTGCTGGCCCTCCCCAGGCTGGGTGGCCGTTCAGAGGGACCTGGACAGGCTGGGGAGCTGTGCAGGGAGACACTGAGGTAGACCAGCGCGGGGTGGGGACTGGCCTGTCGCAGAGCAGCTGAGGAGACAGGGACCCGGGGGTGCTGGTGGCCAGCAGGGTGGCCAGGAGCCAGCAATGGGCCGTGGTGGCCAGGAAGGTCAGCGGCATCCTAGGGTGGATCAGAATGGAGCTGGTTAGGAGATGGAGAGAGGTTCTTCTCCTCTGGGCTGTTCCAGTGTGGCTGGATCTAGGGGATCCTGCTGTGGCCGGCGGACGGGACTGGGTGATCTCTCGGGGTCCCTCCCAGCCCCTCACTCTCTGTGGACCCCTGGGCTGGGCTGTCAGTTTCGCTCACAAGCAGCAGCTCGGGTTTGTTCTTCCTGGAGGTTCCATCTGCTCCGGTTGTGGGTGGCGCTGCCAGGCTGCTTCGCTCGGGGTCCCTTTGAAAACTGAGGGTTAACGTCGCGTTATTTGGGCTTGAAAACCTGACGCCGGCAGCTCGAAGCGCCCTGGAGGCCGGACTCGGCTGCAAACCCGAAGGAAGTGAAGGAGGAGCCTCTGCGGGGCCGGGCAGAGGGAGAGGAGGATGGGGATGAAAAGCCGGCGGTTGGCAAAGGGACCTCCTGGGATCTCCGGGGCGGCCGGGGCAGCCTCTCCCTCAGATGTTCCGGCATCAAAAGCGAGCAGAGGGCTTTAATGCGGCGCTTCCCGGTTGCCAGCATCGATCTCTCGCCGGCCGGGGCTCGGGAGCCGCCGGGGACCATTTGCTCTCCTGCCGAAGATGAAAGCGGGGCTGCCCTCGGGTGCTCCCCTGCTCCGCACAGCCCTGCCCTCGGCTCGCAGACCCGGAGCCAGCTTTCCTGCTGCCTCTCGCTCTCCATCCTTCTCTCCGCTGTCGGGGAGATGAGGTCTTGAGGCAGACACCCCTCCCTGCGAGGGGGCTGAGGCACTGGGCGATCGGGGGGCTGGAGCCCTGGCACAGGCTGCCCAGGGGGGCTGTGGCTGCTCCATCACCCCTGGCGGTGTCCAAGGGCTGGTTGGAGGGGGCTGGGGGCACCCTGAGTGGTGTCGCTGCCCAGGGCAGGGGTTGGTGCTGGGTGATCCCTGAGCTCCCTCCCAACCCTCCCCAGCCTGGGATTCTATTACCCAACCCAGCTTCACCCTTCTGCTGGGTGAACTGGTGGCGACAGGCATTTCCCAGCCACGTGGGGAGACCCTGGAGCTTGTCCAGAGCTCGATCCTGGAAAGAGGATTCAGAGGAGCAGCTCCAGCAACCCTTGGCTGACACCACGCAGGGCCCACGAGGAGGACTGGTGGAAATGGGAGCTCTGAGTGCTCGACTGAACCTCCCCAGACCCCATCAGAGCAGCACTCGGAGCCCGAGAGGCCGGGGAAGCGCCAGCCCGGCCGAGAGCCTCCAGCACCATCGTGGTCCTTGGTGCTGCTGGGCTGGGGCTTCGCAGCTGCGCAAGAGCACGTGTGGTGCTGGTGGGGACTCCGGCAGAGAGGGCTTGCTGGTTGGACTGGATGATCTCAGGGGTCTTCTCCAGCCTGAGGGATTCTGTGGGGGCTGGGGCTTGGCTGCCCTCCTGGGGAAGGTGGCTCTGGAGGACCAGGGCGGTGCAGCCGTCCCGTCCCCCCCAGCTCTCAGCATCCCAGCAGAGGTGGCTGTTTTGGGGGGGAGCAGGAGGCACTTTCCTCTCCAGCTTTGTTGCACCAATACTCCAGTCTTACTGGTTCCCACTGGAGCAGGGGGCCAGCACAATCCTAAACCACCTCTGCCGACCCAGCTGCATCCTGGGGACAGGAGTTTTGTTGCTTTGGCTGAAGTGACCCAGGGACCATCACAGGGTGGGGGCTGAGCTGTTGCAGGAGGAGAAGGGGACCTGGGGGTGCTGCTGGCTAGGAGGGTGGTCAGAAGCCAGCAATGGGTCCTGGTAGCCAGGAAGCCCAGCAGCATTTTGGGGTGGATCAGAAAGGGGATGGTTAGGAGATGGAGAGAGAGAGGTCCTCCTCCTCTACTCTGCCCTGGGGAGACCACAGCTGGAATCTTGTGTCCAGCGCTGGGCCCCTCAGCTCCAGAAGGACACAGAGCTGCTGGAGAGAGCCCAGGGCAGAGCCACAGGGGTGATGGAGGGAGGGGAGCATCTCCCTGCTGAGGAGACGCTGAGGGAGCTGGGGCTGGAGAAGAGGAGCCTGAGGGGTGACCCCATGGGTGTTGGTCAGTGTGTGAAGGGTGGGTGTGAGGAGGATGGAGCCAGGCTCTGCTCAGGGGCACCCAGTGACAGGACAGGGGGCAGCGGGTGTGAGCTGGAGCAGAGGAGGTTCCCCATCAGTGTGAGAAGGACCTTGTTCATGGTGAGGGTCCCCAGAGCCCTGGCAGGGGCTGCCCAGGGGGGCTGTGGAGTCTCCTTCTCTGGAGACATTTCAAACCCTCCTGGGCTGTTCCTGTGGGACTGGATCTGGGGGATCCTGCTGTGGCAGGGGGATGGGACTGGGTGATCTTTTGGGATCCCCTCCAACCCCTCACGCTCTGGGATTCTGGGAGCTGCCTGGCAAAACCCAGCCAGGTGAACTCCCCAGCTGAGAGTCAATTCTGCCGGGGACTGATTCAGCTCCGGGTTATTGATCTGCTCAGAGCTTGTTGTAACTGCTGGGATGTTTGATCTGCTCCACCAGAGTAAGTAGTAGCTGGGGCTGGGCTTGGTTATGGGAAATCTGGGCTTGAAGGGGTTACTCGTGACCCTGGGAATTTTGGGGCAGAGAGACCTGAGCCTTCTCTGGGGACCATGGGGTGGGTGAGGTTCTGGACTGTTCCTGTGTGACTGGATCTAGGGGACCCTGCTGTGTCAGGGGGATGGGACTGGATGATCTCTCGAGGTCCCTTCCATCCCTAATGACTGGATCTAGGGGATCCTGCTGTGACAGGGGGATGGGACTGGATGATCCTTCAAGGTCCCTTCCAACCCCTCACGCTCTGGGATTGTGTGAAGTGGATGTGCTGGGATTCCCAGAGTCCCAGGATCTCTCTGGCTGGAAGAGACCATTGTGACCATCCAGGCCAACCTGTCCCCCAGTGCTGCCAGCTCAGCCCTCACCCAGGTCCCTGCTGGGTGCTGCAGCCCACAGGCTCATCACAAGGGCTGCAGCTGTTGGACCCAGCCCTGGAGATGGAGCCAGGAGTGGGGGGGAAAGTGGTTTCCTCACAACCCCAGAATCACAGAACCTTAGGGATTGGAAGGGGCTCTGAAAGATCACCCCATCCAATCCCCCTGCCACAGGAGGATCCCCTAGATCCAGTCATTAGGGATTGGAAGGGACCTCAAAAGATCATCCAGTCCAACCCCCCCACCACAGCAGGACACAAGGACTGAGTCACCTGCTGAGCCGGTGGTGCTGAGCCCGGTCTGATGGCTGCTGTGTTCTTGGACCCGCAGTCGGGTTGTGCAGACACAGCCGCGGGGCTGGGGCGACTGGGAGCCAGCAGCGATGCCCCCCTCGAGCTGACCTGCAGCTGAATGATTCGTTGTAGTTTGAACTTCCTTTCGAATAAACGAGGAGCCAACATCTCATTTCCCCCGAGGCGGCTCTAGAGGCAGAGCGGGCAGCCTCGTCTGTCTGCGGGGGTCGTTCTGGCTCCCGGCTCGAGAATTAGCATGAAAATGCTGCCCTGGTCGGGCTGGGCTGGACTTTCGTGGAGGGAGCCAAGTGGGGCTCGGCCGCCGCTCCCCATCCCAGTCGCCGCGTGAACCTGCTGTGTGGGCTCAGGGAGCCCTGTGGCCGGTGGCTGCTGGCAGTGGCCACCAGGAGAGTCACAGAATTAGAGAAGGTTGGAAGAGCCCTCCCAGCTCCTCCAGCCCAACCAGCACCCCGAGCCCACCCCGCCCAGCAAACCCTGTCCCCCAGGGCCACAGCTGGTCGAACCCCTCCAGGGATGGCGACTCCCCCCCTCCCTGGGCAGCCTGTTCCAGCCCCTGTCAAGGCAGAGATCTCTCCTGATGGCCGACCTAACCCTCCCCTGGGGCAACTGGGGGCTGTTTCCTCTTGTCCCATCGTTGGTGACTGGGGAGAAGAGGCAGCCCCCCACTCTGCTCTGGAGTAGCTGTGAGGTCTCTCTCAGCCTCCTCTCCCCCAGACTGGCCAAGCCCCGCTCCCTCAGCCGCTCCTGCAGCCCTTCAGGTCCTGCTCTCTGCTGGGAGCTGGCTGGCAGATGCCATTTATGGGCCAGCAGAGGTCATTTGTTCGACACCTCCTCGTGTCTCCTGCCCATCTGCCTGGCCCCTGAGTGCTGGGGCCGGCTGCCTGTCACGGAGCTGGTCCCGCAGCGCCCTGGCACCTCGCACCGGGCGATGCCCTTGTCACCATGCCCTTCCCCTTCTCTTTCCGTGGGGACCTCGATCACCCCCTTCTTTCCATGAGGAATTTTCCGCTCAGCCCGGTCTCTCAGAGGTGCCCTGGGAGGGCGGGTGGGTTGGCACCGCGATGCCCGGCCAGAGCCGGTGCCCTGCGGCGCTGGCTGCTCCTCCAGATGGTCCCTGTCCTGCAGAAGGGACTCGTGTGGCGGCTGCCGGGTCGGGGATGGAGGCAGCGTCCCTGGAGGGGTTCAGCAACCGGGCAGCCAGGGTGTCTGAGGAGCTGGGCTAGTGGCTGGGGCTTGTAGGGTTGAACTTGATGGTCCTGAAGGTCTTTTCCAGCCTCAGTGGTTCCGTGATTCCATGAAGCAGCTCAACCTGCCGGCAGAGTCTAATCTGGGGAGTCCCTGGGGTCCCCAACTGTGTGGGGCTGCACCAGGGCTGCAGCAAGGGGGGACCAGTGATGGTTCTCAGGCCAGTCCTGGTTCTAGGAAGGGTTGCCCTGGCTTGTTGGCCGATGCCAGCTGGAGGAGAAGCAGCAGTGTGGTTTTGCTGAGTGTCTGGGCTCTGGCTGCTGCTGGACCAGAGGCTTGAGCCACTTCCCAGCCAAACCCAAAGGGTGTCCAGCAGCTGGCAGGGTAGGGGCTAGTGTCCTGCTTCTGGGGCTCGCTCTGGCTCCATTTCTGTGTCACCGTGTTCCTTTGGTGGCTGGAGGTTGATATTAAACTCTGCTGGAGCCCTGGAGCAGGAATGGAGACAGCAGCTCCCCTGTTCCGTGGAGGCAGCAGCACAAGGAGCAGAACATCAGGCGTGAGGACATGAAGGTCCTGCTGACCTCCCTCAGCCTCCTGACGAGGGTCAGCCGTGGGTTTGGCCACTGACTGGGGCAGAAGAGGGAGCTGCCAGCTTTGGAAGCAGAGCTGCCATGGGNGCCGTGGGCTGCCATGGGGTGGAGGGGCTGCCGTGGGGTGGAGGGGCTGCCATGGGGTGGAGGGGCTGCAGGAGCTGCAGCAGGGGAATTTCCCAGCGCTCTGAGCCACCTCCAGCCCCCAGCTCCACATCCCGGGGCTGTTCCCCCTGCCGCGTGCTCCTGACTCATCCGAGCTGCCAGGATGCAGGTGGAATCACGGCGCAGGTCCTGCTCCTTGCTGGGCTCTGTTAGTCACCCAGCACGTGAGAGCGGAGCTGATCAGCTCCAGGAGCTGCCCTGGTGCGCAGGGAGGTGCTTCTGGCTTCGGTGATGACATCTCCCTGATCCCCCCGGGTGACAGGGTTTCCTGTGTTGAGCTGCCAGCTCTGCACAACCGACCTTGGCTGCATCGTGCAGAGGAGACGATGCCCCGAGTGGAGCCATCAGAGGTCTCTCCTGCAGCCCGGGTTTGCCTGGCAGAGGCTGGACCTGCTGTTTTACTCCCCTGCAGGGAGCATCTTGCTGGCCAGAGCCTCCCTGGCCCCAGCTTCTCTGCACCGTGAGCCCTTTTCTGAAACCAGGTTGGAAAAGACCTTCAAGATCTTCCAGTCCAGCTGCCCACCCCAACCACTAACCCAGCTCCTCAAACACCCTGGTTGCTGAACCCCTCCAGAGGTGCTGCCTTCACCCCCTCCCCGGGTAGCCTGTTCCAAGGGCTCCCTACTCTGTCCAAGAAGTTTGTCCTCAGATCCAACCTGATCCCATCTCCTCTGCTCCTACTGCTGGTCCCCAGGGAGAAGAGGCCAACCTCCTCCTCACTGCACCCTCCCTTCAGGCAGCTGCAGAGAGCAGTGAGGTCTCCCCTCAGCCTCCTCTTCCCCAGGCTGAGCAGTCCCAGCTCCCTCAGCCTCTCCCCATCAGACCCAAGATGCTGCCCTGTGGGATCAGCTCTGGGCTCTGCGTTGCCCTTGCTGAGGTGTCTTCTGTGGAAAGGACTCTGTCCCAGCCCATTGCTTCCCTCCCCTGAAGGGGCTCAAACCCCAAACATCCCGGAAGGTGCTGCCCAGGGGGGTTATGGAGTCTCCTTCTCTGGAGGCATTTAAAACCCAACCAGCCACGTTGCTGTGCAACCAGATCTGGGGGATCCTGCTGTGGCCAAGGGACTGGACTGGATGATCTCTCGAGGTCCCTTCCAATGACTGGATCTAGGGGATCCTGCCATGGCAGGGGGACGGGACTGGATGATCTCTCGGGGTCCCTTCCCATCCCTGACGCTCTGGGATTCTGGGGTACCCGGCTGTTTGAGTTACTCAGCGATGCTCTGCGAGCCCTCGTTAGAGCCAACGAGGGGCATCAGGGAGTGGAGGAGGCTTCCTTAGGCGGTGCTGGCTTCTCCACCCGCCTCTTCCACAGCTGATGGTCCCAACCCTCTCCCTACAGGTGAAGCAGATCATGGAGGAGGCAGTGACCCGCAAGTTCGTGCATGAGGACAGCAGCCACATCATCTCCTTCTGCGGTGAGTTCTGCTGGGGCTCGGAGGACCCTCTTCACGCCGGGTTTCCCCTCAGCCTGCACCTGCACCATCCCTGGTCCCGATGCTGTTGGGTCACGGGGCGGTCGGTAGCTTCTGGAGAAGCTGCTCCGAGAGGGCTCCTGCAGCACCGGAGCATCCCCAGAGGTGGGGAGAAGGGAGCTGCGAGGTCTTCTCTCGTGCTGCGAAGAGGCTGCCTCGTCTCTCCGGAGCCCTCCCGGCTGAGGGAGGCTGAGGCCCGGGCGGCATCGCAAGGGCAGAGCCGAGCGCGGCGTGAGTCACTGCCGGCTCCGTGCGGCAGCCGGGGTTATTTATAGCCTCCTGCGACGCGGAGCGGAGGCACCGGGGGCTCCTCGTCCCCGCTCCTGCCTCCCCAGCGCTGCTGCTGGCTGCACCTTGCGCTCCGCCGGCCGCTGCGAGCTCCCCGATCGCCCCCTGCGAGACGGGCAGAGCCGCTGCTCTGTTCCCCGGGGACACCCCCTTCCTCGCAGAGCTATGCTCCTCCTCCTCCTCCTCCTCCTCCTCCTCCTCTCTGCAGCCGGTGGGGCGGCAGGAAAGGGCAGCAGCCCGGGAAGGGAGGGCTGGGAGCAGACAAACGCGAGCTGGCACCTGTCACCCCGATGCTGCCCGGGGAGGCTGACGGGGAGCCGGCGGCGGGTCCGTGCGGGAGCCCGCGGGCTTGTTGTCCGCATCGCTGCCGAGCGCTCCGTGCTCAGCCCCTGCCGGACCAGCGGGCTGTGGGGTCGCGGGAAGGGCCCGAGGGCTTTGCCGAGGATCAGAGCGTTCGCCCGCTCCGGGTGCCCTGCGCCGTGACCCGGCTCGAGTGGCGGCTGGGGAGGGTTCTCCCCATCCCCAGGGGCTGGGCAGGGGGCTCCTGGGGAAATAGGGTCGGAAATAGGGTTAAACAAGAGACAAACGCAGTCCCTAGGTTTAGGATGGACCCTGCTCCCGCAGCACCGGCTGCATCTCTGCTCGGGGGCCATCGCAGCCCAGGGAGCCACGGGGTGAGAGCTGCTGGTCCTGCTGTGCCCAGCCCTCGGACTGGGGCAGAGGGAAGCCTCTGCCTTTAAAACCTCTGCTCTGGGATGTTTCCAGCTCGTCCTTCCATCTGTGAACGGACTCGAAAGCACCCTCCAGGGAGGGCAAGGAGAGGCTGTTCAGGCAGCGATGGGTTGAGGAGTCCTGGTTTGAAGCTGGAGAAGGGCTGAGCTGAGGACAGAGGTCTTGGATCTGAGGGTGGGGGATCCCTGGAGCAGGCTGCCCAGAGAGGGGGTGGAGGTCCCATTCAAGGTCAGGCTGGCTGAGGGGTCTGGGGAGTGCTGGCCCTGCTGGGTGTCCGGGGGTTGGACTGGGTGCCCTTTGGAGCTCCCTTCCACCTCAGGACACTCGATGGTTCTATGGCCCAAGCACTGAGCTCTCAGCCTGGCTTGCAGAAGCCAGCCCAGTCGCAGTCTTTGCTGGTCACCTGAGCTGGATTTGGACCTGTTGGACCAGGGGACCACAGCCAGACCCAGCCCTGTGAGCCCATCCCTTGGCTTCAGGCTGTTAACCCACAGCAAATCCATTTGCCCCCAGGTCACTGCCAGTCCAGGAAGGTCTCCTTGGGCTGTTGGCCAGTTGAGTCTGACCAGTCCCTCTCAGGGTCATTCCAGGAGCAACGAGGCTGGGGAAGGGGCTGGAGGGAGAGGCTGATGGAGGGAGGCTGAGGGAGCTGGGGGTGTTCAGCCTGGAGAAGAGGAGACTCGGGGGGGGATCTTCTCCTTCTCTCCAGCTCCCTGAAGAGAGGCTGCAGTCAGGTGGGGGTTGGGCTCTTCTCCCAGGCACCAGCACCAGGACGAGAGGGCAGGGCCTGAAGCTGCACCAGGGGAGGGTCAGGCTGGATGTCAGGAAGCCCTTCCTCACAGAAAGGGGATCAGAGCCTGGAGTGGCCTGCCCAGGGCAGTGGGGGTTCCCCACCCACCGCTGGAGGTGTTGAAGGGCAGCCTGGCTGTGGCCCTGAGTGCCCTGGGGTGATGCTAGGTGCTGGGCTGGCTCCATCACCCTGTGATCCCGTGTCGTGGCACATGCCCAGCCCAGCTTGTTCCAGCAGAGCTCTTCCCTTCCCGTGAGCCAGGCTCCCCAGACCCTTCTCCTTCAGCTCTGCAGCAGCTCAGCCAACCCGCCGCTCGGGGTTGGAGCCGCCTGGCTGCCCCCAGCTGCTCAGGCTGGAGCAGCAGCTTCCTCTGGGGAGACACCTCCAGATCCACCCGTGGTCCAGCTGCTGCCGCTGCTTCACGGGGGCTCTGCTGTGTTGCAGCCGCCGTGGAAGCCTGCGTCCTCTTCGGCCTGAAGCGGCGGGCGGCCGGCTTCCTGCGCAGCAACAAGCTGGCCGCTCTCTTCATGAAGGTGGGCAAGAGCTTCCCGCTGGCCGAGGAGCTGTGCAGGAAGGTGCAGGACATGGAGCAGCTCATCGAGAGCGCGTGAGGCACCCCCCGGGCCTGCTGTGGGCTGGGGAGGGCGGGGGTCCCGCTGCTGCGGCTCCGGGCTGTGGGAGCCTTGGCTGAAGGGACTGACTCTGAGCTGTGGGGTGGCTCGAGCTCGGATGGACGGGCTCTTCCTTCCCCTCTGGGGTGGCTGAAGCGTGTCTGCTCCTCAGCCATCACCCTTCATGGACCAGTGCACTAGGCCAACTGGAACCAGACCGGCTCTGCCCCAGTCTGCAGGGCTCCTGCACTCGTTCAGACCTGGGACCAGGGAGGTGGATGGGAGCAGAGACCCTGGGGCAGGAAGCTTTCAGCTGCTGTCCTTGGGCTTCCAGAGAAGCTTCCAGAGAAGGAGGCTCCGCAACCCACCCCTGGGCAGCCCCTTCCAGGGCTCTGGCATCCTCGCTGGGTCGGAGGGCTCAGCTGAGGCAGAGGCTTGTTCTGGGGTCTCTTTGCTCCAAGTGAGGCTGCAAATGCAGCTGTGGGTCTGCTGGAGCCGGGAGAGATGAAGGGAGCAGCCCCCCAGGGCACCTGCCCCCATGTGGGGACTCCCCCAGCAACCACCGTCAGCACCACTGGGACCCCCTGAGGTGCTGTGAGTGCTCTGGGCTCCTGCAGCGCTCAGCCGCGAGCCCTGTACGAGCCAGTAGCCCTGTTGTATGAGCCAGTGACCCTGCTGTCCTCTGCCTTGTGCCTCTGAAGAAGGAACCAAGCCCAGGGCACCCCGGAGAACGTGCGCAAGGTGCCGAAGCTGCCCAACCTGTCTCCTCAAGCCATCAAGCACCTGTGGATCCGCACGGCCCTCTTTGACAAGGTCCTGGACAAGATCGTTCACTACCTGGTAGAAAACAGCAGGTGAGCGCTGCCATGGGGCAGCCACCACTGTTCCACTGCGATCCAGAGGTCATCAGCTCATGAGGGGTTGGAAGGGACCTCCAGGAGTCATCAGCTCTTGAGGGGTTGGAAGGGACCTCCAGGGGTCATCAGCTCATGAGGGGTTGGAAGGGACCTCCAGGGGTCATCAGCTCATGAGGGTTTGGAAGGGACCTCCAGGAGTCATCAGCTCATGAGGGGTCGGAAGGGACCTCCAGGAGTCATCAAGTCCAGCTCCCCGTCATGGGGACTCTGGCTGATTCCATGCTGCTGGTGGCCACTATGTGCTCCCTGAGCTACCAGCCACCCTTACTCTGCTGCTGATGGGGCTGTTGGGGGGACACCTTGCCCTTGACTGATGGAAACCACGTGGCTGAGGGGTCCTGTCCCGGGGAGGTGACATCTCCAGCCCCAGGGGTGTTTTGTTAGGAGGTGGTGGCCCCTGCAGTGCCCTGGAGGGGAGCATCTCTTCCCCCTCGTGGCTGGCAGAGACAGTCACCCCAGGGCTTCCTGCCGTCCAGGAGGGACCTGGAGAAGGGCATCGCGGTGGTTTGAAACCCAGTAGCCCCGGGGCTGGGACCGCTGCAGCTCTCTGCTCTCTGTTGCAGCAAATACTACGAGAAGGAGGCTCTGCTGATGGATCCTGTGGACGGGCCGATTCTGGCGTCTCTGCTGGGTAACTCCCTCCTCTGCCCTGTGTCCCCAGACCTGGCACCTGGGATGGGCAAGGGAGGGCTTCTAGAGAGGGGTCGCTGCCGGCGAGGGAGGGCTTCTGAATAGGGGATGCTGCGGGCTAAGGGATGCTACCGGCGAGGGGTCGCTGCGGGCGAGGGGCTGCTGCCGATTAGGAAGGGCTTCTAGCCAGGAGGAACACGAGGGAGCTGCGCAGCCCTGGAGCAGGAGGACTTGCGGAGCCCGTGCGATGCTCCGTGCTCAGGGGGGCAGAGATTTAGGGTCGAGCCGGGGGCTTCCTCCCCCTGCACAGGCTCCGCTGGCGGGGCTGAGGCTGGGCTCTGGCGAGCAGAGCAGCCGCTTCCTGCGCCCGGCCGGTCCGTCGGGGGCTGCTGCTCGCTGCTGGCCGGCTGCCGCCCTCGGGGCTCGGGGGGTGCTAGAGGGCTGCTCTCCGGGTGCAGTGGGGCCCTGCGCGCTGGAGTACACCAAGATGAAGACTGCCGACCACTTCTGGACAGACCCCTCGGCCGACGAGCTGGTGCAGAGGCACCGCATCCACAGCTCCCACTGCCGCCAGGACTCGCCCACCAAGCGCCCGGCGCTCTGCGTGAGTGAGGGGCGACGGCTCCGCGGGGAGTGCGGCCCCGTGAGGGCCCCGTGGGACCCCAGCACTGGGTCTCTGCCCCACCGCGGACAGAACCCACCCCTGGGGCTGCTCCAAAGAGCGGCTGCAGCTCGGCCAGAGCCGGGAGCCACCCTGGAGGACCCGAAGCAGGGACGAGCTGCTAGAGGAGCTCTCGGAGAGCGGGGAAGGGGTCCGTGCTCCCCTCACGGCCGCGGGGGATCTCTTCCAGATCCAGAAGAGGCACTCGAGCGGCAGCATGGACGACCGGCCGTCGCTGTCGGCCCGCGACTACGTGGAGTCGCTGCACCAGAACTCGCGGGCGACGCTGCTCTACGGCAAGAACAACGTCCTGGTGCAGCCGGTGAGCGCTGCCCGGGGGCTCCTCTGCTTCCCCTGGGGGCGGGGGCTCCTCTGCTTCCCCCGGAGGGCTCTTGGCTGGAGGGGAAGCACAGGCTGCACAGCCTCCGCTGATGTGGGTCTTCCCGGAGGAGTGGCTGGAGCTCTGGCCATGTGGCTCTGCCTCTCTCTGAGGAGAAGCCAGCTCCTCTCCTTGCCCGCTCTGAACCTCCTCCTCGCTGCTTCTCCTCCAGAGAAGTGAAGCCCAGCCGGCTGAGGCAGAGCTGTTTGGTTTGGCTCAGGCAGGCAGCTGCCCTCAGCCCTTTCCTGAGCTGGGCGAGGTGACCTGTTGGCTCTGCAGGGTCACGGTGGGTTTCTCATGGTGGGTTTGGGCTCAGGGGCAGCAGAAGGGCTGGGCAAGGTCTGAGGCTGAGCTCCAGGGCTGTGCATGGTCTCCCCTCTGCTCAGCTCTCATGAGACCCCACCTGGAGTCCTGTGGAGCCCCCAACACCACAAGGACCTGGAGGTGATGGAGCGGGTCCAGAGGAGGCCATGAGGATGCTCAGAGGGCTGGAGCTCTGGGGACAGGCTGAGGGAACTGGGGCTGTTCAGCCTGGAGAGGAGGAGGCTCTGGGGGATCCTTAAAGCAGCTTCCAGGTCCTGAAGGAGCTCCAGGAGAGATGGAGAGGGACTTTTTCCAAGGGACTCTGGTGCTGGGACAAGGGAATCAGGTTTGAGTTGAGAGAGGGGAGATGGAGATGGGATCTGAGGTAGAAACCCCTCCCTAGGGGGGGGGCTGAGGCCCTGGGACAGGCTGCCCAGGGAGGCTGTGGCTGCTCCATCACCCCTGGCAGCGTCCAGGGGCAGGTTGGATGGGGCTGGGGGCACCCTGGGCTGGTGAACAGGTCAGGAAGGGTTAGGTTGTGGCAGGGGGGGTGGCGCTGGGAGAGCTCCCAGCCCAGTCTGGTTCCTTGGTTCCAGCCCAGCCCAAGGCTCCCCTTGGTGCCGGTGTCACCCACTCGGGGTGTCCCTGTGCTCTCTCCCAGCGCGACGACATGGAGGCCATCCCAGGCTACCTGTCCCTTCACCAGACGGCCGACATCATGGCGCTCAAGTGGACCCCCAACCAGCTGATGAACGGCTCCGTGGGGGACCTGGACTACGAGAAGAGGTGACTGGCTCCAGTGGGCCCTGACGTGGGGCTGGGGGTGGAACCTTCCCCGGGTCAGAGCTCGGATCTGCTGCCTGGGTGACTCTCTTTGTGCTCAGAGCTGGGGTGCTCCTGGCTGCTGGCACCTCATGGAGATGCCAGGATCCCCCCAGGAACGAACCCCCTGCCCAGCTTCCTCCCGGTGCCCCTCTGCCCTGCCTGGCCACCAGCAGCTGGATGCACCCAATCCCCTTCATTGACCCCTGGGGTCCCACCTCGGGGGGACCTCCAGTATCACCAGCCTGTCCAGCGACAGATCCAGAGGGAAGGAGCTGTCCCGGGGTCTTCGAGCTGCCCAGAGCAGGGTGATCAACCCTTCCCCTGGGAGATGGGTCCCAGAGGTCGATTCCAGTGTTTTCTAGAGGCAGCCAGTCCCCCCCAGTGACACCCAGTCTGCTCCCAGCTTTGAAGAGAACCCCAGAGCCCACGCGGGCTGGTTCCCAGCTCCCTTGGGGACTGGAGCTCAGCAGAGCAGCTGCCCAGGCTCTGTCTGCTCCCGCCGGCTTCGGGGGGTCCTGCCAGCACCGCGGCAGGATGGGGGCTCCTCTTCCTTTCTGGGGTGTCCAGGGGAGGGGGCTGAGCTCTGCAGGACTCGGGCAGCTGCCAGGATCCGTGAGGGCAGAGGAGCAGCCCCGGGGAGGAAGGTTTGGGCTGGACTTGCCCTGCCTGAGCTGTGGTGGCTGGGACAGTCCCTGCTCTGGAGGGATCCATCGATTCCTAGAATCCTCGGCTGGAGGGGACCTCAAGGACCACCCAGTCCAACCTCTCCAGCCAGAAACCCAGTTGCCATGGGCTGTCCCAGCAGCCTGTCCAGCTGGGGCTTCAACCTGGGGAGCTGATCCCAGTGGTTGGTTGTTCTCATGGGGAAGGGTTCCTCTCTGGGCTCCAGTGGGGATCTCCTGGGGAGCAGCCTGTCCCCACCACCCCTTGTCCATCCTCTCATGGAAAAGCCAAGGGGTGCTGGGACCTCATCTCCCTGCGGTGGGACCTCATCCTTTCTGAGGCACCAGGGTAGCTGGCGGCAGGACCAGGAGCTGCTGTGAGCAGCAGCAGAGCCTCTGACCCCCCAAACCTCACGACTCCCTCTGTCTCTCTGTTCCAGTGTCTACTGGGACTACGCCATGACCATCCGCCTGGAGGAGATCGTCTACCTGCACTGCCACCAGCAGGGTGAGGACAGAGCTGGGGGCTGCTGGGGGGGTCACGCTGGCAGCTGTCGTGGGGCTGGGGAAGGCTGGTCCCAAGGGCAGGGAGTGATAGGATGAGGAGTCCTGGCTGGGAGCTGGAGGAGGTCAGAGCTGAGGACAAAATTGGGGATCCCTGGGGCAGGCTGCCCACAGAGGGATGGGAGAGCTCATCCCCGGAGCCACTCGGGGTCAGGCTGGCTGGGGCTGTGGGCAAGCTGGTCTGGTGAGTGCTGGCCCCGCTGGGTGTTGGGGGTGTGCACTGGGTGCCCTTTGGGGGTCCCTCCCAGCCCAGACTGTCCTGCGATGCTCTGCCTGTCCCCAACAGTGGACAGCGGCGGGACGGTTGTCCTCGTGAGCCAGGATGGGATTCAGAGACCCCCCCTGCGCTTCCCCCGAGGGGGGCACCTCCTGCAGTTCCTGTCCTGCCTGGAGAACGGCCTCCTGCCCCACGGGCAGCTCGACCCACCGCTCTGGTCGCAGCGGGGCAAGGTAGGGCTGCCCCCTGACGCCTCGCAGCCCCCCGCAGCATCTCGGGGTGGAGCCGATGGGGGGACCCTCTGCCCAACTCGCCTGGGCTTTCACTTGCCCAGGGGAAGGTGTTTCCCAGGCTGAGGAAGCGGAGCCCCCAGGGCTCCTCCGAGTCCGCGTCCGACAAGGAAGACGACGAAGCCACCGACTACGTCTTCAGGATCATCTACCCAGGGTCGCAGCCCGAGTTCGGTGAGTGCTGGCCACGGGGGCTCTCGGTGAGGTCCGGGGTGGGCACTGGGGAGAGTTTCCTTGCCCAAGGGCTGTCAAACACTGGGACAGGCTGCCTGGGGCAGGGCTGGAGTCACCACTGACCCCACGTGTGTCCCTGGCTTGAGGGTGACCCGGCGGTGCCGGACTTGATGATCCCGAAGGTCTCCTCCAGGCACAGAGGGTCTGGGGCTCTGTGTCGTGAGGGGATGGACCCAGAGACGGGCTCGGCCCCCAGTTCACCCTCACGACCGGGCTGGGGGGTTCATTTATGCTGTAACCCCCAGCTGGCAGCTGAGCCCTTCCCTCCTGCAGCTGCACAGGAGGCCACCGCTGGCCTGGGGGCTGGAGAAGATACCC
>VXBP01007909.1:178978-200672 GCA_013400115.1 Rhinopomastus cyanomelas | reverse complement strand
CCCCCCCCCGCAGAATTCCTGTGGGAGGGAGTCACTGCAATCGCTTCCTTGGAGGCCACTTGCAGCTCCAGCAGCCCCCAGGGCTGGTTCCTCTCTGGCTCTACCCAGTCCGACCCAGCACGTTCTCCTGTGTACTGGGGCTGTACCTCTGCCCTCGCTCTTTGGGGTGATAGCAGGAGCAGTATCCTGACCCCTGGGAGCATCCCAGTTGACTTCATAAGGGAGGAAGCCAGGAGTGTGATGGAAAACTCCTGGACTGGCTTCCCACCAGTGATGGTTGGACTGGGTGATCTCTTGAGGTCCCTTCCTATCCCTAATGGCTGGATCTAGGGGATCCTGCTGTGGCAGGGGGACGGGACTGGATGATCTGTCGAGGTCCCTTCCAACCCCTGATGTTCTGAGATGATCCAGAGCTGGTTCCTCTATTTCTGGGGCTCAAAGGGGCCCCAGACATCTCCGGTAGCCTCGCCCAGGATCTCTCAGTCCTCTCCCTGCCTGTCGCTGGCGACCGCAGCCGGCTGAGGCAGATACAAGCCCGACTGAGGCTCCAAGGGCAGTGGGAGATGCTCCTTTCTGTGGGTTCTTGTTCATCTACCCCTTCAAATTCCCTCCTGGGAGCCAAAGCCTCTGTGAAACGAGTCACCTCGATCTCCTCGGCTGCTGTCACTTGTCTGTGCGGGTCACGGGGACCCTCCCGGAGCAGGATGGAGCTGCCTCAGCTCGTTCTCCTCTGCAGACCCCTCCCTCCTGTCCTTTCTCACCAGCCCCCTCGTCCCTCTGTCTGTGTCTCCAGCCACCCCTTGCGCCCGGGATCTCAGTCGCCGCCACGAGGGGGGAGATGGTGGCCAGGAGTCCGGCCCCGAGTAGGACCCTGGTGACCCCTAAGTGGTTTCTGAGTGCCTCCACCATGTCCCGACCTGCTCCGGGGGCCCCCCGGGCACGGGTTGGTGACTGGTCCCCGTTGCCGCTTGGTGCTTCCTGCAGAGGGGTCGCCGACCACCAGCAGCCCCCCCAGAGCATCCTCAGAGCGAGGGGGAAGAGGAGCATCCCAGCAGCTTCTGTCTGCCGCTGTCTTTAATTCAGTGCCGGGGGTGGGGAGGGAATCCCCTCCCGGCTGGGAGCTGGAGCTTCCACCACGATTTAACCCCCGGCTCGGAGCTCTCATCCCCCCCGGGTCACTCTCAGTGGGGCGGCCCTTTCCTCGGGGCTCCACTCGTGGGGCTGCGCTCGGGGGCTCTGAGCAGGGATGGAGCGAGGGACGAGGCCGAGAGCTTTGTGATTTGGGTGCTCCTGGAGCAGGGGTGGGATCCCGACGGTTGAGGGGAGGGGGCCGCTGCAGCCCCTTCTCTGCAGGTTCGCTGCACCGGGTGGTCCCTGTCCTGCCCGGCTCCTCCTCGCCGAAGGCTCTGGCTAGCGAGGCTTTTCATCGCCGACAGCGGTGCCTCTTGCTGCCTTCCCTTTGTCCTGAGCTCGCCAGCGCGGCTCCCTGGCTACTGGAGTCGCTGGGCAGAGCTGCCCGGCGGCTGATGCTCCTGCCTCTGCCCCCTCGCAGTGCCCCAGGACCTGATGGATGCCCCGGGCGCTGCTCTGCCCCCCATGTGGCAGCCCAGCACCCGCAAGTCCTCCTGCTCCTCCTGCTCCCAGAGCGGCTCCTCCGACGGGGGGGCAGCCAATGGCTGCAGCCACGAGAGGTAGGAGGGGGCTGCTGCTGCTGCCCTGGGGGGTACTGGGGTGGCAGAGCTCGGGGGGCACTAGGTGCCTCAGCCTGGGCATCTCCAGCTCACACTCTGCTCAGTTGCCCAGGGACTGGTGGGATGTGCCCAGGGGCCAGTGGGATGCGGGAGACATCCAGCAGCAGGGGGGACATGTCTAGGGGCCAGTGGGATGTGCCCAGGGTCCAGCAGGACATGTTTGGGGGCCAGCGGGATGTGTCCTGAGGCCAGTGCAATGTTCTCAGGGGCTAGTGGGATGTGGGAGATGTCCAGCAGCCAGTGGGATGTGCCTGGGGGCCAACAAGACATGTTTAGGGGCCAGCAGGATGTGTCCAGGGGCTAGTGGGATGTTCTCAGGGACTGGTGGGATGTACGTAGGGGCTGGTGGGACCTGTCCAGGTTGATGAGAGCCTTGTTCCCTCACCTGGGATGTCTCAGCTGCTCCGTGGCCACGGCCCAGCAGCAGCGGGAGCTGCTGGCCAGGGGTCCTGTGTCTCTGCGGAGGCAAAGTCGGGCAGGGCTGAGGAGGAGGAGCCGGGAGCGGTCCCCCCTCACTCGGCCGCGCTCCCGCTGGCAGAGCCCCGCTGAAGCTCCTCTGCGACAACATGAAGTACCAGATCCTCTCCCGGGCTTTCTACGGCTGTGAGTGCTGGCGGGCGACGGGCTCCAGACTGGCAGCGGCTGGGGGTACTGGGGCCAGCTGGCTGCACGCAGGGTCCTGTGCTCCGGACTGGGAGAGCCACCTGGACCTCTGGGCTCAGCCCGGCGAGCAGCTGGGACGAGACCCGGAGCTCTGCCTGCAGACTCCCCGCCCTCCCGGCCGGGCTGGATGCGGCGTCGGGGGGAGCAGAGTGTCAGAGCTTCCTCCTGCCCGGGACCCCGGGGGGCTCCCCGGCTGAGCCTTCCCGTCCTGCCCCGCAGGGCTGGCCTACTGCAGGCACCTCTCCACCGTGAGGACCCACCTGTCGGCGCTGGTCAACCACAGCATCGTGTCCCCCGACGTGCCCTGCAGCGCCAGCGCCGGGCTCACCCTGGACGTCTGGCAGAGATACCTGCAGGACAGCACGGTGGGGGCGGCGCTCCTGGGGTGGGGCAGGGCTGGTGGGGCAGGACCAGTGCCTCTGGGGTGGGGCAGGGCTGGTAGGGTCATCCTGGGATGTGGCAGGGGTGGTAGGGTCAGCGCTCTTGGGACACGGTGGGCTTGGGATGCCCGGGGCAGCAGCACCCGGGTGGTTGCAGCAGGGCGAGGCAGAGCACCTCGAGAAGTCGCCCAGCCTGTCCCCGGCCACTCCAGCCCGTGGCTCTGAAGGCTCCGAAGCCCCAGCCCCAAGCTCTGAGGAAGCACCGGCACTGGAAGGGCAGAGAGCTGGCAGCTGGGCAGCAGAGCCTGGGTGCTCAAGGAAGGCCACTGGGGTCACCCCAGCACCCAGCAGGGCTGGGCCGTGGGTCCTGGCCGTGTCCAGGCACTGACTGGGAGCTGTTCCCGCAGAGCTACGAGGACCAGGAGCTGCTGCGGCTGATCTACTACGGGGGGATCCAGCATGAGATCAGGAAGGCCGTGTGGCCCTTCCTCCTGGGCCACTACCAGTTCGGGATGACGGAGGCAGAGAGGAAGGAGGTTGGTTGCCCCTCAGCCCTTTCCTGAGCTGGTCGAGGTGACCTGTTGGCTCTGCAGGGTCACTGCGGGGTTCTCATGGTGGGTTTGGGCTCGGGGGAAGCAGAAGGGCTGGGCAAGGTCCAGGGGCTGTGCAGGGTCTCCCCTTGGCTCTTGTGAGACCCCCACTTGGAGTCCTGTGAGTGATTCTGGAGCCCCCAACACCACAAGGACCTGGGGGTGGTCAGGCAGGTCTGGAGGGGGCCACGAGGGCACTCAGGGGGCTGGAGCCCCTCTGCTCTGGGCACAGGCTGAGGGAGTTGGGGTTGTTATCTAGAGAGAAGGCTCCTGGGGGGACCTTGTAGCCACCTCCCAGTCCCTGAGAGGGGCTGTCAGGAGGTGGGAGAAGGCTGCACCCAGGGGCAGGGAGCGATGGGATGTGAGGGGTCCTGCTTTGAGGCTGGAGAAGGGCAGAGGGAGGTCAGAGCTGAGGACAAAGCTGTTGGGTCTGAGGGTGGGGGATCCCTGGAGCACGTTTGGAGGCTCCATCCCCAGAGCCACGGAGTGGCTGAGGGCTCTGGGCGAGCGCTGGCCCTGCTGGCCGCCAACGGGTGCGTGGTGGCCGCAGGCTGACGAGCAGGTCCGCGCGTGCTACGAGCACACCATGGCGCAGTGGCTGGGCTGCGAGGCCATCGTCCGGCAGCGCGAGAAGGAGTCGCACGCGGCCGCCCTGGCCAAGTGCTCCTCGGGGGCCAGTCTGGACTCCCACATCCAGAGGATGATGCACAGGGACTCCACCGTCAGCAACGAGGTGAGCGCTGGGGGGCTCGGGTGCCCAGCCTGGCCCCGGGGGGGTCGGGAGGAGTCTGGGAGGGGGGTTCCAGCCCCTCACCAGGGCTGGGGGACACCCAGGGATCCTGCTTCGACCAGGGTCACCTCTGTGGGGCAGCAGCAGGAGAGGAGCAAGAGCCTGGTTGTGGCCCCGAGGGGCTGAGGATTGGGGCAGTGGGCAGCTCAGCCCCCCTTTTCCATCAGATGCTCCAAGCTGGAGGTGCAGGGTTGGCTCTAGAGGGGGGTGAGAAGGTGCCCCCCAAGGGCTCAGGGTGGCATCGTGGGACCAGGAGGAGGAGGGAAGGCAAACCCAAAGCAGGGACTGCTTGTTGCACTGCGTGCCCGATGGGTGGGCATCCCCAGAACCAGCCCCATCCCCACAGCACCTCTGGCAGGGGGCTGGCAGGGCTCTGCTGTGCAGGAGGGTCTCTCCCCTGTTGCCTTCTCCCCCTGAAATTCCCTGCTACAGGCTGCTCCCATGGAGATGGAGGAAACCTGTCGCCCTTCCTCTCTCCATGGGAGCCCTGCAACACCCAGGCTGCAGGGTGGGGAGTGATTCTTGGGGCTGAGGGGAGACCCTCCTGCTCTGCTGCTGGTTCTCACCCAGCAGAAGTGTCCTCTGGTGGGATCAGACGTGACCTGAGCATCTTGGGGCTGAGGGGAGAGCCTCCTGCTCCTCACAGCTACCTGAGAGGACAGTGGAGAAGGGATGTGGGTCTGTCTCTTCTCCCCAGTCACCAGCGATGGGACAAGAGGAAACAGCCCCCAGTTGCCCCAGGGGAGGGTTAGGTTGGCCATCAGGAGAGATCTCTGCCCTGACAGGGGCTGGAACAGGCTGCCCAGGGAGGGGGGGAGTCACCATCCCTGGAGGGGTTCGACCAGCTGTGGCCCTGGGGGACGGGGTTTGCTGGGCGGGGTGGGCTCGGGGTGCTGGTTGGGCTGGAGGAGCTGGGGGGTCCCTTCCACCCTGCCTGACCGTGACTCCTGGCCCCATCTGCCGTCGCAGTCGTCGCAGAGCTGCAGCTCTGGCCGGCAGAACCACCCCCGGCTGCAGAGCGACTCCAGCTCCAGCACCCAGGTGAGCGGCAGCGCCCGGTCCCCACCCGAACCCCACCCCAGCAGCTCTCTGGCCTGGCTGGGGCTCCTGCTGGTCCATAGCCGTGGTGACCACTGGCAGACAGAGGTGGGAGGAGGGAAGTGACTCAGAGGTGCCTCTGGAGCAGCTGAGGTCCAGCCTGCTCTGCCCAGGCTCCAAGGACCATCCCCACATGTGGGTAGCCCTGGGCTGAGGGAAGCCCTTCGGGGCAGGGACCTGGGCTCTGAGTTGTGCTGGTCACTGGCCACATGCAGGCAGGGGAGCCCAGGAGCTGAGGCCAGCTGTGCTGGGGCAGTCATGGAGTTAATTATTTCTGTGAGGAAACGGCAGGATGAGGGAATGAACTGGTTTGGGGACTGGCCTGCTGGAGAGCAGCCAAGGAGGAAGGGACCTGGGGGTGCTGGTGGCCAGCAGGGTGGCCCTGGTGGCCAAAAAGGCCAATGGCATCCTGGGGTGGATAGTAGATGGAGAGAGGTTCTCCTCCCACTTGCTCTGCCCTGGAGAGACCACAGCTGGAATCTTGTGTCCAGCTGTGGGCCCCTCAGCTCCAGGAGGACCCAGAGCTGCTGGAGAGAGCCCAGTGCAGAGCCACAGGGGTGATGGAGGGAGGGGAGCATCTCCCTGCTGAGGTCCTGGGCCCAGTTTTGGTCCCTGCTAGACAAAAAAAGCTGTGGCCAGGCTGGAGAGGGGCCAGGAAAGGGCCACAGGGAGGAGCAGAGGACTGGAAGCCCTGCCCTGGGCCCAGAGGAGCTGGGCTGGTTCAGCCTTGAGAAGGTGAGAGGGGACCTTATCACCAGGTCACCAGGGTGGCTGCCAAGAGGATGGAGACTCCCTTTTCCCAAGGAGTCCCATGGAGAAGACAAGAGGTGGTGGGGACAGGCTGCTCCTGGGGAGATTCCCACTGGAGCCCAGGAGAAAGTCCTTCTCCATGAGAGCAATCAGCTGAGGGAACCATCTCCCCAGGGGTGATGGGGACAGGCTGCTCCTGGGGAGATTCCCACTGGAGCCCAGAGGGAAACCCCTCCCTATGGGATCAGCCAGCCTCTGGAATCCTCTCCCAGGGGAAGGGGCTGGTTGCCCTGTAGGAGGCTGCTTGAAGCCCCAGCGGCTGGGAAATCCATTTCAACCGGGTTTCTAGCTGGAGGGTCGGACCGGGTGCTCCTCGAGGTCCCTTCCCGCCTGCGGCGCTGTGTGTGAGCTCCCGGGGCCGTCGCACCGTGGCCCCAGCAGCCCGCCGGCCGCCGTCGGTCCGGGGTGGGTGGTTCCTGGCCCCAGGGGCTCCCTGCTCTGGCTCCGCAGGTGTTCGAGTCCGTCGACGAGGCGGAGCAGCCCGAGGCGGAGGCTCAGCTGGAGGACGGGAAGCAGAGCCAGATCCCCGACGGGACGGTGCCCAACGGCACCTGCTCCCCCGATTCCGGGCTCCCCTCCTCGCAGAACTTCTCCATCGCGTCGGGCTTCTCGGAGCGCAGCTTCAGCAACGAGGACAGCGCCCTGGACACGGCCAAGTCCTCCGGCAGCTCCCAGGGGAAGGCCGGCGGCGCCGCGGGGCCGGGCTGTCCGCAGGACGCCGAGGAGAAGCCGGAGGGGCAGGGCAGCCTGGAAGGGGAGCTGCCCGGCGCTGGGAGCGGGGACTTGGGCGGGGAGAGCCCGGCCGTGGCCCTGGCGGCGGTGGCGAGCTGGGCGGACAGCGAAGCGGAGAAGCAGAGCCTGGCGGAGAGCGACAACCTGTCCGAGGAGCCGGAGATGGAGAGCCTCTACCCGCAGCTGGACGCCCTGCCCGCGGCACATCTGGCCGGCGGCGAGGTAGCCACGGTCTCCTCCACCGGTGTCACCTACCCCGTGAGTACCGCCCCGCCCGGGGAGCAGGCTCCTGCCCCGCTGGACCTACGGGGTGTGTGGGGGGGTCTCCACCTTCCCTGCCCCGCTGACCTCTGCTTCGGGGGTGCAGCCGGAGCTGCTGGACCTGTACACGGTGAACCTGCACCGCATCGAGAAGGACGTGCAGCGCTGCGACCGCAACTACTGGTACTTCACCCCCGCCAACCTGGAGAAGCTCCGCAACATCATGTGCAGGTAGGAGGAGCTGCCGGGGCCGAGCCGCCCGCCCTCCCTGCTCCCGGCGCCCAGCAGCCGCTTGCCCTCGGTTCCCTGCAGCCCTGAACCTGCTTCCCCCAACCCCCTCATCATCCTAGAGCTGGGGATGCAGCTCCAGAGACCTCAGCCTGGAGAGGAGAAGGATCTGGGGGGACCCCAGAGCAGCTTCCAGCACCTGAAGGGCCGGAGCCCCCTCTGTTCTAAGGACAGGCTGAGGGAGTTGGGGCTGTCCAGCCTGGAGAAGGATCTGGGGGGGGACTTTAGAGCAGCTTCCAAGATCTGAGGTGGCTCCAGGAAGGCTGGAGAGGGGCTTTTTCTGAGGGACTCTGGTGCTGGGACAAGAGGGCTGGGTTCATGCTCAAAGAAGGGAGATGGAGATGGGGTCTGAAGCAGAAGACCCTCCCTGTGAGTGAGGGGGCTGAGGCCCTGGGACAGGCTGCCCAGGGAGGCTGTGGCTGCTCCATCACCCCTGGCAGTGTTCAAGGGCAGGTTGGAGGGGGCTGTGGGCACCCTGAGCTGGTGAGAGGGTCAGGAGGGGTTAGGTTGTAACAGGGGGTGGCACTGGGAGAGCTCTGAGCTCCCTCCCAACCCCTCCTCCTGTGACCTCCCTGTTCCCAGCACAAAGAGCCCAACGGCCCTGGCAGCTGCTCTGCCCCGTGACTGCCGCGTGTCGGGGTTGTTGGCCGGAGCAGAGGGTCCCCTGGGGCTCCCAGCCCAGCTGCTCCCCAGATCCCTGCTGGGGAAGGCTCTCGTGCGGCTGAGCCCGCAGAGCCTTCGTGAGGAGCAGCCTGCAGCGGGTGGCTGCTGCCTGCTCAGGCAGGACCTGGCGCCTCTCCGGGTCCCTTTGCTCGGTCCCCGTGGCTGAGGGGTTCCTGGCTGACGCCTGGCGGCTCCGACCCGCTCCGGCTCAGTGGCTGCTGCTGCAGGGGCAGCCAAGGCTGCAGCCTCGTTACTCGTCTGGGCAAAACGAGGAGGAGCTGCAGGGCGGCTCTGTGGCAGAGCTGGAGCTCGGAGCTCCGATCAGACCCGCCGCTGGCCGAGCTGCCGGCTGGGGTGGAAGCCACTGGTGCCAGCGGTGCATCCCAGCCCCCGCCAGCAGCCGACAAGGGCAGGTGTTTCTGCAGGGCTGCGGCTGGGTTTGGTCCCTGGGGTGCTGACCCAGGGCTGCTCCACGCTGGCTTCACCTCACAGTCCCCCCCAGATCATCAGTGGCAGGACGGGGTCTGACTTGTCCTGTCCCCACCACTGGGCCTTGGTGGCAGCAAGTGGGAGGCACCAGTGCCCCAGAACTGGAGGCGAGGGGGGGGCCAAGCGAGGCGGCAGGTCCTCAGAGGGCTCCATGGGCCACCTCTGTGTCCCTCTCCTGCAGCTACATCTGGCAGCACATCGAGATCGGCTACGTGCAGGGGATGTGTGACCTGCTGGCCCCTCTCCTGGTCATCCTGGATGATGGTGAGCGGGTGACTGATGCTGCTCTGCTCTGGGGTACCCTTGTGTGGGGCATCTGCTGGGCTGCCAGTGGCCTTTCATGGGGGGTCCAGGGCTTGGAGCTGGTGGTGGGGTCGCACTGGTCTGCAGGGAGGGATGTCCCTGCTGTGGGGGCTGCAGCAGGGTCCTGACTGTCCCTTTTGCCTGGGCAGAGGCTCTGGCTTTCAGCTGCTTCACTGAGCTCATGAAGAGGATGAACCAGAACTTCCCCCACGGAGGAGCCATGGACACCCACTTCGCCAACATGAGGTCTCTGATCCAGGTGAGGGGGGGGTCCCTGGAACCTGCTCTCAGAGGGGCTGAGAGGAGTGTGAAGCAGGAAGGAGAGACACCCCGGAGTAAGGTCTGCAGGGGAGAGGAGCTGCTGGTGGGGCCGCAGTGGGGTGGCGGAGGTGGCCCTGCCGACCCTCCCTGCCCTTCCCTGGGCAGATCCTGGACTCGGAGCTCTTCGAGCTGATGCACCAGAACGGTGACTACACTCACTTCTACTTCTGCTACCGCTGGTTTCTGCTGGACTTCAAGAGAGGTGGGTGCCGGGGTGGAGGAGCAAGCTGCCAGGCTTCTCCTGCAGCCTCCAGCTGCGTGAAGCTGCTGCTCCCCCAGCGCTCTGCTGGCTTTGCCCTGCTGGGCTGCTGCTGCTTCTCCTGTCCTGGGGGCAGAACCTCTTGTTCCTGATGATCCGCTGTGGGGTTTGTGTCCTGGAGCCTCGAGTCACCTACTGTGGGCCAGTGTTTGTCCCTGTCATGGGGACGTCCCCCATAGACTTGTCCCCTGTAGGATCATCCCCTGTAGACTCTGTAGACTTGTCCTCTGTAGGATCATCCCCCATAGACTCCATAGACTTGTCCTCCGTAGACTTGTCCCCTGTAGGATCATCCCCCGTAGACGCCGTAGACTTGTCCTCTGTAGGATCATCCCCTGTAGACTTGTCCCCTGTAGGAACATCCCTCCCCGTAGACTCCGTAGATGTTGAACAGGAGCAGCCCCAGCACTGAGCCTTGGGAGACACCACTGGGGACCTCCAACCAGGTTGAACTCCGTTGACTTGATGACTTCTGGCTTCCAGCCGGATCAAGCTCTGGTGGGAAGGAGCCACCCAGCCGTCCCCCCGGTGCCTCTGTGGATCGGGGTGGCTGTAAAGCCCCGGCCGGCGGTCCTGACGGGGCTCTCCTCTGCCCACAGAGCTGGTCTATGATGACGTGTTTGCTGTCTGGGAGACCATCTGGGCCGCTGCCCACGTGTCCTCGGCGCACTACGTGCTCTTCATCGCCCTGGCGCTGGTGGAGATGTACCGGGACATCATCCTGGAGAACAACATGGACTTCACGGACATCATCAAGTTCTTCAACGGTACCTCTCGTTCTTCTCTTGGGCTCAGGACGGCGGCAGCCGCTCGGCTCTCGGCCGTCTGTGGGCTGTTGGGGCTGGGTGGACTGGTAGATGCTGAAGGTGAACCTGGAGGTGTCTGGTTGTGTGATGCCAGCGCCTGGAATGTGGTGGTGGAGGAGACCATGAACGATTTGGCTTGGAGGGGGTCTGGCACAGCAGCTGGGAGTGTGGGTGATGCTTCCCACTGCCTGGGACTGTCTTGAGATGGGCTGGATGGGGGTGGCTCTGCAAGGGCAGGAGCTGGGCAGGAGCTGGGGGAGCTGGGCAGGAACGTGCAGCTCCAGCTCGCGCCTGGAGCCCAGCTGGGGAGCAGGGTGCTGGGGGGCTGGAGAGGCTCCTGGGGACGCCGGGCCCTCGAGTGCGACCCCGCAGCGGGTCCCCGTGTCTGTGTTGCAGAGATGGCCGAGCGCCACAACACCCGGCAGATCCTGAAGCTGGCCCGGGACCTGGTCTACAAAGTCCAGACTCTGATTGAGAACAAGTGAGGGCCGGGGTGGGGGAAGCCGATGTGTCCAGACCAAGAGCCAGGACCCCCCTTAGCTGCTTCTTCCCCTGCTCCTCCATCTCCAAGCGCCACGCTGGTGGCCGTGAGGCCAGCGGGACCCTGCTGCTGGCTAACCCGGAAGATCCCCTCCGCTCTCCAGGCGCCCCGGGTCGTGCCCAGGGGCCCCGGCTCAGCCCGTCGCAGCCTCCTGCGGTGACTTCACCAAAGATCCAGCCCCGCTGCCGCTCGCTGGGAGGGACTTGCTGCCGGGGCAGCCGCTCGCCATCGCCTCCTCCCCTCGCTGCGGCAGAAGGGCAGCGAACTTGGCTCCCACCGCCACTGGCCTCGGAGCCAACAGCTTTTCCAGCCAGGAAATAAAGCTGCTTCCTCGGAGGGCTGTGGCCCCGCGGCCACCGGCCAGCCCTGCGAGCCTGGGCGCCACCAGGGTGCCACCAGTGCTCGGTGCCATCAGTATGAGGCTCTGCCAGTACCCAAGAGGGACCCTGGCGGCAGGAATCCCTCTGCTTTCGATCTCACCCCTTGCTGCGCAGCATCCCCTGCGGAATCTGCCGGGGCTCTCTTGTCTCCCCTGCTGTTCGTTCCGGGGCTCCGGGTGGGTGGGTGCGCGGGGAGCTCCGGGTGGATGCTCCGGGGGCTCCGGGTTCAGCAGTGGGATCTTTCCTTCAGAATCCAGCCCTCTGAAGAGGGGGAGATCTGGTCCTGACCTCCTCGGGGAACTCTACCCGTGAGGGTTCCTCACCTGCCTTACTCCAGCTGCTCCCCATCGCCCCTCAGGGGCAGAGCTCCTTCGAGGGGGGTGCCCAAGCTGCCTGCGGCGGCCGTCCTGGCTTTCCCTGGGTGGGCGCCGGCCCCTTCCTCTCTTAAAGAGGAGAGGAGCTGCTCGAGGCCCCGCAGAGGGTGCCCCAGCGGGTCTTCGGTGCGGACCCCCCAAGTCCACTGAAAGCTCTCGGTGCCTGCAAAGAGGGCGCTGGCCCCCAGGTCCTGGAGAGGGCTCTTTGCTTTGTGTTCCTGCGGCCCCTGGCAGAGCCGAGCGGCGGCTGCGGAGGGTTTGGGTTCATTTCTCAACTCAGGGAAAAACTCCCCAGGACAAGGAGAGTCGCCGGGGGCCGGTCGGTCGGGCTCAGCCGGGGCCGCCGCGGCGTCGGGCTGGGCTGGAGCTCCCCAGAAGGGCGGTTGCTCTCGAGTTTTGCTGCAAACCCCGTGTGTCGCCCTCCACGCAGCGTGTGGTGTGTGTGTGCTCCCCCCTGCCCCCCGAGAGCGAGGTCCTGCCCCCTTCCCCTCTCCCCAGGGACACCCCTCCGGGCTCTGCTCCGAGGTCGCTGGCGGGGAAGGAGAAGCCAGGGGCGGTGGGGATGGGGTCCGTGGTGGCAGTTTGTGGGTGCAGGGGGAGCGCTGAGAGAAAACCGGGGAGCGGCAGTGCAGAGGGAGCCCTTTGGGGAAGGGGAGGCGGGGGAGCGATGGGGGACCTCGTGTTCCTGATGATCCCCACCAGGAAAACGCCTGCTGGCAGCCCAGGAGATCCTTTGGGGCTGTTTCCAGCGCTAGATCCCCGGAGAGGAGGCGATGGAGCTTCAGATCCTCCGGCTTGGGCTGAATCCTCCACCTTTCCACAGCCCCCACCGGGCTGCCCCTGTGCCCCCCGCCCCAGGGCAGGGACCACCCTGCCTGCACCCCCTCCTCCTAAAGGACCGGGGCTCTTCACCCCCTCCTCCTAAAGGACCGGGGCTCTTCACCCCCTCCTCCTAAAGGACCGGGGCTGCTCTTCCCTTCCCCACTCCGAGGGGCAAGACCCAGCAGATCAGCTGAAACCCCAAGCGACGTCGCTGCTGTTTTCTCGCTGGAGCTTCGTGTTCTCCTCCCCTCGGTCCCGGCCGCCCGCGTTGTCTCCCCAGTGTTGCGGGGGTCTCTGTCGGCGGGGCCGGGGGCAGTTATTTCTGGGTCGCTTGTCCGCTGCCGTGTGTGTCCCGGAGTCCGTGGGTGTGCGTCGTCGTGCGGGTGGAGGTGGCTCTCGGCGGTGTCGTGTGCGGTGTCGCTGCGTGTGCGCCCCAAGTCGTCTCTGTAGCCAATATCTGTGGGGGAACAGAGGGGGGATCTGTCTGTTCAACGGGGTGGGGGTTCTTTTTCTGAGGGGGCGGGGAGAAGAAATCTTCTGCTTCAAGAACCACTCTGGTGTCTCTAACCCAGTCTGTCACCCAGTGGGTGGGGGGGGGAAGGGAAGGGTTGGGGTCAGGCGCTGTGAGCCCTGTGGATGTTCTGGCCTCCAGCTCAGCATCACTAGGGGAGGTGGCCTGGGGTGGCAGCAGGAGTTCAGCCTGGCTCTGTTTCGAGTCTGATTTTGGGATGGGGAAAAGGAATAAACCCCCCAAAAGCTTCGTTCCAGCCCTGGGGCTGAGCTGGGCCAGCTGGAGCAGCCGTGAGCTCCCGCCTGCCTGGGTCAGGACGGCTTCAGAGCTGGGGCCTGGAGTGGGTTCCAGTGAGGGGGACGGCCCAGGGAGCAGGGTTTGCCCTCTACCTCGGGACTGAGGTCACCCTGCTCTGCGGTGACGGTGCTGCTGCTTGGGAAGGGGGTCTCAGAGAGGGTCTGGAGCTGCCGGAGCCGATGGCTCTCCTGGCGAGAAGCCCATCGCAGGGCAGTGCTGGTCCCTACGCGGTGCCCTTGTGGGGCTCCCTGGTGACAGGGATGTCCCATCCCCACAGCTCTGTGCTGCTGAAGTCCATCCCAGGCAGGGCCACCGTGAGCCAGGGACTAGCTTGAGCCCCGTTGCTGTTCTGGCCTCCGGCTCAGCGTCGCCACATCCTTCCCCACCTTTGGCCTCGTCCCCTCGCCCCAGCCCGTGGCTCCCACTCTGGGTCATAGAATCACTGAGGCTGGGGGCGACCTCCAAGCTCACCTGGTCCAACCAGCACCCCAGCCCCACCAAACCCAGTTCCCCAGGGCCGCAGCTACCTGCTGGCTGCACCCCTCCGGGGACAGCGACTCCCCCTCTCCCTGGCAGCCTGTCCCAAGCCCTGAGCGCTGCCAGGGAAGAGGTTGGTCCTGGTGGCCACTCCAGGGTGAAGGATGGACTCCGCGGGGTGGGATGTTCTCTTTGCCCGGGGCTCGCGGCTGACCCTGGGGGGAACCCTATAAAATTCACCAAACCCCAAAAACATTAACAAAAATCTTCTCAATTAAGGAAAACCTCTATACAATGAAGAAAACCCCTATAAAATTAACAAAAATCTTACAATTTAACAAAAAACTTATAAATTAACAAAAATCCCATAAATTAATGAAAACCTCTATAAAATTAAAGAAACCCCTGTGAATAAATGAAAACCCCTATAAAATGTGAAAACCTCTATAAAATAAATGAACAATCTTTAAATTAACGAAAACCCTAGAAATTAAGGAAAACTCTAAAATTAAGAAAACCCCTATAAATTAATGAAAACCTTATAAATTTACAAAAATCCTATAAAGTAATGAAAACCCCTATAAAATTAACAAAACCCCTATAAAATTAAGGAAACTAATAAAGCTAATGAAAACCCTAACAAATTAAGGAAACCCCTATAAAATTAATGGAAACCCTATAAGATTCAGCCCTTGAGGGCCGGGCTGTCCCCAGCGGGGCCGCTAATGGAACCCCCAGTGGTCCCAGTCTCCCCGCGGTGCTGGGGGTCACCTCCGTTCCAGAATGACTCCCGTGGGGGTCGGGTGAGGTGGTCCTCTGCAGCCCCTCCGTCCTGGCCGCTGCTTTGGGGCAGAGCTGCTGCTCCTTCACCCCCCAGGGGTGGCAGGAGGGGGCCCCCCAGTTAAACCAGCGTGAGTGGCTGCACTGTGGTCCCCCGTGGTCCCACCTCAGCACCCTGAGTGGGGTCTGCTCCGCGGACCGGGCGACCCGAGGGCGGCTCCCACCCCCCGAGGACGGCTCCCAGCCCGTGGGATGGGGCAGCAGACGGGAGCTGGGCTCCAGTGGGAGGCAGCAACGGGGTGCTGGCGGACTGGAGAGGAGCTGGGACAAGCCTGGACCCGCAGAGCCTCCACCAGCGCCCAGCCCTGCTCCACACTGGGGACCCGGCGCTGGGAGCAGATGGACGGGGGGAGCTGGGTGGCGCCGGGTCTCGGCGGCAGTTGCTCTGCCGAGCAGAGGACTGGAGCTGTCGGGGTGAGAGAGCGGGAGCGCCCGGTTCCACCGGGTGGGAAATGAGCTCGGAGCGGCCCCCCCGAGCTGCCCGGGTCTGTCTGCAGACCTTCCACCCAGCAGCGCGGTGACCGCTGCGGCGCCTTCCCCGCGGCGGGGGAGCGGGTCGTGGGAGCCGGGGACGGGGCGACCAGAGGAGTCAACGTCTTAAAGAAAAGACGGGGTTCAAGGGTCTATTTTATTTTAAATTCAGCGTTCTGAACGTTGGATTTATTTTAGAGTTAAAATTTGTGTTTTTAAATAATATTTAAAGTCTGCAAGAGGAGAGCAGGAGGATGGGAGGAGGAGGATGAGGAGAGGAGAAGGGGAGGATGAGGAGAGGAGAAGGGGAGGATGAGAGGAGAGCACGAGGATGAGGAGAAGGATAGGATGAGGCAGTCATGAGTCCATGTGCCCAGGGCTGGTGCTTGTCCCCCCTGGAGACTCCAGAAGGTCGCCGTGGTCTCCCCAGGGTGAAAGGAACCCACCAGCCACCCTTTAACACGAGGGTGCTGGCAGGGGAAGGGATCAGCTCCAGCCCCAGCACCGTGTCTGCAGCTCCAGCCCATTTCTGAAGAGGGAGAGGGCCAGACAGGACGGTCTCTCCAGATTCCTGCCTCTGCAGACTCCTGAGCAGAGGTTTAATTAAACAAACCCCGGGTTTAATTATCCCTTCTCCGTTTGCCTCTCAGGACACGTTTGCTCTGGTGACCCTGGCCCCAGCTCTCAGGGCCAGCTGAGAACCTCGAACAGCTGGTGGAGACACCCCCCAGCTGCAGTGCGAACTGTGGGGTGGGATTCAAGCAGCTCCTGACGGCTGTGTTAATTACCTGGTATTAATTAGCAATCTAATGATCTATCTATTAGCCATCCAACCTCTCCAGGCTGGGACCCGGTGTGTGGAAGCAGCAGCTCCCTACAGTCACGGTGCAGAGAGATGGGTGAGAGACCTGCTGTTGGATGGGAGGGAACGGCCCTAGAAGTGGATTTATAGGACCATTGGGGTCAGAAGAGCCTTCCCAGCTCATCCAGTCCAACCATCACCCCAACCCCACCCCAGCTCACGCAGCCCTGAGGTCCTGCTTTGAAGCAGAGTCATCCCAGCACAGCCCTGCTCTTCCCACCAGCATCAGCACCTCCGTGCCCAAGGACCAGCTCCTCCGGGCTACTAGACCAGGGCACAGAGGAGACGCTTCCCCGGCCTCCGGAGGGTGGCAGCTCCTCCAGGGGCGGCGGCAGCCCCGGTGTTTTCGTTTCAGCAGGGTTGATCCCATGAGTCTGAGCCTTGAGGCAGCAAGTGGTTGACAAACCAGTTGGACATGGCACATGCCCAGGGCTGTGTCTGGTGGGGTTGAGGGCAGCGCCCATCCTTGGACTTGAATGAATCTGCCTTGGACTAGAGAGAGCCCAGGGCAGAGCCACAGGGGTGATGGAGGGAGGGGAGCATCTCCCTGCTGAGGAGAGGCTGAGGGAGCTGGGGCTGGAGAAGAGGAGCCTGAGGGGTGACCCCATGGGTGTTGGTCAGTGTGTGAAGGGTGGGTGTGAGGAGGATGGAGCCAGGCTCTGCTCAGGGGCACCCAGTGACAGGACAGGGGGCAGCGGGTGTGAGCTGGAGCAGAGGAGGTTCCCCATCAGTGTGAGAAGGACCTTGTTCATGGTGAGGGTGCCAGAGCCCTGGCAGGGGCTGCCCAGGGGGGTTGTGGAGTCTCCTTCTCTGGAGACATTTCAAACCCTCCTGGGCTGTTCCTGTGGGACTGGATCTGGGGGATCCTGCTGTGTCAGGGGGATGGGACTGGCTGATGTCTTGGGGTCCCTTCCATCCCCTAATGCTCTGTGATCGTGTGATCCCAAACCCCCCACTCCTGAGCCACGCAGTGGCCATGAGGGACCAGGTGTGTTTGTGCTTGAGGTGCGTGAAGGGGCTGCTGAAACCTCAGCTCACAGCCCTTCCAGTCCAAACAGCAGAGTCTGCGCTGTCCCGCTGCCACCTCCAGCTACATCCAGCCCTGTGGGGTGTCCCAGCACCTATTGAGAGGGGCCCTTTGCCAGAGCCCTGCACAGGGGCTGGCACCCAACGGAGTGGAGCAGGACCAGGGAGGTGTCAGGAAGAGCCCTGTTTTGCACCAGGACAGCGCAGGAGCCAAGTGCCAGGGTAAGGTGCCACAGCACGAGCCCTGCTGACCAAGCTTGGGGTGGCCACGGGGATGGTCTTTGTCCCACTGGGAGGGGTCTGAGCTATGGGGTCAGTCCAGGGCTCTGTGCTGTAGGCTCAGGCTCTGCCAGCCCAGTGGCCTCCTGCCTTCAAAGGACCCTGAATTTCTGATCCCATGCTCCTGCTGTTCATCAGAGACCCCCCCAACCACGATAATCCCCAATCCAGACTCATCCACCCCAGAGCAGAGCAGCTCCAGGAGCTCAGTGGGACCAGTAGCTGGGGTTTTGGGGTTCAGCGTCAGGCGGGCAAGTGCCCCTGGGCTCTTAGGAGCCCGGCAATGGGCGCAGAGCTCCTGGCCCTTATCGCGGCGGCCGGCGGCTGTTGGTGTTGGCCAGGTGACAGGAGTGGAGCTGAAATCTGAGTCACCCTTGTGCTGGGGAGAACAAAAACAGGCTCCCAGGAAATCTGCCCTCCTTTGTTCTCCCCACAGTCCCCCCACCCCGTCCGGCCGCCCGCTGTGCGCGCAGGGGTCACGGGGGCTGCGTCCTCGGGTGACCCGGCCAACGTGGGACCCCCCACCCCCAGCATGAAATAATCCACCCCTACTGGTTTTTCCACTCAGTGGGACCCAATCCCTGCTCCAGTGCAACCCAGCAGCTCCTTCCGTCTCAGCTGGGCCGGGGTCTGGAGAGCAGGGCTTGTGGGGAGGGGCTGAGGGAGCTGGGGCTGCTCAGCCTGGAGGAGGGGAGGCTGAGGGGAGACCTCACTGCTCCCTGCCACTGCCTGTAGGGAGGGTGCAGTGAGGAGGAGGTTGGCCTCTTCTCCTGTGGACCAGTGATAAGAGGAGAAGTGATGGGATCAGGTTGGATCTGAGGACAAACTTCTTCTGAGACAGAGCAGGGGAGGCCTTGGAACAGGCTGCCCAGGGAGGGGCTGGGGGCAGCATCCCTGGAGGGGTTCAGCAACGGGGCAGCTGGTGTGTTTGGGGAGCTGGGCTAGTGGTTGGGGGTTGTAGGGTGAACACTTGGGCTTGGTGATCTCTAAAGTCTTCTCCAACCCCGAGGATTCTAAGAGCTTTGGCCAGACCCGGGTGATGCTCAGGGATCCCAGCTGGTTCACAGCTCTGCCCTGGTTTTCATGACAGAGAAGGGGAAGGAGCTTTGGGGGTCCCCTGTGGCGGTGGTGATGGGGAGCAGCAGGACTTTCTGCTCTCTCCCATGGAGAGCTCTCTCCCATGGAGCAGCTGATGGGTTGTTGGCAGTGCAGCACCTCCTGCATCGCTTCGTGAGAGCCTGAGACATGCTGGGAGCTCTGGTTTGGCTCCTCCAGAGCCTCAGCCTGAACCTTCCCTGCTGGTGTTGGCTTTGGGGGAGCATTTGGTGCAGGGCTGCAAGACAGGAGGTTCTGGATCAGAGCACTTGAACCCCACCGGGGCCTGGGAAGAGCAGATGCTGGGGTCTGGAGAGCAGGGCTGACAGGGAGTGGGGCTGCTCAGCCTGGAGGAGAGGAGGCTGAGGGGACACGTTCAAACAGCAGCATCGGCAGCATCTCCCCTCCCCGGGCGGATAAACTGGAGCATCAGCCCCTCACTGGTTTGCTGCTCGACCTCAAGGAGAGGAAACTTCTCCCCGATCAAGGGGCTGCGAGAGGGGATTTTTTTTTCCGGGTGCAGACCTTCCTGTTCGCCGGCTCTCGGCTGCGGGGACGGCCCCGGTGAAATCATAAACCCGAGGTTCAAAGCTCAGGGCGGAGAGCGCCGAGCCCGGCAGGTCCTCCGCTATCAGCCTGCACCCCGCAGGGTGGAATTACAGCTCGAATTCACGGACGCGGGGCCAGGGAGCAGGACTCCGCGTTTAACTCTGCCCCCGGACAGCAGCGAGCTCCGTCCGGCTCCTGCTGGTGGTGCAAGTGATGGCTCTAAGGGTCACGCAGGGTCTCGGGTGGGGACGGAGCACGGGGTGCTGGTGGGGTGGGCTGAGCCGCTGCGACGCTCGTCTCCCCGCAGCATCCCTGCTGGCGCCGCAGGTCCCCCCTGTGCCGGACCCCATCGGCTTTCCCACAGGTTTGGGGTGTCCCCAGGGCAACAGGGGCTGGGGGAGGGTGAGGATCCAGCCCCCAGAGGCTGGGGGAGACCAGCCGCGCTCCCGCCACCGCAGGGAGCCCGCGGCTCCGCCCGGGCTTGAAGCACCCAGAGGTTTTGCGGCCGCTTTGAAGGCGCCAGCTCCCCGGGGTGTTCGCAGAGGCTCTCGCAGAGCTTCCTGCTCGGGCAGTGGGAAGCGAGGCAGCAGCTCCCTTGGGAACGGCGGCTGCTCCTCTTGAAGTTGCCCATTTGAATGCAGCTCCCCAGGGGCCCCGGAGCCGGTCGAGGAGGCTCCAGCTGGGGCAGTTCCCTGGTGGGGGGGTGTGTGTGGGTGCTTTGGTGGGGGGTGCTGCCCTCGGAGCGGCTCCTGAGTAGCTGAGCAGAGGGTTTATTGCTCCGCGTCGCCCGCTGACACCCCGACGAGCTGCGAGCAGGACGCGGCAGGGAGCAGAACCACTTCCAGAAGGTGGCAGAAGCAGCAACAGGAGGACAGACCCGGACCGCGGGGGCAGCCTGAGCCGCAGGGTGGGTGCTGCTGCTGCAGCCGCCAGGGAAGGGTGCTGGGTGGCTGAGGGGTTGGGTTAAGTCTGGGTTCCTGGAGAAGCGTCAGAGTGAGTCATGGAGCTGGGATCCCTCTGCGTGTGGCGGAGATGAAAGGATCCCTAAGGTGGGGAAAACACGTTCATTACCCTGATCTGGGAGCCAGGCAGAGCTGGGGTGGGAAAAGGGTCCTAATTTAAATGGGGTGTGGGCGTGCGGCAGCAAGGGTGGGGATGCAAGGGGGGGGCAGCTCGCCGGCTTATCCCTGCAGCTGTTGCAGAGCTGGGTGCTCTCGCTGCCAGAGCCTCTTCCCTGGCCCCCGTCCACGCACCTGCTCCGAGGCAGCAGCCACGGTCCCCACACAGCAGCTCTCTCGTGCCCTTGGGGATGGGGCGCGGGGAGATCGGCCAGGACCCCCCGACATCTGTCAGAGGGCAGATGAGGAGGTTCCTCACCGATCGCCGGGGACGTGGGACCTGCTGCCTGACCTCTCAAGGTCCCGCGAGGAGCTGGGAGGGGGACACGGAGGTGCCTCGTGATGTCTCCCGGGCACTGCCCGGCGCCGTGAGTCACCAGGCTCCTCCAGAGCTGACTTTGGACTCCTCCGTCAGCCCAGACCACACCTCGTGCCATGGCAAAGGAGCCTTCCAGTGTCGGCAGCCCTGGAGAGGAGCTGAGGGGCCACCCAGGTGTTGCCTGTGGGTGACATCCACCGGCCCTTCTTACAGAGGAGGGGTCAGTCAGACTGAGGAGAAGTGTCCCCAGCTGTGGAGAAATGCCCTCATTTGAGGAGAAAAGTCCCTGTCTGAGAGGAAATGTCTCTATTTGGGGACAAACGACCCCATCGATGGAGAAATCTCCCAACTTGAGGAGAAATGACTCTGTTTGGGGAGAAATGTGCCTATTTGAGGCCAAATGTCCCCACTGAAGGAGAAATGTCCCTGTTTGAGGAGAAATGTCCCTATTTGGGGACAAATGTCCCTGTTTGAGGCCAGATGTCTCTATTTGGGGAGAAAGGATCCCACAGAAGGAGAAAGGTCCCTGTTTGAGGTGAAACGTCCCTATTTGGGGTGAAATGTCGCTGTCTGGGGAGAAACATCCGTGTCTGCGCTGAACTGTCCCTATTTGGGGAGCAATGATCTCACCGCAGGAGAAACGTCCCGAGCCGAGGGGAATTGTCCCTATTTGGGGCGAAACGTCCCCCTCCGAGTCGTGGTGGCAGAGAGCTCCGGGGATGGGGTGAGATGGGACCCCCTCCCCGATCCCGCGCAGCGTTGCGGGTCTTAGGGGTCACGTCGGCCCCGCTGTCGGGGCCGGGACTCGAACCGGGGGGCCGGTGCCGCTCCCCTCGGGGCCGTCTGAGCGGGTGGAGGATGGGGAGGGGGCGGAGCCAGGGGAGAGGGTGACCCCAAGATGGTCCCGCCCCCGCTGGGCGCGTTGCCATGGAAACGGAGGCGCTTCCCGTCGAGGGGCGGGGCCGCACTGTGCGCGCGCGCCGCCGCCGCCGCCGCGGCCGGCGGCTCCTGGCGCCTCTTCCGAGCGCCGGGCGCGACCCCGCGGGAAACAAAGGGGCGGCACCGGGACCGGCACCGGGACACCCAGTCTCCGCCCCAGCAACCAACCCCGTCCGCCTCCCGCCCCCGGGATCGCCGAGAGGCGGTTCCGGCCCCGCCCCGCCCCGCCCCGTCCCGCCCCGCAGTGGGTGCGGGGTTGGGGGGGTCCGGCCGTGCCCGGTCGCCGTTCGCTGCCGCAGGCGCGGAGGCCGCGGGGTTCCTCCNTGCCCGGTGAGTACCGGGGCTGGGTACCGGCGGTGGGGGCGCGGCGTGCCTCACGGGACAAAGCCGACCCGGGCCCGCTGAAGCACCGGAGGGCTCCGGTTTGCCCGCCCTGAGGGGACCCCCCCACTCCTAGTCCGGGGTTGCGGGGGGCGCGACGGCTCCTGGAGGGGCTCCCGGTTCCGCGGGATCCCCGTACGGCGGGGGCTGGCCGTCAGCCCCGGGCGTTGGGGAGGGGAGGGAAAGAGGTGGTGGTGGAGGCGGGGGGG
>VXBP01007909.1:153049-165311 GCA_013400115.1 Rhinopomastus cyanomelas | reverse complement strand
TTAGGAGGGGGGAGGAGAGTGGGCAGGGGAGGGGGTTCACTAGCCAGAACCTCAAAGAGGGGAGAGGAGAGTGGTCAGCGGAGGGGGTTCACTAGCCAGAGCCTCAAAGAGGGGAGAGGAGGGTGGTCAGCAGAGGGGGTTCACTAGCCAGAGCCTCAAAGAGGGGAGAGAAGGGTGGTCAGCGGAGGGGGTTCACTAGCCCGAGCCTCAAAGAGGGGAGAGTTGTCAGTGAAGGGTGTTCACTAGCTGGAGCCCCAAGAGAGGAGAGAGGACAGTTGGGAACCCAAAGACATCAGCAGTTCGCGGTGCCGAAGGGAGGCTGAAGGTCACTGACCCGACCTCTCCTCCAGCCGCAGGCTCTGGAGGGCAGTGACTCGGGGTCTTTCCCCCCAGCAGGGAGCTCCGTGTCCCACTGGGGCCATCAGCAGGTGGGTTTGCGGGGTGAGGCCACCCCACAGTGGTGCAGGGGAGCCCGGAGGCCGCTCCGTGCAGGTGGCTGGGGCGGCTTTGCCTGACTGCTCGGGGTCTCTTGGCAGGAGAGGACCGGACCCCGCGGCTGGAGGCGTCGTCACCCCCTGCTCTCCATCAGCTCCCGGCCGCCTGCGCTATGAGGAGGGGATCCGGGAGCCTGGAAGGGCTGCGGCGGAAGATGCGACTCCCTGGGAGTGGTGGCCAGCTGGCGGGAGGCTGGTGGAGGCTGGGTTTGGTCCTGTCGGCGGAGAGGGGGCTGAAGTCCCTCGAGAGGGGCTTCTTCTGAGGGATCCAGTGCTGGGATAAGGGTTTCGGCTCCAAGAGGGGAGATTGGGGTGGGATCTGAGGCACAAACCCCTCCCTGGGTGGGTGCTGAGGCCCTGGGACGGGCTGCCCAGGGAGGCTGTGGCTGCTCCATCACCCCTGGCAGTGCCCCAGGGCAGGTTGGAGGGGGCTGGGGGCACCCTGGGAGGTGTCGCTGCCCAACTAGTCGGCGCTGAGTGATCCCTGAGGTCCCTTCCAAGCTGATCCATTACAGGATGGTTTGGGGTCCCTGTGCCAGAGGAGCCTCCTCCTTACAGACTCACAGTCTAGGGAGAGGTGTCGCTGCCCACGGCACTGGGGGAACTCTGGGCTCCCGCCCAGCCCAGCCCAGTCTGGTTCAACAGAAACCATCTTCATCCCCACCAGCTGTGAATGTTGTTGGTAGCTCAGGGCGTCCAGCCAGCTGTTGACACTGGTGGTGGAGTCTCCTTCTCTTGAGACGTTTCAGATCCCCTGGGCTGTTCCTGTGCAACTGGATCCAGGGGGTTCTACTCTGGCAGGGGATGAGACTGGATGATCCTTTGAGGTCCCTTCCCATCCCTAATGACTGGATCTGGGGGATCCTGCTGTCCCTGGGGGATTGGACTGGATGCTCTGTGGTTCTGTGATCTCCAGCAGCAGGGTGGGATGGATCCCAGCAGGATCTAGGGGCTCAGCTCCCATGTGAGTGCCGACGAGGGGGCTGCGGTACGATGCTGCCGCCACCTCCCCATCAGTCCCCTCCTGTTCTCTCTCTTGTTGTCTCTTCGTGCAGACCCGTCCCTGCCGTCGGATCGTCGCGGCCCCGCTGCCCGTGTAGGTGCAGCTATGGCGACAAGGGTGGAGGTCAGCTCCCCGCTGGCCCCTTTGCCGGCGGTGCCCGGCCTGAGCGAGCTCGGCACCCAGGAGGAGCCACGGCGGCTCTTCGTCAGCGCCCTCGCCGATGCCGGCAGCCAGGCGCCAGGGCCGTCGGCAACCCTCGCTCTCGGAGAGGACAAGAGGTTTGGCGGCGCCCTGAGGCCGAGGCTGTTCCCGAAGCCCTTTTCGAAGGAGAAGCTTCCGGACACTTTTGCCGCTGTGAAGCCCCCCGTCCCGGCTCTGAGGCCGGGCAGCCTCCTCCGGAAGGGCAGCGAGGAGCCGCCGCCACTGGTGCAGCGGAAGGCCGCTGGCACCGAGCGCAAGGCTGCCGGGGAAGTAGTCGCCAACGTGACCTTCTACACCGGTCCCAGTGCCAACACCGTCATCCTTTTCGAGGCCGCAGGCGGCGAGCGGCCGCGGGTGGGCCCGGCCCCGGAGCACAATGGGGCCAGCTCTCCGCAGCCACAGGAGCCGCCCGGGAGCGCCGAGGGCTCTCTCCGCAGGCAGGCGTCCTTCTGCTCCGGCCTCCGCCCGGGCTCCTGGGGCTCCCTCAGGCCTGCGGAGACCGGAGACGCCCGTGAAGCCCGGCCCGGGGAGCAGCCCGGTGCCGCCGGCGGGCAGCTGAGGCCTCGGCCCAGGCCCGTGTCCGCCGTCTTCCTGGAGACCCTACGGGATCAGGCGCGTTGCCCCGCGGAGGCGTCCGAGGAGGCGCCTCCCGCCGAGAAGGCCGGGGCTCGGAGGCCGAGGCCCCTGTCCGTGGACCTGACGGCTCGGTTCGAGCACAAGGACCCGGCCTCGTGCAGGAAGGCCTGTTCCCCCCTCGAGGGCAAAGAGAGCGGCTCGGCGGCGGCGCCCGGCCGGGGCTCCCAGCCAGGGGTGGAGGAACCTGCGTCGAGCAGAGGAGGTTCCTCCAAGACTCCCCTGAAAGGCAGCAGCCAGGACCTGGGCACGCTAGCCAACGGCAAGCACGCGTGGGAGGCCAAGCTGCAGCCCCGGGGCGAGCAAACCCAGGTGGAAGCAGGAGGAACTGACCTGCAGAGCTCCAGGAGAAGCCGGGACGCCCCTGGTGAGAGCGGAACCAACCAGGGGGGGAAGCAGCCGGACCCGAAGGAGACGTCGGGGTCCCCGGGCTCCGAGAGCCCTGCTGCTGCCCCCGAGAACAACGTCGTGAGGGGCAGCGTGAGGAAACACATCAGCCTGTTCACCCCGGGGGCCGCGGAGCCGCAGCCGCCCGCCGCTGGCAAGGAGAACCGCTGCGTGAACGTCCAGCAGAGGATCCGGGAGCTGACGAGCACCGAGAGCCCCGACGCCAGGGCGGGGAGTCTCTGCCGGTCCCGGCCGCTGTCGGCAGATCTAACCAAAATGTAGGTGGCAGAGACGCCCTGTTGAATCCCCTGAGCCCCATCGCGGTCAGTGAAGCTCTGCTATCACTCGGGGCAGCACGGTGACGGGTCAGGCTGGGTCCACTCAACGTAGCTACTGGTCGTACTGGTGTTCGCTGGCCCCTTCCCACCCTGAAAGAAAGGAAAGGGAGTAAAGTAGCCCCTGACAGCAGCTGCAAACGGTGGCCTCCTGGCTGGGCTCAGCACCAGTGTGGCCAGCAGGGCTGGGGACGTCATTGTCCCCCAATACTGGGCACTGGGGAGGCCTCCCCGTGAGCGCTGGGGGCAGTGCTGGGCCCCTCACCGCGAGAAAAGAGATGGAGGGGCTGGAGCGGGTCCAGGGTATCAGGATTGCAGAGCCAGCAGGAATCTTCTTCCACCCTCTGCTGAAACCCTGAAGATCCATCCTGTCTGCTCCCCGGTGACGAGCAGCAGCGCTGGAGTAGAAGGGAGGATCTGCTGAGACGGACGGTCTTGTCCAGGACAAGGAGGTCTAGTCCCAGATTAAATGGGTTTTCTCAGTGCAGCAGCAGGTAACCGGTTGCTCCCAAGCAATCAATTATATACAGTCAGTTGTTCAAAATCAATTGCTCCTGGTCAGTTGGCTGCTCCCGGTCAGTTGGCTGCTCCCAATCAATTGGTTGCTCCCAGTCAACCAGTTGCTTCCCATCAATCAATTATACAGAGTCAGTTATTCACAATCAATTGCTCCCGGTCAGTTGGTTGCTCCCGATCAATGGGCTGCTCCTAGTCAGTTGGCTGCTCCCAGTCAACTGTTCACGATCAATTGATTGTCCAACCCATTGTCCAGGACCTCTGGTCCTTTCAGCACCGTGATCCAAACACAACTGGGTTTCATGGGGACAGGGGAGCGTTGGTGTCTCTAAATCTTACTCTGTGCAGAGAGCCGCGTGAGCGACTGCCTTGGGAATGACCCCTCCTCAGGTCTGGGTCCAGTTAAGCCCCCAGTGCGGCGAGGCGATCGGGAGGGGATGTTCTCCTAAGCAGTGGAGGCTCTGCTCGGCAGGCGGTGGCCCTGCTAGTGAACTGGGCTGGATGGAGCATCCCCAGGCGTGTAGGGAGCAGAGGGACAGGGCTGGGTTCGGCACAGCTGGGTTCGTGGTTGGACTCGATGGTCTTGGAGCTCTTTCCCAACCGAAGTGATTCCAACTCACAGACCCTGTTGTCTTAGGTTTTCAAGTCCAACATCGAGCGGCGAAGCAAAACCCGAGAAACCCACCGAAACCAGAGTGGGCTCCCTGAGCGAACCGCAGGAGAACCAGAGGGTGAGAGAGAGCAGCGTCGGGTGCTGGGCTCTGAGCACCCTTTCCGTGAGGAAGGGCTTCCCAACACCCAACCCAACCCTCCCCTGGCAGCCTCAGGCTCTGCCCTCTCATCCCTGGGAGAAGAGCCCGACCTGACTCCAACCTCCCTTCAGGGAACTGGAGAGAGGGAGGAGGTCCCCGCTGAGCCTCCTCTTCTCCAGGCTGGACCCCCCAGCTCCCTCAGCCTGTCCCTCCAGCCCCTCGGTCTCGGCGAGCGGGGATGAGTTTCCCTCGCCCCGAGCAGGTCCGAGTCAGCTCCAGCTCAAGCTCTCCTCTCCGTCGTTCAGACCAGCCATCCTCATGCCGGGTTCTCTCGTTGCAGAACAAGGAGCTGAAGCTGGGCCAGGGCACGGAGGTCCCCGAGTCGCCTCCTGCCGCCGCCCTCTGGAAATCCCGGCAGGTTTTGAAGCTGGCGACCGCCAGGCCGGAGCCACCGGAGAGGCCGGGGAGCTCCCCGGCTGAGGGACAGCCTCCGCCCCGGCAGGTCGAGAGCGCCGTCTCCTTCACCAGCAGCCTGGAAAAGCAACTGAGGCCTTCGACGGCCGCGGGAGAAGCCTCCGTCAGGGCCGTCCGGGCGGCCGTGTTCGAGCAGCGCGTCCAGAGGCACCGCGTCGGCGTCGAGCCCCGTCCCAGCGCCGAGCCGGGGGTGCAGCTGGAGCCGCTGGCCCTGGGCCACCGCACACGGTCATGGGTGGGAGAAGCGGAGGAGACTCCCGCGAGGAAGGACCGTCCCCAGCAGCCCGACGCGGAGAGGAGCGCCCGTGGCGGGGACAAGACGTCCACCCTGGGCGGCATCGTCCTGGAGAAGCCCCCGGCCAGGAGGAGCGCGGAGGTCGCGGGCCAGAGGGTGGAGCCCAGGTACGAGGTCCTGCAGACGTGCGGCGAGCGGGCGCTCAGCGAGGCCGTCACGGTGGCCCCCGAGGGGAAGGCGGTGGCCCTCCGGGCGAGGAGGGCGTCTGAGAAGGAGGGCAGAGGCGAGGAGGGTGCCCTGCAGGCGGCCGGGGCGAGCGCCAGGACCTTCTGCTGGAAGGAAGAGACCGTTGCCTTCGGGGCTGGAGACACCAAGGGCTCTCCAGGCTGGGCTGCACCCAGGGAAGCCGGTGGCTACTTCCCCGGCGAAGGCGCTTTGCCCGGGCAGAGGAAGGACCCTGGTGAAGCTGCCCCAGGCAAATGCAGGCTGGGAGGGAGCGAGGACGTGACCGGGCTGCCTCCTGACGTGAGGGGCCATCGGGGTGAAGGTCCTGAAGCAGGGACACCTCCGGGGCTGAAGTGCTCCTCCGAGAGAAGGGCTGTCTGGCCAGCGGGGACGGAGAGCCACCAGTTCAGAACCAGTCCGGATCGGGAAGCTTCCTCTGTGGCTGGAACCAAGCAGCAGGTGTCTGTGGTGCTGCCAGCCGGGCAGATCTGTGAGCCCTCCAGTAGCCACCACCCCGAGCCACAGCGTGGGGCTTTGGGTGCCCTGGAGCTGACCAGCAGGGAGCAGGGCTTCCCCCACGGGAGTGGGAAGGGCGTCAGGGTCACGGAGCCGGAGGAGAGAGTGAGGAGGAGCCGGAGCAGCGTTTCTGACCTGAAGAGCTCAGAAAGGTGGAGGAGGAGGACGCTGCCCCAGGACGCCTCCAGGATGGACAATGTCGCCTGGCTCAGCCCTGGGGCCGTCAGGAGGCTGAGCTGCGCCGGTTCCCTGCGGCTGGGCGAAGGCTCCGGCACCAAGAGCAGCCAGAGGAGCAGAGAAGGGCTGGAAGGCAGCGAGGGCAGTCCTAGGGATCAGCAGGGCTCTGCCCCGGAGCCCAGGGCCACCTACTTTGCGGTGACCTGCCAGCTCCCCGGCAGCACGAAGGAGAAGAGCTCTGCCGGCACGAGCGAGGCCGGAGCAGCCCCGAGCCCCGGTGAGGGGGCAGCGCTCAGCCTGGACCCCGTCCCCCCGGGCAGGTGCAGACCTCAGCAGCCGAGCGGGACGGCGGCGGGTGCCAGCGGCCGGGGGGACTCGCGGGAGGCGCCCGTCGGCAGGGACCGGGGCAGGGACGGCGACGGGGGCCTTTGCAGAGCTGCTGCCTCGGGCAGCCTGAGCGTCCCCGGGAGGGACGACCAGCAGCACCAGGATCGTTCTGGAGGTCTGGAGCCTGCGAAGGAGAAAATCATCGACGTCGACGCTCTCCTGCTGAAGCAGGAGGTGGGAAACGGAGCCCAGACGGCTCTGGGGAGCAGCAGAGGGCGACTCTCCTCCTACCCGGAGCCCAGGTCCCCCCCCTGCTCCGCGTGGCTCCGCAGGGCCGGCGAGTTAGCCCCCCGGAGGAAGGCTGAGGATGGCTACAGGTCGCAGATCCTCGACATCGACGCCCTCATGGCAGAGTACAGAGAGGAGTCGGCCAAGGCCGGCGGTGCTCGGGACAAGCTCTCGACGGACCCCGGCTCCTGCGGCAGGGAGGAAGCAAAGAGCAGAAGGAGCGTGCAGGACAGGGGGGCTCCTTCCTGCAGCTGGAGGGAGTGGAAGGGGCTGGAGCGCTGCTCCTCCGTCAGCTCCAGAGCGGGAGAGCACCAGAGGCTGGAGAGATTCAGCCTCGGGGAGAAGGGCAAAGAGAAGCTGGGGTCCTGCAGCCCCGAATCCGACCGGCAGAAGCCCAAGGACAGAAAGCTCAGCCCTTGCTGGGGGAGCCCCAGCAGCAGCTTCTTCCCCGAGAGGCTGGCGAGTCCCCCCGCGGAGGTCACCCAGAAGAAAACCTTCATCGTCGATGAGGAGGAGGAGGTGAACGTGACCTGCAGGAACCGGAGCCCCAAGTTCATCATCGAGAAGGTGCAGCCCGTCGACATCAGCAGCCTGGAGCAGCGGTGGGAGGTCAGCTTGGCCACCAGGTTGTCCGTCAGGGCTGATGACAGCCTCTTGCAGAAGAAGGTGGTCACTAAGGAGCAGCCCCTGGAGGCTCCTCTGCAAGGGGGCTGGGGCAGAGGCTCCGCAGCAGCCGGGAGCAGGGAGCCGGCGGCGTGTGAGGGCTCCTCCGGCGGCAGGAGCAGAGCCGACTGCAAGCCCGTGGCCAGCGGCCGAGGGGCAGCCTCCGACCTGAGGCGGTCTTGCTCCGAGAAGATCCTCCAGGGCAGAGAGAGCCTGGTGCTGGTGCAGGAGATGCGGGCAGGGAAGGACCTGGCCCGGCCCCGGCAGAGCTTCCCGCTGCAGAGCGCCGGCAGCGGCTGGAGCCCCAGGACCCTGCCTCGGGCAGAGCTGCTCTTCCAGGAGGAGAAGAAGGTAGGGCCCAGGGCCCCCCCTTTGCCCCCTTCCTTTGCTCTACCCTCCCTTTCTACCCCCCCAGTCCTTTCCCCCCATTTCCCTCCTCTGTTCCCCCTTCTGTTCCCCCTCTATTCCCCCTCATCCTGCAGCAGCATCCCAGGGGCAGGCGGCTCCCTTAGGGCAGCTCCTGCCCCCTGCGGGGGGGTCGGGTGCTGGTGGCCACAGTGACTTTCCCCTCTGGCCCCCTCAGCTCTGAATCTCGGGCTGGTTTCCCCCCACAACCCACAAGGTGTGTAACGGCCCCCCATCCCCTCTTGACTGCAGCAGCCCCCCAGGAAGGAGTGGCCCCAGCAGAGTCCGGACAGACCCGACGGAACCGACCTGGCCCTGGCTTCCTCCCAGCGGAGCCGCTGCAGCTTCTCTAGGGACAGGAGGGCGGATAAGGGGCTGGTGAGTGGCTCTGGGGAGGGGGAAGGCTGGGGCGGCCCCACTCTGGGTTTCCCTTGTGAAGGAGGGGGGTCTGTCTGCTGTGGGGAGCAGACGTGCTTTCTGAGGAGTTAACTGGCAGAGAAGGGTCCCACCTGAGGGGTCCCACCACGTTCTGGGCTGGGTCCTCAACACATCCACCCTGCGGCTTGTTCGTCTTCATCCTGAGCTCGATGGCGTCAATGGGGCTGGATGGTCTTTGGGGTCCCTTCCAACCCCTCATGACTGGATCTGGGGGATCCTGCTGTGGCAGGGGGATGGGACTGGATGATCTCTCGAGGTCCCTTCCAACCCCTCATGACTGGATCTAGGGGATCCTGCTGTGGCAGGGGGTTGGACTGGGTGATCTTTGGGGTCCCTTCCAACCCTATTCTGATTCATCCATCTGACGAAGGTGGCTGAAGGCACCTCAAGGTCGGGTCCCTCTGCCCTGGCTGCCAGCACACTCGCCTGGTACCTGCCTGTCCTCTGCAGGTGCCCTCCCGGGCTGCTCACAGCCCTTCCACAGAGCCCAGTGAGTCCCTCTTTGTCTCTCATCCTGAAGAGCCATCCCCCAAACCCAGAAGGACTGTGCGGGCAAGTTTGCTCCGAGGAGGTTTGTGCTCCTCCAGCTGCAGGGCTGGAACCTCGTGGAAGCTCTCCAAGGGCTGATACCCCCCCACCCCGTGGCTGTCCCGCTCCTCAGGCTGAACGACCATCTCGGGGGACTTTGGGCCATTTGCAGAGCTGGCAAGCGGAGCCTGAGCCCCAGGAGATGCTGGGTGCCCTCAGCTCTGGGTGCCTACAACGCTGGCCAAGGTGGCCCTGGGCTGCCTGAGGTCTGGGTGGCGACAGCGCTGCCGACCTCCGGCTGCGTCGTTGAGGGTGAGGCTGCTCCAGATGGAGCTTTGGCTTCACCGAGACAGGAAAGGGAGGCTCTGGGCCCCGCTGGGAGGGGAACTCCTGTGGAATTCAGTGGGATGGGAGGGCTTTGCACTCCTGAGGAGCCCGGGGCTGGAGTGTTTGTTGCTCTGTGGTGCCATGGCAGCAGAGAGACCGTGGGCGAGCAGGTGCGGGCAAGTGGACCTCGTGTGTGGGAGGAGAGCTGCGAGCCTGGGGCCGGGACTGGAGGGAGGGCTGGTATCAGAGGAGAGCCTGAGGGAGCTGGGGGGTTCAGCCTGGAGAGGAGGAGCGCCCTGCTCCCTCTCTCCAGCTCCCTGAAGGGGGGTTGCACTCAGGTGGGGGTCAGGCAACCAGCGCCACGACGAGAAGGCAGAGCCTGGAGCTGCCAGGGGAGGGTTAGGCTGGATGTCAGCCCAGGGCCTGGCCACTGTCTCCGGGAAGAATCTCTTCCTGATGGCCAGTCTGACCCTCCCCTGGTGGAGCTCAAAGCCCTTCCCTCTGCTTCTGCCACTCTGTGAGCAGAGCCCAGCACCTGCATCTCCCCAGTGACCTTTCAGTTGTAGAGAGCAATGAGGTCTCCCCTCAGCCTCCTCTTCCCCAAACTAAGCAGCCCCAGCTCTCTCCATCCCCCCTCAAAGATTCTGTGGTAACTCCCCACCCTCGGGGGTTTCCCAAACCCCACTGAGGACTCTCTGGGCCTGGCCCGTTTCTCCTGACACCGGGGTTAACCCCTGGGGGTTCGCCTGGAGGGCAGCCTGGTGCCGTCGGTCCTGTCCAGGATGCTCCAACACTTCCCTCTGGTGGAGAGATGCGCTGTGGCTGCGTCGGATCCCAGCAGCTGAGTCACTGCGTTGGGATGGGACTGTGGACCAGGGTTATGAGGACACCGAGCCGCTGCTGCGCTGGGTGAACAGCCCTGTCTGCCCAGCTGGGGGCTTTGGGTTCCTTTTCACGCCGTTTGGAGCTGCCCCTTCCTTTACTGGGGCTGCTGGTGACAGAGCAGGAGAAGGTTCGTGGAGGCTCTTGCATGAGGAAGGCTTTTGTCTCCTTGTGATTCTTGTGCTCCTCAAACATTGTGGTTCTCCCCCTCCACTCTGCCCTGGTGAGACCCCACCTGCAGCACTGGGTCCGGTTCTGGAGTCCCCAGCATCAGGACACAGAGCTGCTGGAAGGGGCCAGAGCATCATTAGGGGTTGGAAGGGACCTCAAACGATCATCTAGTCTAAGGAGTCCAGAGGAGAGCAACTCCAGTGCTCAGAGAGCTGAAGCAGAGGGCTCTCCATCCAGCAAAACCCCTCCCTGGCTCTGTGGGACTGAGGTTCCTCAGGCACTGCAGCCTGCTGTGGGAAACAACCTCCATCTCAGGTGCTTCCAAGCATCGTCTGTCCCAAACTGGGGTGATTCCATCCAGGTGTTCCTCCTCACAAACCTCAGCTGCTGACTGAGTCATCCAGACTGATCAGAGCCCCATGAACTAAAACCTGAGCAACCTGCCCTGTGGCTCATCCTGCAGTCTGTGACTTCATCTGCAGCTCCGTGTGATGACCTAAACTGGGGCTTTGCAGAGTTGTAGGGAGCACTGTGTCCCTGGAGATGGGCTGGTGTTCCTGGAGCCAGTCCATCCTCCCTAGTCGGTCACTGTATGCCCAAAGCCCATCTTGTGTCCCCAGAGGCAGCCTTGTGGCCCTTGAGCTGGCCTAGTCATAAATTCCCATGAAGGCTCTGCTCAAGCTTTGGATTTATTTTCCAGTGAGCTTTGGGGTGGGTTTTTCTGTCCTGCAGGGAGGAGGCTCCGGTACCCACAGCAGTGCCCTGATAGAGCTGCACTTCTTTCACAGAATCCCAGAACATCAGGGGTGGGAAGGGACCTCGAGGGACCATCCAGTCCCATCCCCCTGCCACAGCAGGATCACTTAGACCAATCGTCAGAAGGATGCTTCTGTTGACCATCAGAACCAGCCTTTCAAGCAGAGGAGGCTGTGGGCTCCTGCTTCCTCTCCCTCCCCGGGCAGGGTGGGTGGGAGCTGGAGCAGTGCTGGGACCCTCCTGTGGCTCCTCTTCCCTTTTCCCATCAGAACCAGTGAACGACCCCAGCTCAAACCAGCAGGAGCAGGCAGGACCGCTCTGTTTTCACTCTGGTGCACAGTTTCCCAGTGCAGCTCAGCTTCCTCCTCGTAAGCCAGCCCCGAGGAGGGTGGCCCCGTGGTGGCTCAGGACCGGCTTTGCCCGGGCTTTTCTTCCTTTTTTGGTAGTTTCTGTTTGCCGGGAGCCCCCCGACGGCACCGGGAGCCCCTCGTTGCGCCCGCTCCCACGGCAGCCGTCTCTACATCCAGGGCAGGAGCCTCCCCTTCGCCCCCGGAGGGGCTTGTCCGAGGGGCGCTGAGGAAAGCAGCTCAGCCAGCAGCCCCGGCCCCGGCGGCGTTAATAGCGTTTCGTAACCCGGCCCCGCGGGCTTAGAGCCGTCCCGGCCCCGCCGAGGGCTTTCCGAGCCCTGCTGGGAGCTGGCGAGCGGCGAGGTGCCCAATAACCGAGGGCTGGAGTCACATGGTGCCGCTAGCGCGGCGGCGGCCCATAAGTAGCTCCGGCGCGTGTAAGTAGCCCAGCCTCGCTGACGTGGGGCCCTGGGCTCGTTGCTCGCGTCGCCTCAAGCCGCTGAGCCGTGCCCCAAGCTCCGTGCCGGAGGCTGAGCCCCAGGGCGATGCTGTGGCGGCCGCCGGGCGATGGAGTTTTACTACTGTCCCCGCTTGCTGAAGCTGCTGCAGTACTTATGGGTGAGTCGCCCTCCAGGGGGGTCCTGCGGGCTCTCACGGGGGGTTCCGCTCTCCCCGGGGCTCCTGCGTAGCTCCGGCTCTGCCCGGCGCCCTCCCGAGGAGCGGCGGTGCGGACCTCGCTCGCTTCGGGCTGCAGAGGGCTGCTCTGTCTTTAGAACTCTCTCACGGCGAGGAGCCCGCAGGCTGCTCGCCCGGTGCCTCCGGAAGCCCTCCGGGGAGCCGGATTTTCTCCCTTGTTTGCCCGGAATCGGAGCGATTCTCGCTGGGTGCCGGCCGTGCCCCTCTCTCCCCGCGCCCCGGCTACAACACCCAGAGCTCCGGGCTGCGGCGGGTTCTGCAGCCTTGCCCCCTCTCGGGGAGCCCTTCGCCCCTTCCCCGGCGGCCAAGAGCTCCTCTGCCCCTGGCTGCCGCTGCGGGCTCCTGTGGCACAGCCGCTGCCCGTTGGTTTTGCTGCTCTGGAGAGGCTTCTGCAGGAGCCGCGGTGCCGCTTCGCGTCGGGGTCTCGTCTCCTCGCGGCACCGGCAGTTTATAGGGGTCCCCCCCCCCCCCCCGCGCCGGCCCCTC
>VXBP01007909.1:118067-153026 GCA_013400115.1 Rhinopomastus cyanomelas | reverse complement strand
CCTCAAACCCCCTCCTGTTAGCCCGAGCGTTGGGAGGCTCCAGCGAAGGGCTGGCTCCGAGTTTGATCGAACAGCCCTTAGCTTGTGCTTTGCGCTGTGCTGAGGTGGGGTGGGATGGGATGGGATGGGATGAGATGAGCTGGGATGGGATTTACCTACTGTAAAGCTTGTACAGATGGGAGAGAAACTGGAGTACTGGGGGAGTACTGGGGGAGTACTGGAAGAGCTGGGTGTTCCTTAGAGATCGTTTCCCGGTGAAGCCTGCAAAGCATCAAACCCTGTGGATGTTCCTGAAGGGTCTGTGTTTGCTGATGAGTTCTGTTTTCACCTCTCCCATGAAAAAGCCCTGGGCTGGGGGGGATAGGGCTGGGCTGTGCTGAGGAGGTGGATGTTCTCTTCTCTTCTCTCCTCTCCTCTCCGTGGTTTCCTGACAGAGAGCCTGTGGTGCTGTTGCTTTCACATGTCCCTCGTGATTTTCCATAAGAGCAGGGAAAATAAAACCCCGTCAGTGCAAGTGTGTTGGTCGGTGTGCAGAGGGTGCAGGGGTGGTGGAGGGTGCCTGGGTCTGGTCTAGGGCACAACAGGAAGGTTAAGTTAACAGTTTTGGAGCCCGAGGGGTGACCCCATGGGTGTTGGTCAGTGTGTGAAGGGTGGGTGTGAGGAGGATGGAGCCAGGCTCTGCTCAGGGGCACCCAGTGACAGGACAGGGGGCAGCGGGTGTGAGCTGGAGCAGAGGAGGTTCCCCATCAGTGTGAGAAGGACCTTGTTCATGGTGAGGGGGACAGAGCCCTGGCAGGGGCTGCCCGGGGGGCTGAGGAGTCTCCTTCTCTGGAGACATTTCAAACCCACCTGGGCTGTTCCTGTGGGAGTGGATCTAGGGGATCCTGCTGTGGCAGGGGGATAGGGCTGGATGATCCTTCCAGGTCCCTTCCAATCCCTAATGACTGGATCTGGAGGATCCTGCTGTGCCAGGGGGATAGGGCTGGATGATCTCTCGAGGTCCCTTCCCATCCCTGATGTTCTGTGTAATCAAAAAGAAAAGCTAGAGGAGAAGCCCAGCTGTGCCTCGTGTCCCTCACTGTGCTGCTGGAGCAGCTGAGGGCTGCTGGGGAGATGTTTATCAGGTCCCTCTGCATTTCATCAGGAGTAACCAGAGATGTCAGGGCTGGTTGTGCAGCTCTGTGTTGAGTCATTTAATCCGTCTTGGGGAGCTCAGATCTTTTATTCATTAGGCAGGACCTACCTGGAGGAGCTGTGACTCTTAATTAAAAGATATGACCCTGAGAACCCACTTTTGGGGCTGCTGGTCTGAGCTGGCGACAGGCTGCACCTCCTCTGCTGGTGGTTGCTTCACTCCCCTCACGGTGGTGGAGATGCTGCACACAGTGGTGTCAGCGCTGGTGCCTCTTGCTGCCTTTTCCATCAGCCTCCCATCTCGACCTGGGGCATCCTGCTCTGGCAGGGGGGTTGGACTCGATGATCTTTTGGGGTCCCTTCTGATCCCCAGTGCTCTGTGGCTCTGTAGCTCACGGAGTGGCTCCCAGCCCTGCTGTCCCCTGCAGCCTGCATTTGCTCTCCGGACCCTCAGCCAGATGCTCAGACTCACAGAGAGCAGAGCCCTGGGAGCCCGTGGCCAGACCCACCGCGGCCGCCTGTAGCTCAGAGACTGAGTCATCAGCCCGTGCTCCACGTCAGCGCTTCCTCTGGCCCTTCATCCACCTTCCTGCGAGCTGTGGTCTTCTCGTCGTCGCTAACTGGTTGGTGATGGCTAATTACGTGCTGGGTGGTTGATGATGGGCTGCCCTGAGTGCCCCTGCGGTGGAGTTAGGGGGTGTGAGGGCCCCTGGGGTAGCCTGCGTGCCTCTTCCAGCTGGTGAGGAGCTGTGCTGCAGCTGGGACCAGACATCTTGTGCCCAGCTGTGGGCCCCTCAGCTCCAGAAGGGGACAGAACTGCTGGAGAGAGCCCAGTGCAGAGCCACAGGGGTGATGGAGGGAGGGGAGCATCTCCCTGCTGAGGAGAGGCTGAGGGAGCTGGGGCTGGAGAAGAGGAGCCTGAGGGGTGACCCCATGGGTGTTGGTCAGTGTGTGAAGGGTGGGTGTGAGGAGGATGGAGCCAGGCTCTGCTCAGGGGCACCCAGTGACAGGACAGGGGGCAGCGGGTGTGAGCTGGAGCAGAGGAGGTTCCCCATCAGTGTGAGAAGGACCTTGTTCATGGTGAGGGTGCCAGAGCCCTGGCAGGGGCTGCCCAGGGGGTTGTGGAGTCTCCTTCTCTGGAGACATTTCCAATCCTCCTGGACATGTTCTTGTGTGGCTGGATCTGGGGGATCCTGCTGTGGCAGGGGATGGGACTGGATGGTCTCTAGAGGTCCCTTCCAAACCCTAATGACTGGATCTAGGGGATCCTGCTGTGTTAGGGGGACAGGACAGGGTGATCTCTTGATGTCCCTCCCAATCCCTAATGCTCTGTGAAGTTCTTTAGGTCCCAGAACGTCTTTACAGGACACCCTGAGGCTCTGGCTTCTCGAGAAGCCCTCTAAGTGCAGCTCACGGGTCTCCTGGCCGGCCGCTCACGGCAGCGGGGCTGGTCAGCATCCTGGCTGTAAGGGTGAGGCTGCTCCTGGGCCAAACCTGGCTGCTTGGACTCCCCGGTGGTCTCAGCCACTTGTGGGGCTCTCGGCAGGTTGGGCTCCCCCCCGGCAGTGGTCCCGCAGTCGGAGCGGGTCTGGCTGCGCCCCGGGCTGCGGGATGCGGCGGCACTGATCTCATCTCCCTCTGGGTGCGTCTGAGGATGTGGCAGGAGGGTGATGGCAGCAGGATTCTGTGTCACCGGGGAGCTGGGGAGGGCTGGGGTCAGGAGGTGACCAGCACTAGGGGCTCGGTCAGGAGCCAGCTGTGCCTGCGGGGGTTGTGGCTTGCTGGGCCACATCCTCAATGGCCCTGGCTGGGCTGGTGGTTGCTGGTCAGAGACCCAGGCTGGACCTGCAGCTCAGGGCAGTCAGCAGTCCAGGTCCTGGGGCTTGATGGAGAGAGCCCTGGGCTGGCAGGTGGGGCAAGTCTGTGGAGCTGAGAGCAGCCACCCCCTGTGATCTGAGAGCACTGTGGTCTCTTGTGACAGATCTCTGGTCTTCCTCCTGGTGGCCAGCTGCTGGCCTGGTCGGTGACCCCTCCAGCTGGATGACTCCTGACCCCTCAGGAGCTGTGTCCCTAGTTTCACTCGGGAGGTGAGCAGGGGCACCTTCACAGGAGAAGGGGCTGGGGTGGCGAATGGCTGCAGCAGCCACTGCAGGCACTTCCTGAGGTGCTCTGCTCTCCATCAGGGGTCTCTCCTTGGTCCCCGGGGACTCAAGGAAGCACTGAGGTCTCAGGCTGGTTTTGGCTGCTGCGTTTGAGGAGAGGTTTTGGTTCCTTGGGTGACTCCAGAGGAAGTGGCAGCTCTCTAGTCACTGAATTGCCGTCACTGCAGCTGTGTGCTGGTGGCTGATGGAGGGGAAGCCAGAACCACTGGGTGCTGGAGGATTCCAGAACCCTTGGGTGATGGAGGAAGCCAGAACCACCAGGTGACCACAGTGGGTGGTTCTCCTGGTGTTGGGGCTGGGGTGATGCTCTGGACTGGTGGCCCGTGGCTTCCCTTGGGGTGAGATGTTCTGCTGTGGGCTTTGCTTCTGAGACGTGAGGGAAAGCTGCTGCGTTGGAAGGGTCCTCAGGTGCCCAGGGAGGGGGTTGAGTCGCCATCTCTGGGTGTGTTCTGCTGCCGTGGAGGTCTGGAGCTCAGGGACAGGATGGGCTGGGGCAGCTGGGCTCAGGGTCGGACTTGATCGTCTTAAAGAAAGATCACAGAATCACAAGGTTGGAAGGGAGCTCCAGAGGGCACCCAGTCCAACCCCCTGGATGGCCAGCACTCTGCGGGCCAGCTTGCCCAGAGCCCCAGCCAGCCCGACCTGCAGTGGCTGCAGGGAAAACCCCTTCGTTCCCTTCCCGAGGGCTGCTGGAGCAGAGGACTTCTCCCTCCCGAGCGGCTGCTGAGAGCGAAGGGACCCAGCGCGGCCGGGGGAGCCGCTTCCCCGCAGGAACACGAGGGAGAGCTGTTCCCCTGCGGGTGGCTGAGCCGGCGCCTTGGCCCCTGGCCACGGGCCTCCCCGGAGAGACAGGGACAGGGCACGTCCCGGGGCTCCGCTGGCACCAGGGGGGATGCTGAGTTTAACTCACCGTGAGGTGACTGAGGGCAGCAGTGCCCTCCGGGTTAGCTCCTCTCCGGGAGGGTTGTGCTCCTGGGTCCCAGAGTGTGAGGGACAGGAGGGAGTCCAGCCAGCCAGCCCTTCCGCCCCACAGAGCTCCCGAGGCAGCAGGAAACTGCAGCCTGCATCTCAATGATGCAAATGAGGGCTGCACCTGGGAACGGCCACCCCGATAGCGGGGGGGGGGGGGCCCGTAGCCTCTGGCACCTCATGGAGAGGTTCCTGGGGTCCTAGGATCATTCAGGTTGGAAAGGACCCCTGGGATCATCAGTGCTGCAGCCCCTCTGCTCTGGGGACAGGCTGAGGGAGCTGGGGCTGCTCAGCCTGGAGAGGAGCAGGCTCCACGGGGACCTTCTAGCCACCTCCCAGTCCCTGAGAGGGGCTATTAGAAGCCCGGAGAAGGCCGTTCCCAAGGGCAGGGAGCGACGGGATGAGGGCTCCTGGCTTAAAGCTGGAGAAGGGCAGAGTCAGGTCAGACAGGAGGACAAAGCTGTTGAACCTGAGGGCAAGGGGATCCCTGGACCAGGCTGTCCAGAGATGGGGTGAGGCCCCCATCCCTGGAGCCCTTCAAGCTCAGGCCGGCTGGAGCTGTGGGCAACCTGCTCTGGTGAGCGCTGGCCCTGCTGGGTGTGTTGGGGGGTTGCACTGGGTGCCCCTCAGAGCTTCCTTTTCCACGGAAACAGACCTGAAGGAGAACAGTCGGAGCCCCTTCCTGCGGGTCTGGGCTGCGGGAGCTTCCTGCCGCTGCTTTGTTCCTCGGGGTGGGGGGGGTGCGGGCGGCGCCGGGTGTGTCCAGCCTGTTCACTCCGCTCCTGCTTTGCTCTGCCTCGGATCCCAAGGCTCTGCTGCTTCGGGCTGGGCAGGTGGGGCTCCTGTGGGAGCTCCAGAGCATTAGGGAAGGGACCTGGAAAGTCATCCGGTCCCATCCGCCGGCCACAGCAGGATCCCCAAGATCCAGTCACCAGGGATTGGAAAGGACCTTGAGAGACCATCCAGTCTGATCCAGTGGCCACAGCAGGATCCCCTAGAGTGTTGTTTTCCAGTGGTTCCTTTGGGGATGACTGTGGTAGGAGGGAGGTGACACCCCATTTTAGGGGGTATAGATGGATGTTTGATGTCATTAATGCTCATAAGTATGTGAAGGAGGATGTCCAGAGGATGGAGCCAGGCTCTGCTCAGGGGCTCTGTCCTGCTATAACGGGCAGGGCTGGGCTCCTCCCTGCAAGAGAGAGATGGAGGGGCTGGAGCTGCTCCAGAGGAGCAGTGAGGCTGGGGAAGGACTGGAGGGAAAGGCTGCTGGAGAGAGGCTGAGGGACCTGGGGGTGTTGAGCCTGGAGGAGACTCAGGGGGGACCTTCTCCCTCTCTCAGCTCCCTGAAGGGAGGTTGGAGTCAGGTGGAGGTTGGGGTCTTCTCCCAGGGACGAGAGGGCAGAGCCTGAAGCTGCCAGGGGAGGGTGAGGTGGGATGTCAGGAAGCCCTTCCTGATGGAAAGGGGGATCAGGGCCTGGACTGGGCTGCCCAGGGCAGTGGGGGTTCCCCCATCCATCCCTGGAGGTGCTGAAGGGCAGCCTGGCCGTGGCCCTGGGTGCCCTGGGGTGGCCACTGGGGTGCTGTTAGGTGCTGGGCTGGGCTGGCTGAGCTCCAGGGCTTTTCCAGCCTCAATCCCTCTGTGATGCTGCAACCTCTCAATCAAACCCATCAGAAGTGTGAACGTCCAGCTGAAGGGACGAGGTGGAGAGATGCTCTTGGATGAGGACCTCAGGAGCCAGGTTGGACCCGGGTTTGTTTCGGTTGGGTGATTTGGTCGTCACCGTCGATGGGATTTATTCCTCTTCTGTAGAAGCAGCCAAACCCACCCCTGAAGATTCTGACCCGCTGCGGGGAGGGGGCACACTGGGAAGGGAATAGGGTCGTGCAGGAGAGGGGGGATGTGGTCAGGGAGAAGAGCCAGGCTGGGGGGGTCGCGTGGCCAGAGCAGCCGCGGTTTGGTGTCTGACCTTTGCTATCAAACATTGCAAAGCCACGTGTCCCACGGCCAGCCTGCTGCTGGCAGGGCAGGGGTGGCCCAGCAGAGCTGCTCCTGGGCTGCTTGGGTGTGGGGGGGGGGTTTCACCCCCCTCCCCTTTTCCCCCCTCCCCTTTTCCCCTATAGAGTCTGTGTCACATCCAAGGCTTTGCCGTGATGCCCCTGGTCCCGTCTCCTCTCTCAGGACAGCCCCTGCCAGGACCAAGGGGGTCGATGTACTCCCCCCTGCACCGAGCAGCTGCCCCTGTGGCCCTGCTGGGCAGCGCCAGCCTCTCGGTACCCGCAGCCCCGGTTGGTTCCGTCCTGCCCCGGGGTCGCCCTGTGCTCCGAGCGAAGCTCAAGGCTGCTCCGGGTGCGTTGACACCCCGCTGGCAGCGGCAGGAGGTCACCTGAATCCTCAGCCTGGCTTCAGCAGGGTCCGGGGCAGCCTGGTGTCAGGCTTTGCCCCTCCAACCCAAATGCTTTAGGGATGGTGGGACCGGTGCCTTTTCCAGACACCCCCAGATGCCCCCCTGGAGGGGATCTGCCCAGTCCTCCTGAGAAGCGGACAGTCCTCCTGGCACAGCAGAGAGTCCTGAGGCTGTAGTAAGGAGCCCAGAAAAGACTCGGGGCTGCCTGCTGGTGCCTGAGGAACCCGGGGAGTAGCTGAGCCTGGAGCCACAGCTGCATCTTTAAATAGCCCAGCGTGTCAGACGCAGCGGGTTCGGGGCTGCCCCGGCTGATGAAGCCGAGTGGTGGGGAACGTGGGGCCAGAACAGCCTTACAAGGTCAGGCTTTGCTGCTCGGGGCTTGCTGGGGCCAGGGCATTGCAGATGGACCAGCTCACAGGCCCAGGATGGCACTGGAGCTGCCCCAGTGCTGGGTCACGGTGTCTGCTCATAGGCGGGGGGGGGCTGACCTGCAGAGACCCCAGAGAAGGGCATCAGTGGTGCAGGACTGCTGGTCTGAGTGGGGTGAGAGGCAGCTCAGCAGCAGGTCACTCCAGAGTCAGGGAACATCAGGGGCTGGACGGGACCTCAAAAGACCACCCAGTCCCGTCCTCCTGCCAGAGCAGGGTCCCCTAGATCCAGTCATTAGGGATTGGAAGGGACCTCGAGACATCAGCCAGTCCCATCCTCCTGCTGCAGCAGGAGCCCCTAGATCCAGTCATTAGGGGTTGGAAGGGATCTTGAAGGATCAGCCAGTCCCACCCCTGGCCACAGCAGGGTCCCCCAGCCCCACAGGACCATGCCCAGGTGGGTTGAGTGGCTCCAGAGAAGGAGGCTCCATCCTTGGAGACCAGCTCGTGGTGGGATGGTGCAGTTCAGCCTTCCTGTCCCCCGCCATCAGCAGCATCCTCTCGGGTTTTAGGGAGCAGGGGGGCTCTGGACGAGCTGGGAGGAGCCGTTGGAAGGGTCGGGTTCCCGCAGGGGGCTGGATGAAGGGAAAATGGGGCCGTTCGTGTGGTGCAGGGCTGGGGGCTGCAGGGGGGATGTTGTTAACGAGGGCATCCAGCGGCGCTGGCATCGCGGGCTGTGCCGTGGGCACTAGTCACGGCCCTCAGTAGCCCTGGCTGTGCTCTGGGCTCTGAAAGGGCAGATCCTGGGCGGCTGCAGCACGAGAGCTGCTGCTCCTGGGCTGAAGCAAACCCTTGGCCAGGAGGGCTGCTGGGCTGTGGTGGCTGGGGGACCCTCCTGGAGTGGCCGTGGGGTCCGTGCTGGGGGTCCTGGTGCTTCCCAAGAGAGGCTGGGGAAGGCTGGGAACGAGGGGTCCTGGTTGGAAGCTGGAAGAGGGCAGAGGAAGGTCAGAGCTGCTGCGTCTGAGGGTGGGGGATCCCTGGACCAGAGAGGGGCTGGAGGCTCCATCCCTGGAGCTGTTCAAGCTCAGGCTGGCTGCGGCTGTGGGCAAGCTGGGCTGGGGAGTGCTGGCCCTGCTGGGGGCTGGACTGGGTGCCCTTTGGAGGCCCCTTGCGACCCAACTCATTCTGTGTTTCTGAGATGAGGTGGATTCAGGAGGCTGGGGTAGCCCATTGGCCACTCACTGGCCTGTGATGAAAACTCAGGGGAGAGCTTTTGCAGCTGGAGGGCTGCTGTGAGGGCTGCAGAGCAGCATCTTCCGGGCTCCTGGGGAGGGGAATGGGGAGCAGCCGGTGCTTCCCCGAGGAGCAGCAGTGCAGGACGTCCTGGTCCTGCAGGAAGCGGGGCCTCTCCTGCGGCCAGTGAAGCCCTCGGTCTGCTGGAAGGTTGGTTTCTGTCTGGGGGGTGTTTTTCACTCGGGGAAAACCTCCCCTGGATCAGGAGAGCCCCGGAACAGAGTTTGCTGCTCAGCTGTGGGAACTCCATCCCCCAGGGACCAGTGGAGACTGGGGACTATGCTGCTGGAGGAGAAGGAGCTGGGGGTGCTGGTGGCCAGCAGGGTGGCCAGGAGCCAGCAATGGGCCCTGGGGGTCAAGAAGGCCAATGGCATCCTGGGGTGGCTCAGGAGGGGGGTGGTTAGGAGATGGAGAGAGGGTCTCCTGCCCCTCTGCTCTGCCCTGGGGAGACCACAGCTGGAATGTTGTGTCCAGATGTGGGTCCCTCAGTTCCAGAAGGACCCAGAGCTGCTGCAGAGAGCCCAGTGCAGGGCCACAGGGGTGATGGAGGGAGGGGAGCATCTCCCTGCTGAGGAGAGGCTGAGGGAGCTGGGGCTGGAGAAGAGGAGCCTGAGGGGTGACCCCATGGGTGTTGGTCAGTGTGTGAAGGGTGGGTGTGAGGAGGATGGAGCCAGGCTCTGCTCAGGGGCACCCAGTGACAGGACAAGGGGCAGCGGGTGTGAGCTGGAGCAGAGGAGGTTCCCCATCAGTGTGAGAAGGACCTTGTTCATGGTGAGGGTGCCAGAGCCCTGGCAGGGGCTGCCCAGGGGGCTGTGGAGTCTCCTTCTCTGGAGACATTTCAAACCCCCCTGGACTGTTCCTGTGGGACTGGATCTAGGGGATCCTGCTCTGGCCGAGGGATGGGACTGGGTGATCTTTAGGGGTCCCCTCCAAACCCCAGTGATTGGATCTGAGGGATCCTGCTGTGGCAGAGGGATGGGACTGAATGATCTCCTGAGGTCCCTTCCAACCCCTAATGTTCTGTGAACCCAAGCAGGACGTTGAGACCTACTGAGATGCTCTGTGGTAGCCAGCAGAGACTAAATGCAGGGTTGCAGACAGACTCCAGTCAGAAGTTTTACCACCTGCTAAGGATGGAACCGCTAATTTAGGGTAGAACATCTCTGCTTTGAAGGGAGATCTCACAGGCAGTGGGATATATTTGGTGGTGAGTTCACAGATCCTCCAAGTCACATCCGTGTGCGGCGAGCTGGAAGGGAGCCGCCTCCTGCGGATCCTGGGTTGGGGCTGCGACAGGTTTGACACCAGAGGGTGGGTTATAAATTCAGAGTCACAGAACATTAGGGGTTGGAAGGCACCTCGAGAGACCATCCAGTCCCATCCCCTGGCCACAGCAGGATCCCCTAGATCCAGTTGCACAGGAACAGCCCAGGAGGGTTTGAAATGTCTCCAGAGAAGGAGACTCCACAGCCCCCTGGGCAGCCCCTGCCAGGGCCCTGGCACCCAGCTCTGCTCTGCCCGTCCAGGTTAGGTGAAGGGGCTGCTGACTCACGTGTGTGGCAGCTACAGCCCCGAGCTCTCCAACTGCTATTTTTGGGGGGGCTGCGGGCTCAGACAGAGCCCCAAACCTTCCAAAATAGCCAAGTGCCTCATCAAGGATTCCTGAGCTGCAGCGAGGGCTGAGCAGCACTTGCACAGATGTCTGAGACACAGACCTTGGCTTCGACAGCCCGAACACATGGAGTGAAGGCTTCAGCTTCCTCCTTGGGTGCAGGATCTCCGTCGTTCCTGAGGAGATCAGAATAAATAGGAACAGGAGTTCGTGTTCTAAGAAAATCCCAGCTTTGGGGGCGTCTGATCACAGAATCCCAGAGCATTAGGGGTTGAGAGGGACCTCGAGAGATCATCCAGTCCCATCCCTTGGCCACAGCAGGATCCCCCAGATCCAGTCCCACAGGAGCAGCGCAGGAGGGTTTGAGATGTCTCCAGAGAAGGAGACTCCACAGCCCCCCCGGGCAGCCCCTGCCAGGGCTCTGGCACCCTCACCATGAACAAGGTCCTTCTCACACTGATGGGGAACCTCCTCTGCTCCAGCTCACACCCGCTGCCCCCTGTCCTGTCACTGGGTGCCCCTGAGCAGAGCCTGGCTCCATCCTCCCTTCACATGGGGTCACCCCTCAGTTCCCATTAGGTTGGATGCTAGGAAACCCTTCCTGATGGAAATGGGGATCAGAGCCTGGACTGGACTGCCCAGGGAAGTGGGGGAGTCCCCATCCATCCCTGGAGGTGTTGAAGGGCAGCCTGGCTGTGGCCCTGAGTGCCCTGGTGTGGCCACTGGGGTGATGTTAAGTCCTGGGCTGGTCTGGCTGAGCTCAGGGGGCTCTTCCCAGAGCCCCCAGAGTGTTTCCTCAGAGCATCTTGCCCTGCTGCCTGTCTTTAAGCAGCAGCTGTGGTCCCGTGAAGCTGGAGCTGAGCCCCACTTCAGAAAACAGGACCTAGAAATGGTTTGTTCCGTCTCTCCCGGGCTGGTTCAGGGCTGGAGAGGGTGATGCAAGACCGTGGTACTTTGTGTGGCAAGTGAGGCAACAGCAGCAACCCCCCACCTGAGCAAACGGAGCAGCTTCCAACACACCCTGCCTGTCTCTGGAACCCTCCTTCCCCTGGGCTCATCAGGTCTTGACTCGGGGCACCCACCGGTGTCTGCTGGTGCCAGACCTGAGCTGTTCTCTCTGCTGAGCCCGGGTGGGTGGGTTCCAGCCACCCCGAGGCCGGTGGCAGCTGGTCCCTGCTGCTCTCTGGAGGTTCCTCTTGTTATCCCCCGACCTCGCTCCGGGCAGTGGTACCAGCCCCGTCTGAGGGCAGGGGGGAGCAGGGTCGGGGGATGACAGAAGCGAACAGGGCTGGAAGTCGGGAGAGCAAACCCTGGCTGGGACGGCCGGAGCCTTCCAGCTTCGCTTAGGGCCGGGTTAATCATTGACCCCGCGGCAGCGCAGCCGCTGCCCCTTGGCAGAGCCTCGCTGGGGGCTGTCGGTCGGGTGATAAACGGGCGACACGCAGCGGGGCGGCCCCGGCACCCCACGGGCCGGCGGGCGCGGGGGTCTGCCCTGAGCTGCCCCGCGGGGCGACCGCCGCCCGTCGGGGCCGCGGCCGGGTTTCCCCACGGAAGGGTTAAGCGCGGCGGGTGTGCGTGACGCGAATCATTCCGATGGAGCCGTGCGAGCCCTGCCTGCTCGGGCAGCGGCGGCGAGCAGCTGCTGCTCCCCCGGTTGCTGTGGAAACCCTGCCCGCACTCGCTTGAAGCCCAGCCCCGCGCCTTCCCCGGGCAGCCTCTGCGTCGCTGTCACCTGCCTCATTGTTCCTCAGCCGCGGGCTCCCGGGGCGCCGAGCCAGCGGCCGCCTCCGCCTGCCCCCGACGAGCCTTCCCGGCATGGCCAGGCCCACCGGCGGCGCTGGGACGGGCCGGCGGGCGGTGGCCAGCAGCAGCGTCGGAGCGCGGCTCCAGGTCGCCTGAGGAGAGGAGCCGCCGCGGGGAGAGGCTCCGTCCCGCTGCTCCGAGGCGCCGGGAGCTGCTGATGCCAGCGGGACGGTCCCGGCAGGCTCCCGGCTGCCGCCAGCGCTCGGAGGCAGCCCCGCGTCCCCTCAGCCTCCCCGAGCGCCGCGGCCATGGGGCCGGAGAGGGCAGTGACAGCGAGCGGCTCCTGACCGCGACCCGCGGAGCTCGGACCGGGAAGACCGAGGGGGTTGTGCCGCTCGATGGGTTGTCCGGCGGCGCCGGAGCTGTGCGCGACGGACTGTGACCCCCGGCGCTGCCGAGGCAGCAGCGGGAGGGGGTTTCCGTCCCCCTGATTTTCCCAGCGAGGCAGCGGCTCGGCCCCGGGGAAGGGGAATTGCTTCTCCGGCTCCCCCGGGTGACTCCGTGAGGATTTAACCCTTCGCTTCGCTCAGTCCTGCGGCTGGATCAACCCCTCGGGCGGATGGGACTCCCCGCTCTCCCGCCGCTCCGCGCCGGCGGTGCAGCCGAGGGGCTCTGTAGCTGAAAACACTCGGCAGCCCCACTATCCCGACTGTTTAACTCCTCGTTTTTAACTTCACCCACGGAAATCCGTTCCTGCGCTATCGATTGTTGATTCCTCACCTCCGCCGGAGGCAGGAGGAGAGGGCAAGAGTTCCTGCGCTCTGCGTCGCGATCGATCACCGACTGCTCCAGCAGGAGGGCGCGGGATGGATTACCTGGGAGACAAGCTGACGGTGGCCCAGACCCACATGACCCAGTGGATGGGCTCGGTGCGGAGGTCCTTGCAGGAAGCTCTCAACCTAGTGACGGCCGCGGTTGCCCACGAGCGGGCCGGCGGGGAAGGCGGCGGCCGGGCTCCCTTCAAGAGGACCTCCTCCTTCAGGCACTTCGCGTCCCGCAGCAGAGAGTCCTTCCGAAGGTTCTCCGTGCGGAGCCAGCAGAGGTTCTCCTCGCTGAGGAAGAGGCAGAGCAGTTCAGAGCCGCCCGAGCTCGTAAGCGCCGCGACGCAGCGGGAGAGGACGCGGTGGGAGAAACCCCTGGGGTCTCTGCGGGGCGGTGGAACCTAGGAAGGAACCCTGTGGCGACCTTACGGGGCTCTGGAGGGACCTAATGTGGTGGGGGAGACCCCTGGAGTTTGGGGCTGGGGAGGCTGAACCTGATATCGAGCCCTGAAGTGACCCTGTGGGGCTCTGGAGGGACCTAATGTGGTGGGAGAGACCCCTGGAGTTTGGGGCTGGGAGGATTGACCCTAATAACAAACCCTTAAGTGACCTTGTAGGGCTCTGGAGGGAGGTAACGTGATGGGAGAAGCCCCTGGAGTTTGGGGCTGGGGGGCTGAACCTAATAACAAACCCTGAAGCGACCTTATGGGGCTTTTGAGGGACATGATGGGATAAACCATTGGAGTTTGGAGAGGGGGGTTGGACCTGATAACAGACCCTGTGTGGTACCTGGTTTGGGGTGTTAGAGCAGCTCCCCAGCATTTGCAGGTTGCCTGCTCCCAATGGGCTCCGTGCCTGGGGAACCCCGGGGTTTGGGTTTGGGGTCGGGGTGGGGATGTTGTCGATCTTTTCCCGAGCAGCACAGTGAGGAAGGAGAAGGAAAAGTTAGTCTGAAACTGGCCTGGGGTGGCAGGGTCCCTTCAAACCCCACAGGCTGGTGAGACTGGGGATCCACTGGGGCTGGGGGCTTCTGAGTGGAAAACCCCTAAAGCTCAGTTGGTCCCACTGCAGCCACTGGTGGGTGACCCTGGGTCTCTGCCTGATCCAAAAAGAGGTGGTTTTTCCCTCTCTGTGGTCCCTGTTTTGTCAGAAAATAGAGGTTCCGTGGCCAGGGAGGAGGGTTCCATGGAGGCAGGGTGGGAGTTGGTGCAGAGCCCTCGGATCACCCCGCTGGGGGCCGGGCAGAGCCCCTCTTCCCTTCCTTCCCCATTGATGGTGCTTTGAGTTGGTTTTGTAGCGCTTTGGGTTGATTTTGAGGCATTTTGGGTTGATTTTGAGGTACTTTGGATGGGTTTGGTGGCACTTTGAGAAGGTTTTATGGTGCTTTGGGTAGGTTTTGAGATGCTTTGTGTTAGTTTGGAGTGGCTTTGGGTAAGTTTCGTGGCACTTTGAGTTGGTTTTGTGGTGCTTTGAGATGCTTTGGGTTAGTTTTGAGGTGCTTTGAGATGCTTTGAGTTGGTTTTGTGGTGCTTTGAGATGCGTTGGGTTGTTTTGAGGTGCTTTGAGATGCTTTGAGTTGGTTTTGTGGTGCTTTGAGATGCGTTGGGTTGTTTTGAGGTGCTTTGAGATGCTTTGAGTTGGTTTTGTGGTGCTTTGAGATCCTTGGGTTTGTTTTGTGGTGCTTTGGATAAGTTTGGTGGCACTTTAAGTAGGTTTTGTGATGCTTTGGGTTGGTTTTGTGGTCCTTTGGGTAGGTTTTGTCGTCCTTTGGGTAGGTTTTGTCGTCCTTTGGGTTGGTTTGTCGGCCTTTGGGTAGGTTTTGTCGTCCTTTGGGTAGGTTTTGTGGCGCTTTGTGCCTTTATCTTTAAAGAAGAGCTGGCCTTACTGCTGTTGAGGGCTGCTGCCATGAGGCTGTGCCGCGGCCTCACGGAGGCTTCCGCCGGAGCGGCTGAGGTGGCTGCATTCCTGGGGCAGGTGCGGTGTTTGTGCTGGGCGCCCGGGCTCTCTCCAGAGCTGGTTTTATCGGGGATGGCCGTGAGGCCGCTGTGTCCCAGCTTGCTGTTTCACCTCCTGCCTGCCTGGAAAGGAAAAGAGGCTCCACCGAGCACAATAGAACCAGGAGGAAAATATTTGGTAACCAGCGCGACGGCGGCGGCGGCTCCGGGAGCGGGGAGGGTTCCTTTAGTGCAGCTGGAACTGTCGACGTGTTAGACTCATCTGTGTTAAAAAACCTCATGTAAGGTGAAAAAAGGGGGATGTGAAGCCTGCAGAGGATAATTGTGCTGCTCCCCATCGGCCTTTCCCTCCAGACCCTCCATCTAGGAGAACAGGGGTGAGTTCCCCTTGCCCTGCCAACGGCCACGGGAGCTGCTGCTGCTCAGCTCCAGCACTGACTTCACACAGGCTGGGCTTAGGCACAGGTCTGGTTGAGTTTGAACCTAACTCCTGCTCACACTTAAGGTCTCGACCCTTGTTTGATGTCTTGTGGCTTTATGGCTTCTGAAGAACAGCCTGTGAACGGGAAACTCGGGGTCCAATTTGATCTGGCTGCTGCAGGGTCCTGGTTTGCTCAGACCTTGGAGCTGCTGACTTTGTTCTACAGACAACTGTGGGATGAGAGTCCGGTCTGTGATTAACCCCAGATTGGCAGGGGTTGGAAGGGACCTCGAGAGATCACCCAGTTCAACCCCCTGCCACAGCAGGATCCCCTAGATCCTATCATCAGGGGTTGGAAGGGACCTCGAGAGATCATCCAGTCCCATCCTCCTGCCACAGCAGGATCCCCTAGATCCCATCATTAGGGTTGGAAGGGACTTTGAAGATCATCTGGTCCCCTTGTCCCCTCCTGACTCTGGGGGACTTTCAGATGAAGTAACCAAGGGAAGAAACAGGCTCCAAGTCCTCATCAGCGGGGGAAGTGGTGAGTCGGCGCCTAGTTTCCAGCCCGTGGTAGCTGGGAGCCCGGGTGAGCTCCGCAGGGCTGGTGGACGCTGTGTTTTTTCCGGGCTGCAGGAGCCGCTTCTATCCGCTACAGAAGGAGCTTCAGGGCTGGAGGGGAAGGGATTTGACGTAACCGGCTGTTTCCTTGCTGGAGGCCATAAAGGTAGGAGTCGGGCTGCAAGAGGGAGGAAGTCGCGTTGATGCAAAGCCCTTCTCGGGGGTTAAGTAGTCGCCCGGTGGCCCCGCTCCTCCCTTCTGCCCTGTCCCCGGTCGATGCCCGGACCCGGCTCCGTCGTGGCTCCTCTGTAGCCGCAGAGGAGGCTCCGCAGCCGGTTCCCGGCTGGATCCACCTCGCCGAAAACATCGTCCTCCAGCCCTTGTCGGGGAACCAGCCTTCACCCAGCGCGCAGGCGGGGGCGGAGAGCGGCTGCGATTTGCAAACGGCTTCTCCGACAGATCCGGCGTCGGACGGGTCGCAAAGCAGCCCCGTCGTTATCACCTCTCCCATCAGTTTCCTCCGCAGAGCTGCCGGCTCCGTGTGGGCAGCACAAAGCCCCGGGCACCCTGTTTTTCTCATCAGCCGCCGCTTCCCCCACAAGCTCCTTCCTTCCTTCCTTCCTTCCTGCCGGTGGCCCCGCGCAGCAGCCGGCGGCCGCTCCGGTGGTGCTGCCCGTCGGGCGCCTTTGTTCCCCCGGGCTTTAGCCGGGCTGAGCTCATCGCCCGCAAATAGCCGGGGTGCGGTGCTCTCAGCTCTCCTTTAGGGAAGAAAGGTGTCGCCGTGGGCTGCAGAAGCTTCCTGGCTGCTGCAGGAGGGGACCCACCCGCCTGCAGGGACTGGGGACCCACGGGAGTGGGGGGCTGGAGCTGAGCTCGCAGGGGCTCTGCCTGGGCGCCGGGTGTTCTCGCGGAGGTCTGGATCTGAGCAGCTTTTCCCTTCCTCACCTCCTGCCCTCAGCTCAGCGTCTCTGCCGCAGGAGGAGTGGAGACCCTTCTGCCGTTAGGGGTTAGGGTCAGGGTTAGGGGCTAGGGTTAAAGGCTAGGTTTAGGGTTAATGGTAAATGTTAGGGCTAGAGTTACGAGTTAGGGTTAGGGCTGAGGTTGGGTTTGGGGATTAGGGTTAGGATCCTGGCTGGGCCAGGATCTCTCTGAGAAGATTCCAAATGAGTCCTGAGATGATTAATTCAATGAGTGTTTGAGCTGTGAGTGGCCCTGTGGGTTGTTCTGGCTGGGGACCCCTATACAATCCCACACTAAAGGCTGAGGGGTCTGTTGGCCACTTAGTCCTTCAGAGGGTTTCATTTGTGTCCTGCAGCCCTTCTGCTGGTTCCTCACTGCTGGCATTTCCCATCTAGAGGTGTTTTTACATCTTCAGGTGCCACAGAATCCCAGAGCACTGGAGACTGGAAGGGACCTCGAGAGGTCACCCAGTCCCATCCCTCTGCCACAGCAGGATCCCCCAGATCCAGTCATTAGGGGTTGGAAGGACCCTATAAGATCATCCAGCCCCATCCCTCTGCCACAGCAGGATCCTCCAGATCCAGTCATTAGGGGTTGGAAGGACCCTATAAGATCATCCAGCCCCATTCCCCTGCCACAGCAGGATCCCCTAGATCCAGCCTTGTTTTGCCAGTGGCACAAGCTGGCTTCTTCATGGAGGGCTGAGCTGCCTCCACACAGACCCCAGCACAAGCGGCTGAGCAGTCGTCCCTGGACACTCACGGGCAGCACAATGAGCTGCTCTCAGAACTGTCTGTCTCGTACCATCAGTGAAAGGAGTTTTATCTGTCCTCGTTTGCAGAGAGCCCATCCCAGGCTTGACAAGCAGCCTGTTTGTCTGCTCTGGGGGTGCCTGGGGGGAGGAGGAGTGGAGCTGTTGAGTTTAATTAACGGAGATACAAGGGGCCAGCGCTGAGCCAGTTCGTGCTTTTCCATCCTTAATCACCTCCCTTTGGTTTAACAGCCCGTGAACGCGCTGGCAGCATCAATCTGGGCCACAAGAGCCCACTGATGGGCATTTGGGAGGCTGCTCTGTGGCTCCCTGGTTACTGGGGCAGGAGTAACCGCTGGGATCTTCCCCGGGCTGGCTGCAGGGAGCTGCTGGTTGCCCAGCCCCTGAGCCACGAGGGAAGAACCTGAAGATACTGAAAAGAACCTGTGCAGGGGGATGGGAACTGGATGATCTTTGAGGTCCCTTCCAGTCTTGGCTTCTCCAGGATTCTATGATTTGCTGGGCTTTGGCCTGGTTTGGACTCTGGAGGGGCTCTGCCATGGTCTGGTTTGGGTTTGGACTCTGGAGGGGCTCTGCCTTGGTCTGGTTTGGGTTTGGACTCTGGAGGGGCTCTGCCATGGTCTGGTTTGGGTTTGGACTCTGGAGGGGCTCTGCCTTGGTCTGGTTTGGGTTTGGACTCTGGAGGGGCTCTGCCTTGGTCTGGTTTGGACTCTGGAGGGGCTCCCAGCCAGCTCTGTGTTTAGCAACTGGCTCTTGTCTCCCCCAGCGCCTCAGCTCAGCCTCTGCTGCAGACTCAGCCCCGCGCCGCAGCCACGAGCCAGCCACATGGCCAGTGCTCCCAGTGCAGCAGAGCAGCTCTATTTTCGGGGCCTTAAAAAAACCCAGCAACCCCTCAGCAGCCTGTGAAACCCTCAGCGGGGCGAGGATGGGGCTCTGCAGAGTCGCTGCAGCTTCGCTGCACCACGGCAGCCCGAGCGCCGGCCTCGTCTGGGTTCCTCTGGCCGCCCCCCGCTGCAGCCAGGGGCAGCTCCACATGGGCTTCGGGGCTCTTTGGTGCAGTTGCCTTCCAAGCCCTGGGGCTCTCGGGTGGTTCTCGTCTGCTCCAGGGTCCTGAGAGGAGCAGCAGAGCTGGGGCTGCTCTCGGCTGCTCCAGAGCTGGAGGGGGTTTGAGCAGAGCACTAGGCTCATCCTCCCCTCTCCGAGGGGACTGAGCTTTGTCTCTCCACACTGAAGCAGAGAGCTGTGCTGCAGGGCTGAGGGCTGGTGCTGCAGGGCTGAGGGCTGGTGCTGCAGGGCTGAGGGCTGGTGCTGCAGGGCTGGTGCTGCAGGGCTGGGGGCTGGTGCTGCAGGGCTGGGGGCTGTGCTGCAGGGCTGGGGGCTGGTGCTGCAGGGCTGAGGGCTGGTGCTGCAGGGCTGGCTGTGCTGCAGGGCTGAGGGCTGGTGCTGCAGGGCTGAGGGCTGGTGCTGCAGGGCTGAGGGCTGGTGCTGCAGGGCTGAGGGCTGGTGCTGCAGGGCTGGGGGCTGGTGCTGCAGGGCTGAGGGCTGGTGCTGCAGGGCTGAGGGCTGTGCTGCAGGGCTGGGGGCTTGTGCTGCCCGATCAGCAAGGCCACAGGACTGGGGCTGAGGGGTCCCAGCAGCTGAGCTAACGTGGGATGGGGCAGCTCGGACAGGATGGGGTCTCTCTGCCCTCTCCGACCCAGGTACCGGTTCCTCTTCGGCTGCACCCAAGTTACTCCTGGCTCTCCCTGCCCTGGGTTAGGGCTGGGAGGACCCTGCCCCTTATTTCAGCAGACACGGGCTGCTGCCCTTTGCAGGGAGAAAGGCTTGTGGGATGAAGCCGGGGAAACCAGTCACCCCATAGAAACAAGCCCTGCGGTTTGTAAGGGGAGCACCGGCGGCTCTCGACGCTCGGAGATGCTCGGGATGTCATTGGCTGCTGCTGGCTGCATCCCAGCGGAAGGGGCAGAGAACACCGGGCGGCTGAGGCAGCCCCGCGTTGCTCGGCAACCGCCGGGATGTGCTGCCTGAGCCCGCTGCTGGGAACAGGGGTGCCCGGGGACCAGGGCTGCTCCCAGTGCTCACGGGGAGATGGAACAGGGGTGTCAGGGGACCAGGGCTGCTCCCAGTGCTCACAGGGAGATGGAACAGGGGTGTCAGGGGACCAGGGCTGCTCCCAGTGCTCATGGGGAGATGGAACAGGGGTGTCAGGGGACCAGGGCTGCTCCCAGTGCTCACAGGGAGATGGAACGTTGATGCTGGGAAGGGGTTTGGAGTGGAGCAGCATAGATCCTGGGGATGGGATGATGCTGATGGTGTTTTGGGGTGCAGGCTGGGGAGGCTGGGGCCTGCTCCTTTTTCATAGAACCACAGAACATGAGGAATGGGAAGGGACCTTGAGAGATCATCCAACCCAATACCCTGCCACAGCAGGATCCTCTAGGTCCAGTCACACAGGAACAGCCCAGGAGGGTTTGAAATGTCTCCAGAGAAGGAGACTCCACAGCCCCCTGGGCAGCCCCTGCCAGGGCTCTGGCACCCTCACCATGAACAAGGTCCTTCTCACACTGATGGGGAACCTCCTCTGCTCCAGCTCACACCCGCTGCCCCCTGTCCTGTCACTGGGTGCCCCTGAGCAGAGCCTGGCTCCATCCTCCTCACACCCACCCTTCACACACTGACCAACACCCATGGGGTCACCCCTCAGGCTCCTCTTCTCCAGCCCCAGCTCCCTCAGCCTCTCCTCAGCAGGGAGATGCTCCCCTCCCTCCATCACCCCTGTGGCTCTGACCTGGGCTCTCTCCAGCAGCTCTGGGTCCTTCTGGAGCTGAGGGGCCCAGAGCTGAACCCAAGCTCCCAGCTGTGGTCCCCCCAGGGCAGAGCAGGGGGGCAGAAGAACCTCTCTCCATCTGCCAACCACCCCCGTTCTGATCCACCCCAAGATGCTGCTGCCCCTCTTGGCCACAAGAGGGCGACACTGCTGGCTCCTGGCCACCCTGCTGGCCACCAGGACCACCAGATCCCTTTCTCCTCCTCTGCTCTCCAGAAGCTCAGTCCCCAGCCTACGCCCAGCCCTGTGCTCATGCCCCCCGGCTGCAGGTAGCCCCCATGGCTGGTCCTCTCCGCCCCGGGGACTGAAGGCAGCCCAGCAGGGGCAAGTGCAGGGGCTCCTGCCCCGGGGAGGAGTAGCTGCCCCCACCGGTGCACACAGGGTGGGGTTGAGTCCTCATCCCCGGGTGGGTTTAAAAGTCGCTGAGACGTGGTGCTGGGGGACCTGGTCCAGGGGTGACCTTGCAGAGCAGGGTTGGTGGCCGGACTCGATGATCCAGGGGTCTTCTGCACCCCGAGTGATTTGGTGACCCCAGGGTGTCTGGGGGCGGGTTTGAGCTGGCCCCGGGGGCTCTGGACTTGCCCCATCAGTGAGGTCAGGAAGCAGGGTTGCGGTTCCAGGAGCTGCTTATCTGTCCTGGCCACACGGAGGGTGGGGTGGGGGCAGAAGGTGCTGCTGGGGACGTTGCTCCCGGGCAGTTCCTGCTCTCCAGGGGCTGTTGAAACCCGTGAAGCTTCTCCGGGCTGCCAGGTGGTCGCTGCAGCGCTGGCCGTGGACCATGACTCACTCCCTGTGGGCAGCACTAGTGCGGCGGCTAGTGAGTACCGCGGGGCTAGCTCAGCCCTTCCACCTGCTCTGCTGGCCTCAGCTGCTCACAGAGACCGAGTCCCGTGGCTCGTGGGCTGCTGTGTGGGGTCCAAGCCCCCGCTGAGGGGTGGGGTGGGTTGGGTGGGTGGCCTGGACCGGGGCTGTTGTCCTTCTTCGCTGTCCAGAGCGGACGGCTGAGCTCTGTGATGGTTCTTGGGTTGGGTTGGAAGGGGCCCCCAAGGGCCGTCCTCTCCAGCCCCCCCTGCTCTGAGGGGCTTGTTGTGTCCCCTGCTAGGTCAGGTTGCCCAGAGGCTTGTCCAGCCTCTCCTTAGGGGCCTCAGCTACCCCCCTGGGCGATCTGCTCCTGGGTTGCTGGGGTGGCTGCCCGTGTCTGTGGGGTCTCCCACACTCTCCTGTAGAGCAGGGTCACCCTCAGGAGCAGTGAGTGTGGGCAGTGCCCATGGAGGGTCTCCTCCTGCTCTGCTCTGCCCTGGGGAAACCACAGATGGGAGCTTGTGGCCAGTGCTGGGCCCCTCAGTGCCAGAAGGACAAGGAGCTGCTGGAGAGAGCCCAGGGCAGAGCCACAGGGGTGATGGAGGGAGGGGAGCATCTCCCTGCTGAGGAGAGGCTGAGGGAGCTGGGGCTGGAGAAGAGGAGCCTAAGGGGTGACCCCATGGGTGTTGGTCAGTGTGTGAAGGGTGGGTGTGAGGAGGATGGAGCCAGGCTCTGCTCAGGGGCACCCAGTGACAGGACAGGGGGCAGCGGGTGTGAGCTGGAGCAGAGGAGGTTCCCCATCAGTGTGAGAAGGACCTTGTTCATGGTGAGGGTGCCAGAGCCCTGGCAGGGGCTGCCCAGGGGGCTGTGGAGTCTCATTCTCTGGAGACATTTCAAACCCTCCTGGGCTGTTCCTGTGGGACTGGATCTGGGGGATCCTGCTGTGGCAGGGGCTGGGACTGGGTGATCTCTTGGGGTCCCTCCCAGTCCCCCATGTTCTGTGGCTCTGTGATCCCTGTAACCAGAGGGCAAAGGCTCCCAGTCCGTGGGCACAGCAGTTTCTCCCAGCCTGTGGCTGCAGAGGACGGGGTCCAGCCCTTCACCCCAAGTCTCAGTTCCCTGCTCAGACTCCGTTTGCCCCCAGAGCTCCCCCCTAGCCCAGCAGCCCAGCCTGGGGGCCGTCGCCGCCGTCTCTTTGCCGTCTCCGTCTCTCCGGTTGCCAGCAGAGCTATTTCTGGAGCCGTCTGTGCCGGCGGTGACTCACGGGCTCTCTCTCAGCTGCTCTCCCTCCTGTGCCAGTGCTGCCAGTGCAGGAGGGGTCCTTCACCCATTGGGTTGGGGGCTTCTCCTCCAGCCCCAGCTCCCTCAGCCTCTCCTCAGCAGGGAGATGCTCCCCTCCCTCCATCACCCCTGTGGCTCTGCCCTGGGCTCTCTCCAGCAGCTCTGGGTCCTTCGGGAGCTGAGGGGCCCAGCCTTGGGTTGCTTCTTCCCAGAGAGGGATGGAGGATAAAGGAAGAGAGTGGAGCAGAGGCAGCAGCACAGGTTTGTACAGTTAATGATGCAGGGAAAAGGCTTCTGTGGAGAAGAGAGGGATGAAAGTCGCCGGCAGCCGCCTCAGGTCTCTGGTGCAGGGTCTCTGCCCTGGGGAGCCGGCGGATCAGAAGGATGAAAGGAAACCCTGTTCTGCCTGATGTTCAACCCTGTGAGGAAGGCAGAGAGCAAAGGGTGAGGCAGGAGTGGGTCATGTTTGGGTGCAGGAGGTGTCAGGAAGGTTTCTTCTGTGTCCTCCCAATAGTTGGCTAAAATCTGCCTTCAGGGAGCCACAGGGATGATGGAGGGAGGGGAGCATCTCCCTGCTGAGGAGAGGCTGAGGGAGCTGGGGCTGGAGAAGAGGAGCCTGAGGGGTGACCCCATGGGTGTTGGTCAGTGTGTGAAGGGTGGGTGTGAGGAGGATGGAGCCAGGCTCTGCTCAGGGGCACCCAGTGACAGGACAGGGGGCAGCGGGTGCTGGAGCAGAGGAGGTTCCCCATCAGTGTGAGAAGGACCTTGTTCATGGTGAGGGTGCCAGAGCCCTGGCAGGGGCTGCCCAGGGGGCTGTGGAGTCTCCTTCTCTGGAGACATTTCAAACCCTCCTGGGCTGTTCCTGTGGGACTGGATCTAGGGGATCCTGCTGTGGCAGGGGGATGGGACTGGATGATCTTTTGAGATCCCTTTGAACCCCTAATGACTGGATCTAGGGGGTCCTGCTCTGGCAGGGAATTGGGCTGGATGGTCTCTCGAGGTCCCTTCCCACCCCTGATGCTCTGGGATCCCGTGTCTCTGTCCTGCCACCGTGTGTGCAGGGGGCAGCAGGAGCTCCAGCCTGCGTCGCTGTGATGCAGCAGGACGTGGGGTCCTGTGGCATGTGCCTGGCTGGTGACAGAGCTGGCCACTGGGGCTCCAGTGCTCCTGGCCAATCCAGTGGCCCTCCCCTGCCGTGGGCAGCGACACCTCCCACCAGAGCAGGGTGCCCAGACTGGGTTGGGTTGGGGCTCAGAGCTCACCCAGCCTCACCCCCCTGTGCCATGGTGAGGAGATCTTGGTGAGGGGATCTCAATGAGATGATGACAGGTGCCCCCTTGGTCAGGGTGCAGACAACACCAAGTTGGGGGGCGTGTGGATGTGCTGGAGGGTGGTGAGGGCCGTGCAGAGGGACCTGGACAGGCTGGAGTGATGGGCTGAGGGTGGCTGCCTGCGTCTCAGTGGAACCGCTGAGCCTGGCGAGGAGCAGGGTGTCTGCCCCCGGCTCGCTCCCCGCGTGGCCGCAGGGCCCTTATCTGGGCTGCGCACGTCCTCCCTGGCAGCCCCCGCGGCCCTGATAGCCCCACGTGCTCCCCAAGCCAAGGTCCCCCAACCCCAGCCAGCAGCTTGGTTGCTCCCTCAGTGCTAACACAGAGGCTGATCTGCAGCAGGGGGCGAGGAGCAGCTGCAGGGTGGCCCGTGGCTGCCTCCCAGGGCCAGCAGCACCGTCCTGAGCTCTCCCAGCCCCGTGGTGTCTGCTCGCAGCAGCCTCCAGCCTTGGTGATGCCATGGGACAAGGCGTGGGGCAGGTGGGGTTTGGAGGGCAGCCTGGGGTTGGGGTGATGCTTGGACTGGATGATGCTGGGGGTCTCTTCCAGCCTCGGTGATGCCCTGAGAGCAGCAGAACCAGCCATCACGTGAGCTCTGCCCCAGCAGAGCCCTCCCAGCGCTGGACTTGTTGGTGCAGGGGGACAGAAGCCCAAGGGCTGACGCTGGCTGCTCTGCTGGCCATTGTCACTGCAGCGGCTGCACGGCAGGAGGAGCCAGGAGAGCGTGGACCTGGGTCTGCTGTGGGTTGTGGGGTCCTCCTCCACACTCAGACCCTGTGGGGGCACAGAATCAGAGAGTCATCCTGGCTGGAGAGGACCTCCAGGAGCATCCAGCCCAGCCCTCAGCCCAGCAGCTCCATGACCCCCAGGCCATGGGCTCAAGGGCTCTGGCTACTTGTTTTTTAAACCCCTCCAGGGATGGGGGCTCCAGCACCTCCCTGGGCAGCCTGGTCCAGCTCCCAACCACTCTCTCAGCAGAGAGCTTCTTCCTCAGGTCCAACCTGAACCTCCCCTGATGCAGCTTGAGGCCATTTCCCCTCATCCTGCCATCGGGGATCTGGGAGAGGAGCCAGCAGCAGCCCTGCTCCAGCCTCCTCGAGGGAGCTGGAGGGAGCAGTGAGGGCCCCTCGCAGCCTCCCCTTCCCCAGACCCAACCACCCCAGTTCCTCGGCCGCCCTCCACGGGCCCTGTCCTCCAGCCCTCTGGAATCAGGGAGTCACTTGGGCTGGAAAAGCCCTTCCAGCTCATCCAGTCCAACCCTGGACCCAACTGTCCCACCTGGAACCCCGTCCCTGAGATCTCCCCGACTGTGACCCGCGGCCAAGGGGTGGCCAGTGAAGTCCCCCACTGGGCAGCCTGTGCCGGGGACTAGCACAAGGCTCCAGTGCTGGTCCCTGCTCTCTGCTGTGACCGGCTCCCGGGGCAGGAGCCTGCAGACAGCCAAGGTCCTGGTCCTGGTCCAGCAGGTCCTGAGGTGATGACAGGAGCACCAGGGGCTGGAAGGGACCCCGAGAGGTTGCCCAGCCCCTGCAGAAGTGCAGACCCCCGCTAGCCCAGGGCTCAGCAGCGTGCCCTGTTGCCTTGCAGGACCAGCTAAAGCAGTGCTTCTCCAGACAGCCCACGGGCGCCAAGGACACCGACACGCTGGTCCAGGAGCCCGACGGCCAGTACGGCACCTGGCGTGAGCCGCGGCGCAGCGGGGACAGGTGAGGGGCGACCCTCGGGGGGCTGCGGAGGGCCAAGATGCTCAGGTTGTCCCCTGTGGGGCTGAGCTGGGGGGGCTGTGATCCCAGGATGCTCAGGTTGTCCCCTGTGGGGCTGAGCTGGGGGGGCTGTGATGCCAGGATGCTCAGGTTGTCCCCTGTGGGGCTGAGCTGGGGGGGCTGTGATGCCAGGATGCTCAGGTTGTCCCCTGTGGGGCTGAGCTGGGGGGTTGTGATGCCAGGATGCTCAGGTTGTCCCCTGTGGGGCTGAGCTGGGGGGGCTGTGATGCCACGACCCTGCAGGAACCCCAGAGGAGGATCCATTAGGAGCTGGGAGCTGCCCATCAGTGGAAGTCCATGGGGACCCCCATCCCTGCTGGGCTGGATCAGCTGAGGCCCTAGGGTGCAGAGGGGAGAGATGCTCATCCCTCCCAGGGGCTGCTCAGTGCTCCTGTGTGTGCAGGTGGCCCCCAGGTTCTCCTGTGACCCCAATGCTTGCCCAGAGCAGCCACCACATGGAGCACAGACACCCCCTCCCCACTGGAGCTCCCCAGTGCCTCCTGCTCACTACGCTGGGCCCAGGGCAGCCCTCGGTGCCAGCCTGCTGCCCCTGTGCTGCAGGGCTGAGGGGCAGGAGGTGATGGTGGAGCAGCAGAGCCCGAGTCTTCCTCCCAGGATTGATGTGAAAGACCCAGTCTGGGACCAGAACCAGGGCAGGGGAGAGCCTGGGAGGACCCCGGGTGCTGCTGCAGCTTTGCCTCAGGGTGCCACCTGCTGCCTCCTGGCCCTTGCAGCAGCCACGGAGGATGAAACCCTCTGCCCAGGGACCTTCCTCTGGAGACTCCCAGGAGAAGCTCCTTAGGAAGGGTTGGCTCAGCACCACCTCAGGGATCTTCTCACCCTCCAGGACAGGGGGGTCTCCTGAGGTGGAGGTGCTGGTGCCACACTTGGCGCTGTGGCTTCTGGGCCACTGCTGAGGTTGTCTCTGCTTGTCGGCTCTTTCGGCTGGTGGGTCAGGTCGCTGGGCTCTGGAGAGGAGCACGAGCTCCTCTGAAGAAGGACAGGGGCCTCCCCAGTCCCCTTCTGCCTTGTCCTGGGCCACCAGGACTTAATACCTGGCAGAGAGGGGCTTCGGGTGCTCGGAAAAGACCCCTGGGGTCAGCGAGTCCAACCACCAACCCGCTCCACAAGGTCACCCCTAGACCAGATCCCCCAGCACCACATCCCAGTGACTTTTAAACCCATCCAGAGCTGGTGGACAGTGGTCCCCTCTCCCAAGGAACTAGGGGCAGGACCAGCTGCCCCAGGGGGGCCTCAGGCTCGACAGCAGCGTCAGAGCTCTCCATGGACTGAGCGTGGCGGGGGACCCCAGCATCACCCCAGTGCAGAGGTGCCGGTGCCTGCTCCCCACCCGGGCAGGACCCTCTGCACCCCAAAGGCTCAGAGGTGTCTCTTCCCTTGCAGCTTGGTGCCCGAGTCGCCCTCCCCGGAGAGCGAGGCCGTCTCGCCCAGGAGGCAGCCCCCCGGCAGCCGCCCGTCCTCCCTGTCCTCGCAGACGGAGCCTCCCTCCCTCGGCGACCACCATGACCTCTGCAGGGGCCAGAGGAGCGCGAGCCTGGACCGCTCCAGCACGGACGTGGACTCCACGGACGGGGCTGAGCTGCCTCCTCCCGGCGGCGCCGGCCCCGAGGAGCAGCCACTGGACTTCTCCTTCATCGATGTGAGTCCCGGGACGGGGGGCAGGACCCCACTGCCTCAGGCGCCGGCTCTGGTGCTCCCCAGCGGGGGCTGTCTGGGAGGGGGCACCCAGTGATGGGACGAGGGGACCCCAGGTGTGAGCTGGAGCAGAGGAGGTTCCCCATCAGTGAGAGAAGGACCTTGTTCATGGTGAGGGTGCCAGAGCCCTGGCAGGGGCTGCCCAGGGGGGCTGTGGGGTCTCCTTCTCTGGAGACATTTCAAACCCTCCTGGGCTGCTCCTGTGGGACTGGATCTGGGGGATCCTGCTGTGGCCGGGGGATGGCACTGGATGATCTCTTGGGGTCCCTTCCATCCCCTAATGACTGGATCTGGGGGATCCTGCTGTGGCAGGGGGATGGCACTGGATGATGTCTTGGGGTCCCTTTCATCCCCTAATGACTGGATCTGGGGGATCCTGCTGTGTCAGGGGGACTGGACTGGATGATCTTTGGGGTCCCTTCCCATCCCTAATGCTCTGGGATTCTGTGGTCTCCAGCAGCAGGATGGGATGGATCCCAGTAGGATCTGGGGGTTCCTGCTGCAGTAAGAGGACTGGACTGGATGATCCTTCAAGGTCCCTTCCAACCCCTAATGACTGGATCCGGGGGATCCTGCTGTGGCAGGGGGATGGCACTGGATGGTCTCTCAAGGCCCTTCCAACCCCTCTGCTCCTGAAGGTGTCTTCCAGCTGAATCTCCTCCCCAGTGCTGGGCTGGGGTTGCATCTGGTCGTTCAGATCACGGAGCCCAGCCATTAACCCTTTTGTCCCCCCGCCGCTCCGTGTCCCCGGGCTCTGGGTCTGCACCCGGGGCAGAGGCAGGGGAGGCTGGGGGCGGCTCTGGGGGGCCAGCTGACCCCCAGGCTGCTGTGCTCCATCCCAACAGCCCACGGCCGTGCTGGACTCGAGCGCCCTGAAGACCCGGGCCCAGCTCAGCAAGAAGAGGCGCCGCCGCCTCCCCGTCCCCCAGTCCCTCCGCCGGAGCCGCCCGCTGGGGCTGCAGAGCAGCTTCTCTCTGCCCGAGGAGCCCGACGATTCCTGGATGTTCAAGGACTCCACAGGTACCCCCGGCAGGGACCCCCCCAGGGCATCTGGCCCAACCCCCCTGCGCCAGGCGGGGCCACCACTCCCCAGGCCAGGTTGCCCAGAGCCCCATGGACTCCGCTGCAGCTGGGGGGGCTCTGAATTGTCCCTGGGGGCAGAGAGGAGGAAGGATGAGCACTCACCGCCCCCCCACTCCTTGGTAGCCACCTCCCCAGGGGGCTGGCCACTCGCTGCGGGGTGCTGGTCGCTCTGGTGACCCTAAAACACTCGGGAGCCCCTCGCCAGGAACCCTTCTGGTGCTGAGCCCCTGGTGCCTGTTGTCGGGGCGGTCGTTGCCCCCCGACGCGTCTGCAGGTGGGAGGAGAGGTCTGGAGCGGGGAGGAGGTGCTGGGGGGCTCCCCCCTAATTATCACTGTTAATTGATCGGTCAGAAGAGAAGAGAACTATGCAACAGGAGGATTCTGAGGAGGAGGAGAAGGGCCAGCGAGGCCCCAGGTCGTCGCCCGCTCACGCTCAGAGGCTCCCGGTGTTCCCGGGGATGGACCACTCGGCCCTCAAGGTGAGAGGGGCCCCCGGGGGGCTGCTGCCCGAGGGGGCTGCGGGCAGTGCCGTGAGCACAGGCTGCTGCCCTTCTCATGCACAGAAACTGAGTGGCCTCGGGAAGGGAGCTGGTGGCCAGCAGGGTGGCCAGGAGCCAGCAATGGGCCCTGGGGGTCACAAAGGCCAGCGGCATCCTGGGGTGCGTCAGGAGGAGGGTGGTGAGGAGATGGAGAGAGGGTCTCCTCCCCCTCTGCTCTGCCCTGGGGAGACCACGGCTGGGATCTTGTGTCCAGTGCTGGGCCCCTCAGCTCCACAAGGACCCAGAGCTGCTGAAGGGAGCCCAGCCCAGGACCCCCTTTCCTCTTCCCCCCAGGCCCAGCTGCGCAGGAGGCAGGAGCCGGAGGGTCCCGGTGGCAGCGGCTCCGCTCAGCCCTTCCGACCGGCCCGGCAGCAGCCCGGAGCTCCCGGCAGCAGGGTGCTGCCCTCCAGCACGGGGAGGGAGGAGAGGTGAGGGAGGGCACCTCACACCAGTGGGGCGCTGCTGGGGAAGGGGGGTTCCCTCTCTCCCTGCGGTTGCCAGGGTCCTGGTAGCCAAGGGGCGGGTTCCCTCCCCTAGGTCAGAAGAGAAGTCTCCCCAGTGGCTGAAGGAGCTGAAGTCCAAGAAGAGGCAGAGCCAGTATGAGAATCAGGTTTGAAAAGGTACCTGTGGGCACGGCCGGGGGGTCTGTGGTGGCCAGCACATGGGGGGTGCTCCCCGGGCCAGCCCCTGGGCCACCACCGCAGCAGCAGGCTCAGCGGGGTGCGAGCCCAGGGCCAGCAGCTGGCCCCAGGGCAGGTTCCACAGGAGGGAGATGGTTCCTTCATCAAACCACAGCCTGGTTTGGGTGGGAGGGCAACGACAAAGCTCCTCCAGTGGCCCTGAGCAGGGCCCTCCCCACCCAGAGCAGGGCAGCCAGAGCTTCAAGGAGGGTTGGGTGGTTGAGGGAGGGTTGGATGGTTGAAGAGGGTTGGATGGTTGAAGAGGGTTGGATGGTTGAAGAGGGTTGGATGGTTGAAGAGGGTTGGGTTGTTGAAGAGAGCTGGATGGTTGAAGAGGTTGAAGAGGCCGCGGGGAGCCCTGGCCTCGAGCGGCCTCTGTTCTCGCCCCGCAGACGGCGATTGTGAGCACGAGGAGAAGAGGAGGACGTTCAACAGAAGCCTTAAGCCCCCGACCCCGGCCCTCCCGCGTCGCGCTGCTGCCGTCCGCTTCCGCCCCGAGCGCCGTGTGCATGGTGCCTTCTGCCCGCGGGGAGAGCCCCCGGCCCCCGGTCACCCCGGGGAGGGTGTTGGGTGCCCCCGCGGGGCCGCTGGGCGTCGGGGCTGCGCGTTCGGCTCTGGGAGCGGCGGCGACCGAGGCCCAGGAGGGACAGTCCCGCTGGAACGAGGCCGGAGAGGACGAGAAGAGCAGGAGCCGCCGGGCTGGGGGCCCCCAAAGACCCCGAGACTGAGGGAGCCGGGGGATTCCTTGTGCCGGGGAGCGGCTCCCGTCGCGTTGGGGTCAGCTTCTCCCCCCGAGGAGGCGCTTGGAGACGTCGAAGGGGTCTCGCTGGCCACGCCTGGAGGTGGCCCCTCTCCCCCAGCTGCGAGCCCAGGGCTCAAGCAATAAGGGTGGCCGGGTCGCGGGGGGCACCGGCAGGGTCCCCAATGCTCTTTGCACGAGGGAAGCCCCTCGGGGCGGGGGTCTCCGCGCCCCCCATGTGTGATGCTGCCGCCGGCCTCTCGGGGGTCTCCAAATACAGAGTCTGTCGCCCCGCAGCACCCGGCTGCCGCTGCCTCTGTCGCCTTGGCCCTGCGTGGGGTGGGGGGTCGCTCGGTGCCCCCCGAGCAGTGGGGCAGAACTGGGGTCTTGGGCCAGTGGGGCTTTGGGGTGGCCCAGCGCTGGGACAGAGTGGTGTTGGGGTGGCCCAGTGCTGGGACAGGGTGGTGTTGGGGTGGCCCAGCGTTAGGGCAAAGTGGTGTTGGGGTGGCCCAGGTTCAGGACACTGTGGCACTGGGGTGGCCTAATATTGGGACAGGGTGGTGTTGGGCTGTCACAGTGTTGGGACAGTGTGGCACTGGGATGGCCCAGTGGCTATTGGGGTGGCCCGGCAGTGGGGCAGGGTGGCACTGGGATGTCCCAGTGTCAGGACAGTGTGGTACTGGGGTGGCCCAGTGTCAAGATCATGTGGCACTGGGGTGGTCCAGTGGCAGTGGGGCAGGGTGGCACTGGGATGTCCCAGCGTTAGGACAACGTGGCACTGGGGTCTCCCAGCAGCCAGGGGCTGGAGCTGGAGCAGAAGCTGCCACCCGCCGTGTCCTGCTGGTGGCCCCTCGGTGTGGAAGCGCCAGCGCCGTTCCCAGTCCCAGGCTGCTCATGGTGGGGGGAGCAGCAGTGGGGCAGGGGGCAGGTCCCATGGGAGCAGCTCCCTGCACCTGGCAGAGAGGGAACAGAGAGGGTTCTCTTGGGTCGGACCCCTTCACACCCCACTGCGCCCCGGGTCAGGGCTGCTCCCACCATCAGGGGCCAAAGCCACCCCCCACCCGGCCACTCTGAGGTCACTGGTCCCCCAGCCCAGCCCCTCTGGGACAAGGGGGAGGCGCTGCCCAGGTCTCCTTCCCGTGGGAGGCTGCTGGAGGAGGCGACTCTTGGGGATGGGCTTTGTGGAGGAGCCTTTCGGGGTCCCTGTTAGGGCAGCACTGCGGGGTGACCCCACGGGTGACCCCAGCCTCGAGCAGCAGCTCGTGCGGACGCAGCGGGTGTCTGGGAACCAGCTCACCCCCCTCCCCGCTGAGGGGCTCTGCTTTCGGGGCCAGTGTCAGCGGGAATGGGAGGGATTCACGGGGTTCGGGCCCAAGAATCAGGACCAGAAGGTCCCTGGGTGCTGGGATGGAGGGACCAGCGGGATCAGCTCCTGCCTCCTGCACCCTGCCGGCTCTGGGGGGGGTTGGACTGGCTCTGGGGGGCTCTAACACCCTGTTGAAGCCGGGTCAAGAAGGAAGAGGTTTGTCTGCCCTTTGCTCTGGGCTCAGCTCAAAGATTCCCCTCAGTCTGGGGACAAAATAAGGATCAAGAGCAGACCTGATGGGGTTCGACTGCCATCCCATAGACACTGGGGGCTTCTTGCAGGGCTTTACTTTGCCAGCCCTTTCCTGCTGCTCAGAGGGGCCACTGAGCGGCTCCTGCACTTTGTCTGGGCTGCTTGTTCCTCAGTCCCACGGGGGATGTGGGGAGGGTCTGCTCCTGGGGTGCAGCGACGTGGACTGGGGGGTGCAGAGATGTCTGAGGGGCTCAACGGGGAGAACCTCCTGGTGCAGGGCCAGTGCTGAAGCCAGAACCCAGATCCTGATCCCTGTATTGCTGTGGTCCACCCACCCCAGTCCCACCAGAGCGCTGGGGATCCATCCCCGTCCTCGTCCTCATCCCCATCCTTATCCCCATGCCTGTCATTATCCCCATCTCCATTCTCATCTTCATCCTTATCCCCATCCCCATCTCCATTCTTATCCTCATCCCCAGCCTCATTCCCATCCCTGTCCCTGTCCCTGTCCTCATCCTTGTCCCTGTCCTCGTTACCCATCCCCATTCCCATCCCCATCCTTAACCCCATCTCCATCCCCATCCCTGATCTCCATCCCCATCTCGGTCCCCGTCCCCACCCCGCAGTGGGTCCCAAGCAGACCGTAAGTACCGTACCCGCCTCTGCCCCCCCGCTCCAGGCTGGGGTGTCCCCCCCCTCCCCGGGCGGCCCCCGCTGACTGCTGACGGGGAGACTTTTCCAGAGAGGCTGGCGAGCGGCGCCGTGACCGCGGCTGTGGCCCGGGGCCGGAATCTGCTGCGAGGGGAGCCCCGCGAAAGCCCTTCGGCGGCCATTGAGAGCGGTCCCGTGGCTGGAATTCCGTGGACGCAGCAGCTGCTGCCTCAGCGCCGGCCGAAGTGCTGGGCTGGCCAGAACTAGCCCATAAATAGCCGGGCCGGGCCGCGGCGGCCGGCAGAGCGGGACCGCGCCGGGACAGGTACCGGCCGAGCGGCGGGGGGGGCTGAGGAGCGAGAAGTGGGGTGTCTGGGCTGAGGGGAGAGCCGCGGGGTCAGTCGGTGGGGAAGGTCCCGTCCGCTCCCCACGGGTGGGCTTTAGGAGCGGAAAGGCGGCCGTGGGCTCGCTGGCCCCGCCTGTGGTGGCCAGGAGCGGGAGGAGGAGGAGGATGGGGAGTGGAGACCTTCTCGCAGAACAGACCCCCCACCCCAGGGCTGTGGAGCCGCTGAGTCTGGGGCGGAGGGAAGCCCTGCCGGGGGATCCCTGTTCCCTGCCAGCTCCCCGTCCTGTGTTACTGGGAGCGGGTGGAGGCTGCTGGTCCCCGGTGGCTCTAACTCGCCGCCCTTCGGCTTTTCCAGGCACCATGACCGAGCAGCAAAGTCCCCCCGAGCAGATGGCCACCGGGGAGGGCGCTGGCGAGCGAGGTGGCAACTACAAGGTAAACGGGGGGCAACTGGTTCCCAACGGGATTCAGGTGACGCCGGGGTCGGGGGTTGGGGGTCACTGTGGGTTGTGGGGTGCAAGGTGGGGGCTGGTGTCCAGCCCTGCAGGTTGTCCTGGGGGGAGAAACCAGCCTCCAGCTCAGGGAAAGCAGCTCCCTGGGGACTGGGGAGGGACTTTGGGGGTCTGGCAGTGCCTGGCAGGGGGGCACTGGTTTGGGGCTGCCGAGTACCTCTGCTCAGCGGGCAGCTGCTTGGCGATGGGATCCTGGAGATCAGGGATTCTGGAGATCAGGGAGACCAGGGCTCCTGGAGATCAGGGAGATGAAGGATCCCAGAGATCAGGGCTCCTGGACATCAGGGGGATCAGGGATCCCAGGGATTGGGGTGATCAGGGATCCTGGGGATCAGGGAGATCGGGATTCTGCAAGATCAGGGAGATCAGGGATCCCAGAGATCAGGGAGATTAGGGATCCTGGGGATCAGGGAGATCAGGGTTCTGGAAGACCAGGGATCCCAGAGACGAGGTCTCCCACCCTGCAGGGACTGGCAGTGGGCCCGGGCAGGGGGTTCCCTGGGTGGTGCCTTGGGGTGCAAACCCTGCTGTGGAGGCTGAGGAGCTGCAGCTCCTCAGGGAACCTGGGAAAAGCCAGGGGAGGCTGGAACTGGGAGCAGTTCCTGCAAACTGGGGTGAACTGGAGTGAAGGAGCTCCTGAGGACCCTCGGTGCCCCCACCCCACAGGGTCTGCAGGATGCTCTGCCCTTGGTGCAGGGCCAGCTGGGGCTCCTTCGGGGTCAGGGGGTGCCTGGCTGCTTCATTCCCAGCTCACCGGGGTCACCCTGGGCTCTGCTCCCACAGGGCTCCACCCGTGGGGCCGGCTTGGACTGGTCCTGTCTGGGGGGAGACCCCACAAAATGAGCCTGGGCCAGGCCAGGCAGAGGGTCACCATGGGGCCCTGCTCTGGGGGGGCACAGACTGGGTGTCGGGACGTGGTCAGGATGGAGTGATGCGGCCAGGATGTGGGGACACGGCTGGGATATAGGGACGTGGTCGTGGTCTGGGGACACAGCCAGGATATAGGGATGTGGCTGGGATGGAGGGATGTGTCAGGATATAGGGACATGGATGGGATGGAGGGATGTGTCAGGATATAGGGACATGGATGGGATGGAGGGATGTGTCAGGATATAGGGACATGGATGGGATGGAGGGATGTGGTCAGGATATAGGGACAAATCTGGGATGGAGGGATGTGGTCAGGATATAGGGACAAATCTGGGATGGAGGGATGTGGCTGGGATATAGGGACAAATCTGGGATGGAGGGATGTGGTCAGGATACAGGGACAAATCTGGGATGGAGGGATGTGGCTGGGATATAGGGACAAATCTGGGATGAAGGGATGTGGTCAGGATACAGGGACAAATCTGGGATGGAGGGATGCAGCTGGGATATAGGGACAAATCTGGGATGGAGGGATGCAGCTGGGACAGGGCTGGGATATAGGAACACGGTCATGATCTAGGGACCCAGCCAGGATACAGGAGCTGACTGGGACGGAGGGGTGCGGCCAGGAGGGAGGGGCGTGGCTGGGATGCAGGGGTGTGGCCGCGGCTCCCGCTTGCCGGGGGCTCCCTGGCGGGGAGCAGCAGCAGCAGCCTGAGGGCTCTGCGCGGCCCCAGATCACCATCTACGAGCTGGAGAACTTCCAGGGCAAGAAGTGCGAGCTGACGGAGGAGCTGCCCAACATCGCCGACAAGGAGCTGGAGAAGGTGGGCTCCATCCAGGTGGAGTCTGGCCCGTAAGTCCGGGGCGAGGGGGGGTCCGGGGGAGCCCCCCCTGCGTCCCGCCGGGCCTGGGGCGGGGGGGCCCCGTCCCGGAGCCCCACCCAGAGCCCGTCGCCGACCCCGCGGGCAGGTGGCTGGGCTTCGAGCGGCAGGCGTTCGCCGGGGAGCAGTTCGTGCTGGAGAAGGGCGACTACCCCCGCTGGGACTCGTGGTCCAACAGCCACAACAGCGACAGCCTCATGTCCAT
>VXBP01007909.1:22914-111077 GCA_013400115.1 Rhinopomastus cyanomelas | reverse complement strand
GGGGGGGGGGGTCGCGGGCGGTTGGCAGTGACCCCCGGGAGCGCGGGACGGCCGCGGGTAAGAGGGGCAGCGCCCGCACTCCGGGCGGGAGGCGGGGGGATATACAGGGCGCCCCCCGGCACAGCCGGTGCCAGCCCCTCGCCTCGGTTCCCCTCACCCCCCCGACCCCAGCCCCGGGCTTTGCCCCCGACCCGCGGGGTGCCCGGTGCCCGCTGACGCGCGGTGCCCGCCGTGCCCGCTGCAGGACAGCCAGGAGCACAAGATCGTGCTCTACGAGAACCCCAGCTTCACGGGCAAGAAGATCGAGATCATCGACGACGACGTGCCCAGCTTCCATGCCCACGGCTACCAGGAGAAGGTGTCGTCCGTGCGGGTGCAGAGCGGGACGTGAGTACCGGGGCGCCGGGGGCCGGGCGGCTGCGGAGGGTGAGGTTTGACCCCCCCACACCCCGCTTCGTGCCGGCGATGACCCCCCTCCCCCCGGCTCGTTGCCTCTGCAGGTGGGTTGGCTACCAGTACCCTGGCTACCGGGGCTACCAGTACCTGTTTGAGAAGGGGGACTACAAGGACAGCTCAGACTTCGGCGCGCAGCACCCCCAGATCCAGTCGGTGCGGCGCATCCGGGACATGCAGTGGCACCAGCGCGGCGCCTTCCACCCCAGCAACTAGAGCCCCCCGCGCCGAGCTGGGCACCGGGCAGCGCCGCCAGCTCGCCCCCGGCCGCCGCCGCCGCGCCCCCGCGGCCTCGCCGCCCGCCGCCCCCCGTGTGATGCCGACCGCTGCCGCGGCCACCCAATAAAGCTTGGAGCCTCCGCGCCGCGCCCGGCCCTTCTTCCGCCCGGGGTGCCCCCCCCGAGCTGCAGCCCCCCCCGAGGGCGCTGGGGGGGCTGGGTGCGTCTTGTGGGGAGCAGGGGGAGGTCTGGGGCACCAGCGGCACCCTGCCCCACCTGGGGCCACTGCGGGTGATGGTGGAGGTGATGGAGCTGGAGGGAGGTGATGGTGATGGAGGGAGATGATGGAGCTGGAGGGAGGTGATGGAGCTGAAGAGAGCTGATGGTGCTGGAGGGAGGTGATGGTGGAGATGATGGCGATGGAGGGAGATGATGGTGGAAGTGCTGGATAGTGACGGAGGAGATGATTGGTGGAGGGGAGGGTGGCGCTGATGGTGGCAAAGGGAGTTGATGGGGAGGGAGGAGGTGACTCTATGCTCCCCGCGACAGGGGTCACTGCTGACGGTCCCCAAGCCGAAAACACCTCATGCAGAGGCGGGTTTTCGGGGCTGCGATGCCCCGCGGAGCTGCGGGTGGGTGGGCTCTGCCTCCCCTGGGCTCTGCCTCCCCTGGGCTCTGCGTCACCGGGGGAAGCGGCACCTTCTGAGGGTGGAAGGTGTGAAAGCAGCGAGGAGGCGGCGAGCAGAGACCCACAGCCCCGCAGCCAGTGACCAGCGCTGGGGGTGGAGGAAGCCCCGACAGCAGAGAGGAGAATGCGACCGAGCTCATGTGGCTTCTGGGGGGGATCTCTCCTGCGGCAGCTGGGTGCCCCCAGGTCACCCCGATGCAGCGTTAGCTCTGCTAGGGTGGGTGTTTCCCCCTGACCTGCAGAGTGGAGGTGCTTCTGCCTGGCTGGGGTTGCGCTGCACCCCGCTTGCCGTGGGGTGCTGGCAGCAGAGCAGGGCAGAGAGTTAGTGCAGAGGATGCACCTTCCTGCCCCCGTTCTGACGCAGCTGCTCACCAGTAACCCCAACCCGTAACCGTGTCCCAGCTGAAGGCGCCCAGTAGCCACCACTGGGGACGTCACCACCCCTCTGGGGGTTTCGGGTGACGGTGACCCCGACGCTGCGTCTCCCCCATCGTGCCTCCGCAAGAATTATTCGCTTTTATATTAAAAGCCCCGACGATTCCAAAGCACAGGACGGCCTCATCCCACACAGGCTGGTGATGGAGCTGCCATCTGCTTCCTCCCTATCCCGCTGCTCTCCACCCCAGCATCCCAGTGCTCCCAGTTCCAACCCCCCCGGGCCCCAGCTGGGTCTCCGGAGCCTCTCCTCACCGCTGCCCACCCGTCCCCGCTGCGGGGGCCCAGAGGGTGCTGCCAGCCGGGTGCGGGGTGGTATCTCAGCGGCCCCACGGCTCTGCCGGCGGCGGGTGGGTGGTTTGGCTGCTGTGCCAAGGGATGGGGGAGCTCAAGCTGTTCTCCGGGCTGGCAGGGTTCCATTTCACCCAGTCGCTGCTGTGGGGGAGCTCAGACCCCGTCACTGCCAGTGATGGAGGGGGGCTCAGTCCCCCCGACGGCTGGTTCCTCATGTGGAAGCTGCGGGAGCTGCAGGTGCCATCACCTGGGGGCACCCTCAGCGAGTCGATGCCTCCGGGGTGGGAGCCCCGACTGTGCCAACCAGGCAGAGGCAGGAGTGGGTGCTGCCCACAGAGCAGAGCTCAGCGAGGGTTTTCCGTGGGGGAGTTAGTGTAAGAACAAACCCAGCCCCAAGCGCCGGCTGAAGCCCAGCTGAGGGCGATTCCAGCTTGATCTTCCAGCTTCAGCATCGGCTGGCGGGGACGATGCTGCTGGGACGGGGGGCTGTGGTTGCTGCTTGAGAAACAACAGCCTGGAAAGACCGGGAATGTTTTCCCTTAGCCCTGGTGTGGGCAGGTCCCCCTCGGTGGGGTGCTCCGGGCACCCACCGCGCCTCACCCACTGCCTGGGGCTCTCCGTGGGTCTCACAGCCTCTTGCCCTTCGGAGACGGCTGCTGCTGTCACGCTGGATGCCCCGGCTCCCGCAGCCGCCCCGGTGCAGGGGTCTCAGCCCTGATCTGTGTTTGTTTGTGAAACTGAGCCTCTGGCCTGGTGTCTGTGCACTGACACGCAGCCCCCACCCGGGCCGGGATGCTGAGCGCTTCGGGAGGAGGGGGAGCGTCGAGCAGGAGCCCGGCATCGCTCCTCAGAGCCTCTCGGCTTCCGGGGCAGCTGTGCGATGGGCTGGTGCTCAGCTGCAGCTTGTGGAGCAGCGAAGAGCCTCAGCTCCGATTGATCCGGAGAGAAATAACAGGGTGTCATTTCCCCAGCCGAGAGAGGAGCTCTGCCAGGGGACACCGGACCTCCTGCTCCCGGGGCTGGTGGGGAGCAGAGGGGCTGCGTGCTGAGCTCCCAGCAACTGCTGCCACCAGGGCTCCTCCGGTTAAACCTCTGGGGAGAGAAAGCAGCTGCTGTGAGTGAGAGGACCTGCTGCGTGGTGGGTCCCTGCCCTGGGGAACTGGGTTTTGGTGGGTTTCTACCAAGAGAACCTGCAGTTTAGGGGGTCCCTGCCGTGGGGACCTGTGGTTTGGAGGGATCCCTGCCATGGAGAACTGGGTTTGGTGAGTTCCTGCTATGAGGACCTGGTGTTTGGAGGGGTCCCTGCCATGAGGAACTGGGTATTGGTGGGTTCCTGCCATGAGGACCTGGTGTTTGGAGGGGTCCCTGCCATGAGGAACTGGGTATTGGTGGGTTCCTGCCATGAGGACCTGGTGTTTGGAGGGGTCCCTGCCGTGAGGAACTGGGGTTTAGTGGGTTTTTACCAAGAGAACCTACTGTCTGGGGGTCTTGCCATGAGGACCTGCTGTCTGGGTGTGGTCCCTGCTGTGAGGACAAGCTGTGTGGTGGGTCCCTGCTGTGGGTACCAGCCCCATAGTGAGTCCCTGCCATGGGATCCTGCTGTTTAGGGGCTCCCTGCCCTGGGGTCCTGCTGTTTGGGGGGGGAGGGGGTCCCTGCCATGAGGACCATCTGCACTGGAAGTCCCTGCAGTGACTGGGAGCAGAAGGTCCCAGTTTGGCCTCTCTTTCGCAAACCATCCCAGGTTTCACCCCTCCTCTCGGAAGGGTGTTTGTGGGGTCAAGGCTGTGGGGGCTGCAGCCAAGCCGGAGGATCGGAGGTGGGAAGGAGCTAAGACACAGCTGGTGCCTGCTGGGTGCTGGCTCTGGACCCACTGGCACCACTGGACTGGTGCCAGTTTGGAGTTCAGCTTCTCCCGCCCCACAGGGGTCAGTGAGGGAGATCTCTGGGAACGATGAGAAGAGCTGGTGATACTGGTGACAGTGGTGCCCAGGGCTCTGTGCTGTGCCAGGAGCAGGTGACTGGAGCTGGTGGGAGCAGACCAGGCTCCCTTGTGCCGACACCAGTGCAGAGACAGAGAGAAAACAGGAGGAGAGGGCTTGAAGGTCTCTTCCACCCAGAGAGGCTCTGACAGTGCTGTGATGATGCTGGGAAATCTTTACCACTGCCTGGGCTCTCTGGGCGCCCAAAGCTCCTGCCCCAAGGCTGCCCCCGGGGCTCTCCCGGTTTCTAATTAAGAGCCATCGCTCCTTCAGAGGCCGGGGCTGAAAAGCCGCACCGGGAGGCAGTGGGATTAAAATGCCTCAGGGGATTAGGGCAGCAGCAGTGCTGCTCCTGCCCCTGCGCTGCCGCCTCCCCGTGCTCGTCCCCAGCAGCTGGTTATGAAACTCTCGGGGCAAACCCAACGCGCTGTGGCGATGAGAACAGGCAGAGGGCGAGGAGCCTCCTGGGCAGGGCTCAGCCTTGGTTTTCTCCAGCACCCTGGTGCCACCCTCTGCTGTGGGGCAGGGCTTGGCATCCGACAGCTGCACCCAAACCCCTCTGAAAGAGGGCAACACCCTCTTTCCCTCCAGGTGAGGGGCTCGGGGTTGTTCCCTCGTCCCATCACCGCCGGTGATTAGAGGTGGATGAGCAGCAGCGAGAGCAGCGCGACCCCGCCACCCACCCGCCGCTCACCCCGGGGTCAGCGCTGCTGCTGTGGGGTACCCGGGGCAGGGGCCGGCGCCGCTCCGGGACTTGGGGCTGTGAGGGCTCAGAGAAGCTCCAGCCAGTGCTGGGGACTCCCAGGCAGCACAAGTGCCCATCAGGAGCCATCTGCTCCTGGGAGGCTGCGAGCGGGCACATGGCAGCCTAATGGGATTAAAATGCAGCCCTGGACTGCGGCCGCGATGGAGGGAGCAGCTGCGGAGGGAGCTGCTCTTGCGAAATCGGGGAGCGGGGAAGGGGAAACAAACGTCTCTCTTCAGACGGGCCTCTGGAGCCCTGCTGGACCTTTGGTTAAGGATTGTGGCTCCCTCCTGGTGCAGCCCTGAGACTGGGGTTCCTGGGGGTGAGAAGCTGCAACCCGTGCCCGTGGCGTGACGTCCGCCCTCGGCACCGCGGGGCTGCTCCTTCCACAGCTGCCACCGGGACACGCTGCTGGCAGCTGCCCCACGGGGCCCTTTCGATGCGGGAAGCACCCCACTCCCACTAGCAGCAGATTCCCGAGTGGGGCTTAGGCCCTGAGAGGGACCCTGGGGAGGAGCTCAACGCTGTGAGGGGCGGGTTGGGTCCTACAGCTCCTGGCTCCCACCAGCTGCCCCCATGGGACAGGAGTGGTCCCCAGTGGCAGAGCCCTTGGTTCTGGGGTTTCGATCCCCATCGAGGGCTGCTCTGGCAGCAGGGGCTGCGGGCGAAGGTGGCAGCAGCAGGAAGGAGCTCCAGACCCTGCTGGTGTTTTGGCCGTGAAAAGCATCTTTGGAGAAGCTGGATGGAAACCAGGCCCTGCTCCCTGCTGCTTGTGCTGCTGCAGGGTTGGGGCTGGCGTGTGCTACACCAGGGGGAGAGGGTGTGCCCTGGGTGCCCCAGGAGCCCTGGGTGCTCTGGGCACACCGGGTATGTTCCAAGTACACAGGGTGAACTGAGTGCTGTGGGGACGTTGGGTGTTCTGGGCACACTGGATGCTCTGGATGTGCACTGGCTGCTCTGGCTGCTGTAGGTGCACTGGGTCTGTGGATGTGAGCTGGGCACACTGGATGCTCTGGGTAGACCAGGTGCTCCTGACACACTGGATGCTCTGGATGTGAACTGGGTGCTCTGGGTACACTGGGTCTGTGGGTGCACAGAGTGCTCTGGATGTGAACTGGTTGCTCTGGGTGTGCATCCATGCTCTGGGTAGACTGGGTGCTCTGGGTATACTGGGTCTGTGTGTACACTGGATGCTCTGTGGGTGCTGCGGATGCTCTAGATGTGCACTGGGTGCTCTGGGTACACTGGGTCTGAGGATGCACTGGGTGCCCTGGATCCTCGGTGGCTGGATCACAGGGCAGGGAGTGTCCGTCGCGGCTTGCTCGGAGGTTTCTGATCATAAGCAATTAAGGGAGAGAGATTTGCAGCAGCTGAAGTCCGAAGGCAAAGTCCATCATGAGCTGAGCTCCGCAGGCAGCTGCCGAGCCCCACGGTGGTTCTGCGGGGACTGCAGCGGCCCCAGGCTCTGCCTTCGCCCTGCCCCTGCGGTGGCTGAGCCCCCGTTCCCTTACCCTGAGCCCGACGCCGGGTTTGAGGGCTGAGGAGAGCAGCTGGGTGCCGGCCTGCGGTTGCCCTCAGTGAGCGCCCCGGGGAAGGGGCTATTTGCTGAGCTGCTCCGCAAGAGCAGAAGCTAACAGGCTGCCTGTTCCCTGTTTGTGGGGCAGAGGCACCGAGTCCTGCCCGATGCTTTTAGGGCTTAAATGGAAGCGGTGCCTCTCCTGCGTCCCGCCCGGCGACGGCTGCCGGCCCCGGAGGAGGAGGAGAGGTGCTTCCTACCAGCGCCAGGCTCACGCTGAGCCGGAGCTGATGCTAAATCCATGTGAATGCAGTGCAGCAGAAAGATGCTTTCGAGGTCACTGGCAGTTTATTCCCTGGGCTGTTTCAACGTGCAAAACCTCCCCGCGAATCGCTTCCCCCTCTCCCCGGGGCGGGCTGCTGTCGGAGGAACCCGCAGACCCCATCCGCAGCTCCTCCCCGCCCCGGGCTGAGCAGCCTCGCTGGAGCGGTGATTCCCCAGCTGTGAAACGAGGGTAATTTACTGGTTTGCTGCGCGAGGGCACTGGGAGGGCAGAGGGATTGTCTGGCATGTGGGCACCGCAGACTGGACGGGTTGTGATCCTTCTGCTCGTCGCTCTGCAGAGTGGGGCTGGGGCACAGCTCTGCTCCCCCTGTGGGCTCTTTCCCCCTCAGAGTGGGGTGTTGGCATGAGGGCAGAGCTAGCCCCCCGGCGTTGGCAGAGCTGCTGGCTCTGGTGGCCTCCCCCCCGGCACACTAAGAACAACCTGGTCCCGTCGCTGCTGCTGGAGGCACCCGCTGCCTCCTGTGCGTTTGGCTTCTGGGCTAAACCTGGCACCTAGAGCCTGGAAATCTGCTTAAGGGAAAGCTGAGCTAATTCCCCGTGTGCCCGGGCTGCTCTCCTGCTAAGCCCGGTCGGGGCTCGTGGATGGTGCCACCTGAGCTTTACCCAGAGCCTCTTTGCACCATCCTAAAGCCAAAGAGAGAAGATTCCCTGTGGGATGATGCCGGGTGCGAGCAGATGCCCCCAAAGTGCCACCCTGCCCACAGCAGGCAGGTGCCTGGCATCTTCACCTCGTTAGTCCCCACAGGGATGAAGTTCCCAGTGCGGATGATCTCCGAGCATCCCCTTGCCCCGCGGCCAGCATCGGTCCCTCGGCGACCCTGTGATGAGCCGTGCCCCTCCTTTCCTAGCCCATCAGCCTGCTGGGCTGCCCCCTGCCCTCACTCGGTGCCAGCCCTGGGGATGTCTGTTGCACCAGCAAGAGGTTTTGGGGGAAGGCGGCGGAGCTGGCTCTTGGGGAACAGTGGCACCGCAGAGCTCCCCTGGGACCTGGATGCAAAGGGTTGGTAGCACCCGGGTGCTACCAGGAGACGACACCCTGTCGTCTCCCACCGAGCAGAAGGCAGGAATCGCGGCTGCTGAGCAGCCGCCGCAGCCAGAACGGCCGCAGTTACCCAGAGGCTGAGCTGCCGCAGTCTTTTATGGCTCCCTGGATCTTGTGGGATGTGAGGCTATTAATAGGAACCAATCTTCCTCCTTCTCCTCCAGGCGAAATGGAGAAGGATTCAGACAAGGGGCCCTTTGATGTGATGGGAGAGGGAATAAACTCCGAGCCGCTTCGCTCCCAGGTGGGCAACACGTTCCTCCCGCTCCCCCCGGGGCTGCTGCTGGGTTTGCCCGTGGCCAGGGCTCGGTCCGCAGCACCCGGGCTGCCCTGGCCGAGGTTGGAGGAGGCACCGCGGCACGGCTGAGCTGCCGTGGGACACGCACAGCACCAGGCTGGTTCTGTTTTGCAGAGACAGTTGTTTTCTGTCGCCGAGACGGTGACGCAGCCAAGCAGAAAATGCACCAGCGTGATGGCAGAGGGTGTGATCTCCCCTCTGCTTCCCCGAGCAGCCTCGCAGGGACAGCTCTTCTCGCTAAGCACAACCCCAGCGAGAGGATAGCAGGGCTGGGACAGGAGCAGGATGCTGGGGCAGCCTGGTTTTCCGCAGGGACTTGCTTCCTCCATCCGCGGATGCCTGGAGGACAGGGACGTCCTGATGAGAGCTGGCACTGGCGCTCTGTGCCCGCTTCTTGGTGCCGTGTAGGTGCCAGCACGGCAGAGCCCATCCAGCACCAGGGCTGTGCTGGTTCAGGGGTGTTTCAGCCACGGGGCACCCGGGCTTCACCTTCCAGCCGCTGTCTGCGGTGACCCCGGGCAGCCCGGGACCAGCCGTGCGCTGCGGGTCCGGGTCCCGCCAGGGCAGCTTTGCCACCGGAGTGCGGCGAAGCCGGCGGAGGGGGACAACCCGGGCGCTTCTCTTGCCGAAGGAGGATGGTTTCCAGGGAGCCGGCTGGTAAAGGCTCAGCCGCAGCCTCCCTGGGCTACCTCATCTTCCTCCCGCTGCGTCCCGGGCGTTGGGCATCGCCCCGGGGTGCTGCTGTCTGCCGGAGCTCGTCGTGTCCTGCTGACATAAATCCCACGGCAGGCAGCAAACCCCTCTGGAGACGGGGCTGCTGCCTGATTTACCTCCCGCAGGATGCTGCGGCAGAACCGGAGCCAGCTCCGATGGCTGCGCAGTCACTGCGTCCTCTCCCGTCCCTCGGAATTTTTGGCCGATTATTGAGTTTTAGTCTCTTCCCCCCCCCCCGTTATCGAGTCACGTTCAGGCCAGACTGTGGGACACCGAAGCCTCGATGGGTCCCCCCTGACAGCGGTTTGTCTGATCCCTCTCTACAGAGACAGTCCTCCTCGGCTCCTGCTGGTGCTGGCTCTGCCACACAGGGATGGATTTTAGGAGGGTCAGGGTGTTGGCTGCTCCTGTGCCCACTGGGTTTGTTCTGGGTTTGTTGGTTTTAAATGAGGGACATGTTGGAGATGGGTCAGTTCAGAGCTGGGCGAAGGATGGCATCACAGAATGTGATGGATTGGAAGGGACCTCGAGAGATCTTCCAGTCCCATCCCTTGGCCACAGCAGGATCCCCCAGATCCAGTCACACAGGAGCAGCCCAGGAGGGTTTGAAATGTCTCCAGTGAAGGAGACTCCACAGCCCCCCTGGGCAGCCCCTGCCAGGGCTCTGGCACCCTCACCATGAACAAGGTCCTTCTCACACTGATGGGGACCCTCCTCTGCTCCAGCTCACACCCGCTGCCCCCTGTCCTGTCACTGGGTGCCCCTGAGCAGAGCCTGGCTCCATCCTCCTCACACCCACCCTTCACATATTGAAGGTGCAGAGGGAAAGGTCTGGAGGAGGTTTTCATTACAGCAGCCTGATGCAAGCGCCCGGTGCAGCACCCGTGACCCTCGTGCCTGTGGCTCCTCATGCAAGAAGGTTTTGGATGCCTCATGACTTTGAACCCTCTTCTTATCTCTCTCCCCAGAGGCTGCTGTTACTGCCAGTCGGACTCTCTGTGTGCTCGGGCTGGATGGGGGAGAAGGCTCCTCAGGATGTCATAGCTAGTCTCTCAATTAAATCTCGGCCCCAGCGCCCCATCAGATGGTGATAGACCCCAGCGAGCGCTTTACCTGCCAGAGGTGGCTGAAGGACCTTCCTTACAGGTATCCAGGAGGAAGCTGGGGGTGTCTGAGGATCACTCAGAATCCCAGAGCATGAGGGATTGGAGGAAACCTCAAAAGATCATCCAGGCCAGTCCCCCTGCCACAGCAGGATCCCCTAGATCCAGTCATTAGGGATGGGAAGGGACCTCAAGAGATCTCAGCCCAATCCCCCTGCCACAGCAGGATGCCCTAGGTCCAGTCAGAAGATGCAGAGGAGCTCCCAGAGCGGCTGCTCTCCTTCCTCCGCTGTGATTCCAGTGCCTAATGCAGCAGCACTGTGGAGGCAGAGGCTGTCTTCTGCAGAAATTGCTCCTTCTGGAACAGGCAGTGAATAAAAGCAGCAGCAGGAATGGCCATTCTTCACCCTAGTTGTCTCCCATATTGCCCCTCACTGCCTGTCAGGGCAGCGAGATGGAGGTCGGGTGCGACCTCAGGCTGGCTGCTGGTTGTCACAGAGGAATGCCGGGTGCTTGGCCTGGTACTGAGCTGGGGGGAGAGGGGCTGGAGCTACCCCAGAGGCCAGCACATCAGCAGGTAAAAGGTGTGAGCCTGCGCTGCTGTAGGGTGACATCAGGAGGACCTCATTCATGCTGATCAGTATGTGAACGGTGGGTGTCTGCAGGATAGAGCCAGGCTCTGCTCAGTGTCCAGAGGCTAGATGGAGGCCTGTGTCTAGTGGGGTGTCCCAGGGGTCGGTGCTGGGACCGGTCCTGTCCAATCCATTCACTGATGACTTGGATGAGGGATCAGGGTGCCCTGTCAGCAAGCTTGCTGATGACACAGAGCTGGGTGGTGTCGCTGACACCCCTGCAGACTGGGCTGCCAGTCAGCGAGACCTGGACAGGCTGGAGAGCTGGGCAGGGAGAAATGGAATGAAGTGGAACAAGGGCAAGTGTAGAGTCTGGCATCTGGGCAAGAACAACCCCAGGGACCAGCACAGGCTGGGGACTGAGCTGCTGGGGAGCAGCGGAGAAGAGAGGGACCTGGTGGCCAGCAGGGTGACCGTGAGCTGGGAGTGTCGCCCTCTTGTGGCCGAGAGGGGCAGCAGCATCCTGGGGTGGGTCAGAACGGGGGTGGTTGGCAGATGGAGAGAGGTTCTTCTGCCCCTCTGCTCTGCCCTGGGGGGACCACAGCTGGAGTGTTGTGTCCAGCTGTGGGCTCCTCAGTTCAAGAGGGATGTGGAGCTGCTGGAGAGAGCCCAGCGCAGGGCAACGAGGATGGTGGAGGAGGTGGAGAACCTCCCTTATGAGGAGAGGCTGAGGGAGCTGGGGTTCTTGAGCTTGGAGGAGACTGAGGGGTGATCTCATTAATGTCTACAAATATGTGAAGGGTGGGTGTCAGGAGGATGGAGCCAGGCTCTGCTCAGTGTCATCTAGTGATAGGATGAGGGGCAGCGGGTGTGAGCTGGAACAGAGGAGGTTCCACATCAATATGAGAAGGACCTTCTTCCCAATGAGGGTGACAGAGCCCTGGCAGGGGCTGCCCCGGGAGGTTGTGGAGTCTCCTTCACTGGAGACATTTAAGACCCGCCTGGATGTGTTCCTGTGTGACTTGTTCTAGGGGATCCTGCTGTGTCAGGGGGATTGGATTGAATGATCTTTTGAGGGCCCTTCCAACCCTTAATGCCCTGTGACTCTGTGACCCTGCACCGGGCTGTGCTGCAGGGGAGGTCAGGGGATGCAGCAGAGCCAGGAGCTCTCACAGCACCTCAGCGGGAGCTGCTGCTCCTGCGCTTTGCCCCGGGTTGCCCTGCGCTCGGCGGCTGATTTCCAGCTCCGTGGCGAGAGGAGCCCGGCGGAGGCGACGCAGGGATGGGGTCTGTGCCCTCTCCTTCCAGCCAGGGGCACTGTCACAGCCCAGGGGACACCACCAGGAGCCAAGGAGGCAGCACGGCAGGACCTCAGCGCTCGGCTACTGCACGAACAAGCCACGGAGAGGCAGATCCCATCGGGATTCATCGCCAGTAGGTCTGTTCCGCTCTCCCGGCGCTGCTGAGGAGCACAGCGAGCTCCCGGCTCTCTGCAGCCAGCAGCATCCCGAGGAGACACCTGGGCTGGACGCTGCTTGATGCTCCTCATCTCCAGCCACGGGACTGCCTGGGCATCTCCGTGAGAAGGCAGCAGTTAGCAGCCTTCGCTGTGAACATCCTCCTCAAGAGGCGGGTTGTTGGCACCAGCCAACAGCCGAGATGTTACCGGCGGTGGGATTTGGGGACAGCTGGACTGACCTGCTCCATCCTCCCGTGTGCGCGGCTTCGCACTGTTACCCTGGCAGGCTGGGGTTAGCCCAGGGCATGGCTATCGGTCTCCTTGAGGCTCGTTCCCCTCTGCAGGGTCATCTGTCACCCCGCGGCAGCAGAGCAGTGTGATATTAAGCCTTTAAATCTCACACAGATGGTGGGGAAAGTCACTCCTCGGAAGGAAGGAAGGAGGAAGCAGGGATTCTTGGCTCTGCAGCGGCAGCAAACAGAACCCTGAGCTCAAGCCCAGACAGGCCCCGCGATGCTCTTGGGGTTGATTGATCAGCCAGCATCCTCAGGAATGTCAGGGGATGCTTAGACACAGCCAGCAGCATCCTGGGGTGGATTGGAACAGGGGTGGTCAGGGGATGGAGAGAGGTTCTCCTGCACCTCTGCTCTGCCTTGGGGAGACCACAGGTGGAATCTTGGGTTCAGCTCTGGGCCCCTCAGCTCCAGAAGGACACAGAGCTGCTGCAGAGAGCCCAGGGCAGAGCCACAGGGGTGATGGAGGGAGGGGAGCATCTCCCTGCTGAGGAGAGGCTGAGGAAGCTGGGGCTGGAGAAGAGGAGCCTGAGGGGTGACCCCATGGGTGTTGGTCAGTGTGTGAAGGGTGGGTGTGAGGAGGATGGAGCCAGGCTCTGCTCAGGGGCACCCAGTGACAGGACAGGGGGCAGCGGGTGTGAGCTGGAGCAGAGGAGGTTCCCCATAAGTGAGAGAAGGACCTTGTTCATGGTGAGGGTGCCAGAGCCCTGGCAGGGGCTGCCCAGGGGGCTGTGGAGTCTCCTTCTCTGGAGACATTTCAAACCCTCCTGGGCTGTTCCTGTGGGACTGGATCTGGGGGATCCTGCTGTGGCAGGGGCTGGGACTGGATGATCTTTCGAGGTCCCTTCCAACCCCTAATGACTGGACCTAGGGGATCCTGCTGTGGCAGTCGGATTAAACTGGATGCTCTTTCAAGGTCCCTTCCAATCCCTAATGCTCTGTGATGTCCAGCAGCAGGGTGGATGGGTCCCAGTAGGATCTAGGGGATCGGGCTGGATGATCTCTCCTGGTCCCTTCCAATCCCTGATGTTCTGTGATGCTGCAGTGAGACTCTCCTGTGCTCCTTTGCACCTCTCCCTGGAGCAGCCCAGGCTCAGTGGCCATCAGGGACGTCTCCGGTGGAGGAGAAGCCTTCCCCGGCGGAGCCGCTGCGGCGCAAAGCAGCGGTTGAGCTGAACGTTCGGGTTCCCGACGGCGGAATCCTCGCAGCCGCATCCGCTAGCTCGCTTTAATCAGATCATTAACTTTCATAAAGATGTAGGAAGGAGGAGTGGCGGCACTTGAAAAGAGCTCAAAACAAGCCGAGCTCTGAGCTTCAGACTTGTCATTGACTTCGCCTTTCATTGAGCCAATTATTTATGACATATTTGACGAAATTCAGGAAAGGAAGGAGCCGCGATCTGCATGTGGGCTGGGCTGCAGCCGCGCTCCTACTACTTCTGTGGCTGGGACTGGGAGCACCCGGGAGCCCTTTGCAGCCCCGGTTTGCCCCGTTACTCACCAGCGAAGGGAATCTCACGCGTTTGTTCGGGTCCTGCTTCAGCTACAGCCCCCAGATTTCCACAGGCTGCAGGGAGGTTAATTGCAGAGGGACAGGCTGGGGCTCAGGAGCGGGTTGGGCATCGCCTGTGGGGATGCTGCACCTGCTATAGGCACCCTGGGAGGCACCTGCTCCTCCAAACGGCACCTGAGAGCCCCAAGCTGTGTCTGAGAGAGATCCCATCCCTGTCTATGGGCACCTGCTCCCCTAAACTGCAGCTGAAAGACCCCAGCTGTGTCCAACAGAGAGGCCATCACTGTCTATGGGCACCCTGGGAGGCACCTGCTCCCCTAAACTGCATCCGAGAGCCCCAAGATGTGTTGGAGACAGACCCCATCCCTGTCTATGGGCACCCCGGGGGCACCTGCTCCCCTAAACTGCATCTGAGAGCCCCAAGCTGTTTTGGAGACAGACCCCATCCCTGTCTATGGGCACCCCGGGGGCACCTGCTCCCCTAAACTGCATCTGAGAGCCCCAAGCTGTTTTGGAGACAGACCCCATCCCTGTCTATGGGCACCCCGGGGGCACCTGCTCCCCTAAACTGCATCTGAGAGCCCCAAGCTGTTTTGGAGACAGACCCCATCCCTGTCTATGGGCACCCCGGGGGCACCTGCTCCCCTAAACTGCATCTGAGAGCCCCATGCTGTGTCTTAGAGAGTCCCCATCCCCGTCCAGGGACCCCTCTCCGAGGTGCCGGTGATTAATGCCCCCCCCGCCCCCCGGGGCCTCCGGCCGTCGGCGGGCACCGGCCGCCGTGAACAGCCGAAGCCCCCCCGTTCCCGGGCGGATCCAGCGCTCGCTGTGGGCGGCCCCGCTCCATCTCCATCGCCGTCCCCCGCCCCGTTCCCGGTGCCGGCAGGCGGATCCAGGTCCGGGTTTTCGCCGCCGCCGCCGCGGCCCCTCGTCCCCGCCGCCCGCCCATGGCCGCNCCGCTCGCCCCGTCCCCGTCCCCTCCTCTGGCCCGCGCACACCCGGGCAGAGGCAGAGCCGGGAGGCGGCTCCGCGGAGGGGCAGCCGCTGCCGCCGTTAAACCGCTCCCCGCCGCCCGCCCCGCCGCAGCCCCGGGCCCTGGGGGGGCGGCTGCCCCCGGCCGAGCCTCCTCCATCTGCAGCCCCGGCGGCGGGAGCGGGAACATGGCGGACCTGGAGGCGGTGCTGGCCGATGTCAGCTACCTGATGGCGATGGAGAAGAGCAAGAGCACCCCGGCGGCCAGGGCCAGCAAGAAGATCACCCTGCCCGAGCCCAGGTACTGCCCGGGGCGGGAGTCCCGCACCGGCCTCGGGCCCGTCCCCGCGGGGCCGACATAACGGTGCGGCCGGGCCCCACGGGTCGGGGGGTCGCGCCGGAGCAACTTCGGAGGGGTTTGCGGCGGCGGGGAAGGAGCGGAGGAGCCGCCGAGAGAAGCCCCGCAGTGGGCTCGGCGTTGTTTTGGTCCGAAACTTGGGGCGAGGGGTTGTGGCCGGGGCGGCCGGAAGGCTCGGAGCGGAGCGAAGGGGCTGAGGCGGCTCCGTCTGGTTGTGGGGTGATGCTGCGGGGGTGGACCTGGAGCTGCTGAGGGACCGGGGTCAGGGGTGACCCGGCGGTGCTGGGTCGAAGGTTGGGCTGGATGGTCTCTCTCACGGGGTCACAGAGCATTAGGGATTGGAAGGGACCTCGAAAGATCATCCAGTCCCATCCCTCTGCCACAGCAGGATCCTCTAGATCCAGTCATAAGCGATTGGAAGGGACCTGGAAAGACCATCCAGCCCAATCCCTCTGCCACATCAGGTTCCCCTAGATTCAGTCATTAGGGATGGGAAGGGACCCCAAAAGATCATCCAACCAATCCCCCTGCCACAGCAGGGTCCCCCAGACCATGCTGACTGAAGAGAACCTGGGGATGATTCTGTGAGCGGGGAGGATGGTGCTGCTGGAGAGGGTTTTCTCTGGCGGTGCTGGGGAGCAGCGATGAACCGGTGCTGCTCTTGGCCTCGCCGAGGTGGTTTTCTTGGGGTTTGGTGGTGAAAGCAGGGCTTTTTATTGCTGAGCAACCGTCTCCGGCGATGCACGACGTTATAAAACCCACCCGAGCTCCGGTGTGATTGCTGCAACCGAGCCTCCCCTTCCCTCCGAGCCTCTTCGTGCGCAGAGACGTTGAGAAGGTTTAGCCAGTGAACCCAGTAGCACAACAGGGAGGAAAATACCCAGCCCCACAGGTACCGCAAGGCGTGCAGGCAGAGTGCGGGGCTGCTGCCGGCCTAGCCTGGCCACCTGCCGCCGGCCACACGTCGCCGAAACCCTCCCTCTCACTTGTTTGCTCCCTTTGCTGCCTTTACGCGCAGGTTTGGGCTTGCTGCGGGGCTGGGGAAGGCACTGGGGTGCCCAGCTCGTGTGGCCCCCCTCCCTGCAACGTCGGGTGGGTTTCGTGCAGCTGCGGAGGGTGTGCTGGTCCTCTCCTGGCGCGTGGTAACGCCTGTCCCCGTTAACATGCAGCCCGTGCTGCTAACCCGAGGCGCAGGCAGCGCTGGTGGCCGACCCTTGGTGGGTGCTTTGCTCGCGGCTGCGGCCGCAGCGGGGTCCCGGCCCCTCTGGGAAGGTGAAGGGTGGGCGCGCGGGGGAACGAGCCCTTCGCTCCCCGTTGGAGGCCGGGAAGCCGCTGCCTGCACCTGCCAGCGCGAGGCCTGCCGTCCCCACGGTGTGCGGCTCTGCTCCCCCAGCAATGGCCTTTCCTCGGCGGCCGACAGCTTCCCCGAGCTCTGAGGGGCGGTTTGTCCACGCTGGGCTCCACGAGGTGCAGGAGGAAGTTTTGCAGAGCAGGAGGAAAGGTGAAGGGTTGGCTGGCTGAAACGCCTCGCCCCTGCGTGTGGAAGAACCTGTTTGCAGATAACACCAGATGCTAAGGGCGGTTTGCTTCCCCCTCCCCCGGCCTGTCATGATCTGAGGAGGGTGAAGGAGAGGTTTGCGGGGGGAACGTGTGGGACTGTCATGCTGTGGGGAGGGTGAAGGAGAGGTTTGCAGCGGGACAGAGAGCTCAGCAGATGGAGGAAGCATAAATGAGAACAGACTTACCTCAGCGTGGGACCGCAAACGGCTCGAGGTCGGCTTGAGATGACTGAACTTCTCCGCTTCTACCTGAAACCGGGGCTGTCCTCCTGCCGTAGGAAGCTGCGACCGTTACTGGGGTGTCGGATGTCTTGGCGCTGGGGGTTTCTCTTTCCTGCTGGGTACACTTCAGCGCCCTGCTAAGTGATTCATGTAGAATTATATAAATCGAGTGGTTCTGTGCGGGTTGGTATAGTAACGGCAAAAATCCCCGCGACACGCAGAGCCCTCTCCTCTGAGGGTTTGAAGTCACACCGCTTTCCCAAACGGTACCGTTTTATTTCTCTGTGTGTGTGTGTGTGTGTGTGAGAGAGAGCAGCCATCGTGGCGTCGGGCTGTCGCAGGAAGGCTGCCGGGGTATCGCCTCGGCGCTTGGAAACGCACACCGGGGCCTCCCCGCGGGGCCCTTCCCGCAGCAGCACCTTCCCGGCCGGCTGGCGGCCAGCGGGGCTCGGCCCCGCCGTCGCGCTTGGCTCCCCGCGGCCCCGGTGCACCTGTCGGCGCCGTTGTATCTCCGCGGCGATAAGGCCGGTGCTAAGTGCAGTAAATGAGTTTACTGCGATGCAAATTTGGGGGGGCTTCCTGTTTACGAGGAAATAGCTGTGGTGCAGGCAGGATGGATTCCAAGGCTGCCGGCCAAGGCTCAGCAGCACTTAGACCCAGGGGGTGAGGAGTTTACTGGCCGTGGGGCTGGTTAGCGCTGGGTCCACACGCAGCGCCCTCCGTTGCACCAAAGCTGCTCGATGTCACAGTTTGGGAAGGGAGAGGGGCCAGCAAACGCGGCAGGAGAGCCCGAGGAAGAGGGCTCCGTGTGCGTTTGTCTCTTTGAAACAGCAAAACAAAACAGCCCCTTTTTCCATCCTCTTGTCATCTGCTTTTCCTTCCCCTCTGCGTTTCCTCCTTCGGTTCCTCGGAGCGGGGAAGGCTGCGATCTCGTTCTGTTCTGCGCTGCCTCCCAAAAGCCTCGTTTGTGGGTGGATTTGCATGGTGGAAGGGCTGGCAGATGCATAATGGCCTGCACCAACGGGACCTGAGCTGGGAGAGGAGCCACAGCGTGAGCAAATGTGAAACCTCACTCTTGTTTTCCTGCGCAGCTGCCGGCAACTGCTCTGAGTTTGGGGGTGAAGGAGAGAATTAACTGCTCTTGGTGTTTTTGAGCTGTTCACGTTCCTGCGGGACTTGGTCTGGGTGCTCCTGCTGCAGCAGGGGGATTGGACTGGTAGTCACCCATCTCGGGGATCCTGCCCTGGCAGGGGGATTGGACTGGTAGTCACCCATCTCGGGGATCCTGCCCTGGCAGGGGGATTGGACTGAGAGTCACCCATCTCGGGGATCCTGCCCTGGCAGGGGGATTGGACTGAGAGTCACCCATCTCGGGGATCCTGCCCTGGCAGGGGGATTGGACTGGTAGTCACCCATCTCAGGGATCCTGCCCTGGCAGGGGGATTGGACTGGTAGTCACCCATCTCGGGGATCCTGCCCTGGCAGGGGGATTGGACTGGATGATCTTTCGAGGTCTCCTCCAATAGCTGAGGAAATCAGGTAACTGGAAGCCAGGAGGGTGCAGGGTTGTCCCTCACGCTGGCTGCTCCTCGCCAGGAGAACGAGTGGTGAAGGTTCCTTGCTGTAAACATCACGTAAGCTGGAGAGCCCTGGGTGTGCAAACACTGAGGGCCTGGTAACGGAGCAGCGCGGGGCTGCCCAGGCTGCGGGTGTGGGAGCCTCTGGTCTCCTCTTTCCTGCTTACGGCAGCGATCGCCTCTCTGTTTCGAGTTAATTCTGACCTTTTCCTTTGGTCTCTGCTCATGCTGCCTCTCTGGGAGGAAAAGGGGCTGTTTCAGTCACTTGTTCTTAAAGAATCACACTTTTGCTGTGGTCACAGAGTCACAGAGCGTTAGGGATTGGAAGGGACCTTGAAACATCACCCAGTCCAGTCCCCCTGCCACAGCAGGATCCCCTAGATCCAGTCATGAGGGATTGGAAAGGACCTCGAGAGATCATCCAGTTCAATTCCCCAGCCACAGCAGGATCCCCTCGATCCAGTCTCATGAGAACATATCCAGGCAGATTTTAAACATTTCCAGATGTCCCACCATCCTTTTACCCGTGGGGAAAACACACGGGTACCCTGGCAGCTGCTCCCTGGGGCAGGCTGGTGTGTGAGGTGCCCTTTGCTGCCTGGCACTGAACCTCGCACGTTTCAAGCCCTGCCTGAGGTTCACTGGAGGCACAGAGGTCAATTCTGTTTTCCAGTTCCGCTCTGAGCTATTTGTGATTTGCTCTCTTCCTGTCGGAGCGCTGAAGGCTGGTGAAACCCAGGCAGCAGCCCCTGCAGGAGCTGAGCTTCGTCACTCTCGTGCTTCTGCTTTTCCAGTTCTCTTCTGTGGGTGCTAGCAGAGCTCTCTGCGTTTCAGAGGTCTCTCTGGTTTGGCCTTCAGCACCTTTGAGCCTGCCCAGCATCCCCCAGGTAGAGGCTGAGATCAGGCTCCGTGGCTCTGCGAGTGTTTTCTCTGGCTGCAGTGCCTCTCGTTGTGCTTTTGCATTTGAAGTGCTGCCGCTGAGAACGTTCTCCTGACACTGGGTTGTGTAATTTCCACCTTTGCTGCTGTTAGGCTCGTGTCATCCCTTGGCATCTGCCTCTGCTGCTTCAAGCATGGGGTTGGGGCTTCTGCAGACGGCAGCCAGCTCGCTGAGCATCTCCTGCTCGGTGTCGAGAAGCCTGGGGCTGCACCTTCCGTCCTTCCTCGGCGCGGGGTGAGGGGCTCCCTGCTGCGTGCCCTGCTGTCCGGGTCTGCAGAGCTCCTCCTGCGTGTGCTGGAGCCGATGGGGTTTGGCTGCGATCGGTGTGCCGGCGCTTGCCGTGGTGCTGCGGGCTTTGCCGCGCTAGCCGAGGCCCCCCCGCTGCCGTTTGCCTTCTCTCCTCTGCAAGGGCAGACGTGGCACCTGGACACCTTTTTGTGCTGGCAGGGCCCGTTAGCTCCCCAGACCCCCGATTCGTGCCCGGAGAACGCAGTGGAGATGGAGGATCCGAGGTCCCTTCCAATCCATCTGTGACCTGCTGGCGAGTTCTGGTCGTGGTGACCCCGGCGGTGGGACCTCGCTGGAGGTCTGCTCGCAGCAGTAACTAACTCCTGGGAGTGACTTCAGTCAGGCTCCTTAGGCTCAGCTGTCTGGAGCTGCAAACCACGGTGAGGTTTGTTTGACATTTACAGTTGTTAAAGGCTTTTTTTAGCTCGTTTCTCGGTGTTTTTATAGCATTTCCAGGACTTACTAAAAATTGCGGGGCTCGAAGCGAGAGATTAAACCAGGGTGCCGAAGCCGCTCCGAGCGGTGCTGGCAACACGTGACGTGCGGAGCTGCAGGAGGAGAAGGGATCCTACACGAGCTGGGTTTATAATCTGGCTGATTATCTTGCAGCCACACTCCGTCTCACTGAACTTTTAAGCAAAGGTCAAGGGTTTAAAGCTTCCTGGGAGCTAGAGGTGCCCGGAAGAGCCGGCAGCCCACGGCCCTCTGCTGGGTTAAGAACTGGCTGGATGACAGGGCGCAGAGTGGCTGTGGATGGTGGTGTCCCCCAGGGATCAGTGCTGGCGCCAGATCTATTCAACATCTTTTCTGATGATCTGGGTGAGGGGATCGAGGCCACTCTCAGTGAAGTCACAGGTGTGGCCAAGTTGCGAGTGGGTGTCAGTCTGCTGGGAGGTAGGAGGATGCTGCAGAGAGGTCTGGACAGGCTGGGTCGATGGGCAGAGGCCAACGGGATGAGGTTGAACAGGACCAAGGGCAGGGCCCTAGCCTTTGGCCACAAGAACCCTCTGCAGCTCCAGACTGGGGGATGAGGGGCTGGAGAGCAGCCGGGCAGAGAGGGACCTGGCAGTGCTGGGTGACAGCTGGCTGAACAGGAGCCAGCAGGGTGTCCAGGTGGCCCAGAAGGCCAATGGCATCCTGGCTGGGACCAGCAGTAGTTTGGCCAGCAGGGCTGGGGACATCATTCTCCCCCTGTACTGGGCACTGGGGAGGCCTCCCCTCCAGTACTGGGAGCAGTACTCACTGCAAGAACGAGATGGAGGGGCTGGAGCTGTCCAGAGGCTGGAGGCAAAGGCTGATGGGGGGAGGCTGAGGGAGCTGGGGGTGTTTAGCCTGGAGAAGAGGGTACCTGGGGGAACCTTTGTCCTCTCTCCAGCTCCCTGAAGGGAGGCTGTAGTCAGGTGAAGGTCTGGGGACTCTTCTCCCAGGCACCCAGCACTAGGATGAGAGGGCAGGGCCTGGAGCTGCCAGGGGAGGGTTAGGCTGGATGTCAGGAAGCCCTTCCTCATGGAAAGGGTGATCAGAGCCTGGACTGGACTGCCTGGAGCAGTGGGGGAGTCCCCACGTGTGGAGGTGTTGAAGGGCAGCCTGGCTATGGCCCTGAGTGCCCTGGCCTGGCCACTGGGGTGCTGTTAGGTGCTGGACTGAGCTCAGTGGGCTCTTCCAGCCTCATCATTCTGTGAGTACATGGAGCACACCAGGCATGAGCCAGGGTGGGTGCTGGAGGGCATCCTGGAGCAGGTGTCTGGGAGGGGAGCACTTGCCAGGTCACAGTGTCCCGGCCAGCGCAGCATTTCGTGGTCCACTGGGCACCTTCTGCACACAGGTAGCAGCAGCCTGAGTGGATGCACCCAGTGTTCCCAGTCCTCCTAAAGCACTGCCCTGTGGGGGAGAGGCAGTGCTTCTCCAAGCCAGAGGAGTGTGGGGAGACCAGGGTCCTGCTGCAGCTTTAGCAGGCAAGAGGTGAGATCCTGGGAGAAGGGCGCTGCTGCAGCCGCAGCCCCTGAGCACACGGAGCCTGGGCAGAGGAAAGAGAGCTCTGGCCTTCGGGGACACCTTCCTATTAGTGCTCCCAGGGGATGCTGCAGGGCTGGAGCTTCTGCCTTGAAACACAGCCCTTCCCTTGGGCCTCATTACCTTAATTGAGGAAGAAGGTGAATGAGGGTGGCTGGGGAGCTGTTACTGGGCTGGAACCAGCAGGATGTTTCTAGGGGTGGTTGAGGGGAAAGCGTGTGTGGTGTGAGGTGTGTGATCCCATCCCTGGTGCAGCCAGGCTGTGGGTGCTGCTGGGGCTTGCTGGGACCTGCCTGGAGCAGCACCCAGGGCTGGGTGTGTTGGCTGGATGATGTTCAGCGGAGCGTGGTGGCAGATACCTGCAGGCAGATCTGCCCTCTCAGTTCAGTTAATGAGCTCTGGAGCAGCTTCTCAGTGCCTGCACCTTCCCACTTAGGGTCTGGAGAATCAGTCTGATGGGGACAGATGGAGAGAGTTGGGGCTGGTTAGTTGGAGGAGGCTGAGGGGAGACCTCATCGCTCTCCACAACTATCTGAGAGGACACTGCAGAGATACTGGTGCTGGGCTCTGCTCACAGAGCGACAGAAGCAGAGGGAAGGGCTTCCAGCTCCACCAGGGGAGGGTCAGACTGGCCACCAGGAAGAGATTCTTCCTGCAGAGAGCGGCCAGGCACTGGGCTGGGCTGCCCAGGGTGGGGGGTGAGTCCCCATCCCTGGATGAGTTTAAAAGTCTCTCAGATGTGGTGTTAGGGGATGTGGTTTGGGGGTGACCTTGCAGAGCAGGGTTGGTGGTTGGACCAGATGATCCCAGGGGTCTTTTCCAAGCTGGAGGATCGTGTGATTCTGTGTGCAGTGTTTCCAGCCAGACCTGGAGCTGCGACGCCAGGGGCTGAGCGGGTGCTGCTCTGGGTTTCTGTTTGGGTGAAACCACGCGGAGTGGCCTGGTTTGACCTTCTTATCGATATTTTTGTTATTGCTAATTAATAGAATGAGAAAAGAGCCCGTCAGAGGCTGTCAGGTCCAGGTGCCTAAACTGAATCAAGAATTTAATTGAACTAAATTGAGGTAAAAGCAGCAGAAAGTACAGCTGTTTGCCACAGAAGGTTCTGCAGAGTCACAGAACATGCGGGATTGGAAGGGACCTCAAAAGATCACCCAGTCCCATCCCCCTGCCACAGCAGGATCCCCTAGATCCAGTCATCAGGGGTGAGAAGGGACCTTGAAAGATCATCTAGACCCCTTTGTAACTGTGCCTGGCTTAATCACAAACTGAGAGTGTTGGACCCCACTTTGACAGAGAAACTCCCCCCAGTCCCCTCCAGTGTGCCAGGAGTTTGTCCTGCCAGCAGGTGCCCTGTGGAGAAGGGCAGCGGGGAGAGGGCACATTTCTCAGGACCTGGTGGGGCTGTGCAGATCAAAGCCTTGGTGAGGGGCCGTGCTGGGCAAGTGGCAGCCGCACGCTGACCTCCCTTCTCAGTTTGAGGGTGGAATGCGAGCTCTGCACGACACCGGTGTTGGTTGGGCTGAACACGAAGGGAAAATAAGACAAACCGTGGGTAGGTGCTTTGCTGGTGGGTGTCTGGAGGGCCAGGCCTGGCTGTGCTGCTCAGCAAGGAGCTTGGTGAGAGCCGAGGTGCTGCCTCTGAGGGGACTTGTTCTGAGCATTCCCATCCTTGGCTGCTTCGCTTCTGCCTCCAGCCTGGCTGCCCCAGGTCTTCCCCACCTTCTGTTCGTCATGCCCAAGCGATTCGGTGCCTCCAGGCATTTCGAGGTCCCTTCCAATCCCGAATGTTCTGTGGTGCTGCAGTTGCTCCTCTGATTGGTTTTGTTAGCCCCGGTTTTCCCCATCTTCTTTCCAAGTGCCTTGTTCACATCTCCCTTACTTCTGGGACCTTCAAGCACCTGCCTGGGACGAGGGGCAATGGGTGTGAGCTGGAACAGAGGGGGTTCCACATAAACATGAGAAGGAACCTCTTCCCAGTGAGAGTGACCGAGCCCTGGAACGGACTGCCCAGGGGGGTTGTGGAGTCTCCTTCTCTGGAGATGTTTCAGACCCCCCTGGATGTGTTCCTGTGGGACTGGATCTAGGGGATCCTGCTGTGGCAGGGGGATTGGGCTGGCTGATCTTTCGAGGTCCCTTCCAGTCCCTAATGTTCTGTGTGATTCTGTGAGGACTGTTTCCCCTGCACTCGAGTCGGATCGTGGCCGCGGCGCTGGGGACGTGCTGCTCCGGAGCAGCGTGTGCCTGTTCAGACGGGATCAGCTCCTCTGGGGAGCCTCTCTGTAGGTTCAACTTGCTGTGGAAGGGAGTTCTGAGAAGATCTGCTCCTCGGGCCAAGAGTTTCGTAACCGTTCTCACTATTGATCAATCCTGCCTTGCTAAACCTCTTTTCTAAGGAGAGCAGAGCGTCGTGGCCGTGGTGGCTCCGTGCCACCCTGCCGTCGTCGGGCTTGTTGACCTCATCACGCCTCTGAGTTCAAAGGCCTTTTGGGGCAGGATCTCCGGGGCCAATTTTAGCAGCTTCATGATGGATTTGGATGGCGCAGATAAACATCTGAGTCTGTGCAGGATCTGTCCCGAGACGACGGAGGAGTAGATAAACCCCGGGCGCATCGGAGTGTCGCAGCCGGCGGTGGCCACGGGGCTGGCTGGCTCAGTTCGTGTTCGGACTCGCACGCGACCCTTAAAGAGAGCTCTGAACATCTCACAGAGATGAAAAGGACTTGGCACGTGCCGGGTGGTCTCACATCTGTTTAAGGTAAAAAAGGAGGACTGATGGACTCCTTAACCGCAGGAGGAGCGAGGAGACGCGGTTCTGCAGCCCCTTCTCTTCCTTGTGGGTTCTCAGCAGCAGCTTGTTGGTGGCAGGGCAAGCCCTTGACCTTGCAATTCAGTGTGATTATTGCTGAAAAATTCATGCCCTCAGAAGCTTTTACGCTCGTTTCAGATTTCAGCAGTGCTAATGCACGTGGTCCTCCAGGAGCACGAGGGCAGGGCCTCTCTTGGAACCGTCCCCACCGCACAGCTGTGCTGCCGGCTCCCTGCTCACCACCCCTCTCCATTAGCACCATTAGTGGGGCTGCCTCGCCTCCCGGTGCGGCACAGCCCCGCGGTTGTGGGCTGGGTGCTGAGCTCCAGGCCCTGCCACCACACGAGGATGGATGGATGGGCTGCGCTGCTGGTCACCCTCCAGTGTTCTGAGAGCGCTGGGGCGACTTGGGGTAGCCTGGGCCGGGGTGGAAGGGCAGAGAATGGGATGAGTCTGGGGTAGAAAACCTCTTGTTGGTCTCTGTGCCACCAGCATGAGGATAACACAGGAGGTTCTACTTAGATATGAGAAGGACCTTCTTCCCGGTGAGGGTGCCAGAGCCCTGGCAGGGGCTGCCCGGGGGGTTGTGAAGTCTCCTTCTCTGGAGACGTTTCAGACCCACCTGGCCCTGTTCCTGTGCAACTGGATCTGGGGGATCCTGCTGTGGTGGGGGATGGGACTGGATGATCTCTCGAGGTCCCTTCCAACCCCTAATGACTGGATCTAGGGGATCCTGCTGTGGCAGGGGGATTGGACTGGATGATCTTCCAAGGTCGCTTCCAATCTCTAATGTTCTGTGATAACTGGGATGGGCTCATTGTTGGGGTGCTGTGGCTGGCTGTGACTGGGGCACACATGGGGATGGTGTGTGGGGGGACGTTTAGGTTGGATCTCAGGAAGAAGTTCTTTACTGAGAGGGTGGTTGGGCACTGGAACAGGCTGCTCGGGGAGGTGCTGGACACCCCATCCCTGGAAGGGCTTAAAAACTAGGTAGCCAGGGCACTTGAGCTCTGGGTCTAGGGGTCAGGGAGATGAGAGGTCCAAGGGTCAGGGAGATGTTGGGATGAGGTCTGGACTTGATGGTCCTGGAGATCCTTTCCAGCATCATGGATTCTGTGACTCTGTGATGTGATGGACTCGGGGAGAAAAGCAGGAGGTTGGTTTCCCTCAATGCTGCTTTACTTTCCAGCTGGTGAGAGCAAGGGCAGGGCAGGCTGTGCTAATGAACGCGGCACCCGTGGGCTCCCTGTTCTCTAGCCAGGCCAGCGGGGTGTTGTGTGGGATGGAGAGGCACACACCCTTACTCCCAAGGCAGAGAATGAAAGGCACCTCTTTTCTCCCATGTTCCTGCCTTGTTGTCTAAGGCTGTTTATTTCACAGCCTTGTGTGGAGACGACCCTGGTGCTTAGTGGAGGTGCCCAGGTACTAGCTGGGTGTTGCTCATCAGGTGGCCTGGGGCTCCCGATGGCTGCTGGCAGGTTGCCCTGTGAACTGCTCGAGCAGAGGCTGCAGTGTGTGAAGTGCTGGTTCCTGCAGCACCCTTAGGAGAAGCATTGACTTTGCTGACCTTGGCTCTGGGTGCGAGGCAGAGAGGAAGCAGCACAAGCAGATGGAGTGGCTGGTGATGTGCTTCCTGCAGAAGAGAGGAGGGTTGTGCTTTCACTGGGTGCTCTTTGCTTCCACCCCTCAAGCGGAGCGTTGGGCTGACCTGGGGGCACCGGTCGCGCTCAGGTCCAGGGGCAGTTGTGTTCTGCTGAAGAGATGCCCCGTGCCAGCGTCACAGCAGTCATAGGGGACAGCTGCCTGGCCGGTTCTGCCTCTCTGGTACAAGTGCTCGCAGGGAGAGGTGAGGCAGAGGCCCGGTTCTACTCAGACCTTGGCGAGTTTTCCTCACTTGGAGCTGGGTCTGAGCAGTTCTAGCTCTTTTCTGTGTGCAGCAGGCCCAGGGCTGTGCTGGCTTTGCGTGTTCGTGCAGAATGAGAAGGCGAAGGAGCAGCAGGATGGGGCACGGTGTGGAAAGCAAGGAGGACCTGGTGGGAAAAGGGAAAACGGGGATAACGAGCAGGAGGAGGAGGAGAAAGCAGGCAGGAGTGGATGGAAGGCGAGTGTCCAGTGCCCAAGTGTGGAGAGTGGGAGGGTGATGAGGGGCAGAGCAAAAGTCCAGGGCAGTGGGAACTCACAGGCAGAGTATCTGGGGTTCAGGGGGGTGCTGGTTATGGCGGGGGTACAGGCAGGTGATGGCTATGGGGGGCCTGAGGCAGGTGCTGGTTATGGGATGCTCAGACAGGTGATTGCTGTGGGGGGCCTGAGGCAGTTTCTGGTTATGGGGGGGCCTGAGGCAGGTGTCAGTTACGGGGGGCTGAGCAGGTGCTGGCTGTGGGGTGCTCAGGCAGGTGTGGTGCTGACGTGCCCCAGCTGACACAGGAAATGCAGGCAGGGCTGGGCGCTGAGCGGAGCTGCGCTCTCCTCACGCAGCCTTCGCAGAGCTGCCATTTCCCTTGCTGTCGTGCTCCTGTTCTCCTGCCTCTGCTTCCTCCTGCAGCTGGATGCCCCAGTGAGTGTAGCTGTGCCTTCCCAGCACAGGTGTGAGCCCTGATGCTTGCAGGAAGGCCAGGCATCTCTTCTGGAGCTCTGCTGTGCATCTGTGTGATAGAAAGTGCCCCAAAGATCTGATTTACCAGAAAGATTGCTGCTCTCTGGTAAATAATTAATTACCTGCCCTCCTTTAGGGGCCGGGCGTAAGCAGGCCGGTAGTAAGTAGCTTCTTGATCTGGTTCCAGAGCCTGTCCACGTACTCCCACCATCACCTCTTCTTCACCCTTTCCATTTCCTAGGCGGTTTTCCGAAGGGCTCCTGCATAATTCAGCACCACAGCCCTTAGACCTTGTGGGAAACATCAAACCAACTGCTGGTTAGTTCCTTCCCGCAGTCAACTGATGGCTGGGTGGCTGCAGCGATGGCCCTACACCCGGCAGAGGTTTGGGTTCTTGTGGCCGTGCCCAGCTGCAGAGCCACCCCGTGTTGCCGACGTGTTCTGGGGGAGCAGCAGCAGGACCTGCTGCTGTTGGCCCTGGCTGCAGCAGATCCTGGCTCTGGGATGAGCCCCTTCCCTAGGGGACCTTCCTCCTGGTGCAGCTCTCTGGAGCGGAGGGTTGTGGTTGAGCAGTGCTGTTGCAGGACAGGTGCTTTCTCCATGCACACGTCCTGTGCTGTGTTAAATGAGCAGAACACGCTGTTTTCTCCATTTTTCAGCAGCTGTGTTTGCTGCTGCCTGTGCTGACCTTGGTGCTGCCGGTGCTGTCCCAGCCGCCGGTGCCACCACGCATGCCTGTAGGCAGGGAGAGCTTGGTAATTACAGAACCTATTTTAACCTTGAAGGCTGCTCTTCAGCAGCTTCCTTTGATTCAGTCTGAAAGACCAGGATGCTGCTGTAGCAAGGAGAGCTCCAAGATGCAGCTGGAAGCTCCTTTTCCCAGGTTCTTCGGCCCCCTTCTCTGGGGAGATGGAGCCGCTGCCCAGGCTGGAGCGACCCGTGCTGCTCTCAGGGTTTGCAGTGCGGTGACGCTGCAGGGAGTCATCTCCCCGCCTGCGCTCGGGCTGGCAGCACGCCTCAGCTGCTCACGCTGGGGTTCTGCTCAGCAGCTTCTCCTGTGGGGCTGCAGGAGATGAGCCCACTCAGCACCCTGCTGCCCACGCCCCTCGACATCACCGTGCAGTCCCACCGGGACTTGGGGACTTTAAATGTCTCTGCTGACCAGAGATAACTGTGCTTCTGGGCTGATGTCGGTGGCATCACAGCAGACTGAGGTTGTTACAGAGCTGCCCCAAGGTGCCTGTGCTGTCACTGCTCTGACCTCTCCACTGCCTGGCCTTGGTGTGGCTGCTGCTGTGCACTTGGTCGTGGAGCTAAGGGCTGCCCCTAGATACCTACCCAAACGTGGTCCTGGTTGAGACTGCACCTGGAATCTTGTGTCCAGCTGTGGGCCCCTCAGCTCCACAAGGACCCAGAGCTGCTGGAGAGAGCCCAGCGCAGAGCCACAGGGGTGATGGAGGGAGGGGAGCATCTCCCTGCTGAGGAGAGGCTGAGGGAGCTGGGGCTGGAGAAGAGGAGCCTGAGGGGTGACCCCATGGGTGTTGGTCAGTGTGTGAAGGGTGGGTGTGAGGAGGATGGAGCCAGGCTCTGCTCAGGGGCACCCAGTGACAGGACAGGGGGCAGCGGGTGTGAGCTGGAGCAGAGGAGGTTCCCCATCAGTGTGAGAAGGACCTTGTTCATGGTGAGGGTGCCAGAGCCCTGGCAGGGGCTGCCCAGGGGGTTGTGGAGTCTCCTTCTCTGGAGACATTTCAAACCCTCCTGGGCTGTTCCTGTGGGACTGGATCTGGGGGATCCTGCTGTGGCAGGGGGATGGGACTGGATGATCTCTTGAGGTCCCTTCCCACCCCTGATGCTCTGGGATTGTGTGGAACCAGCAAGAGGCAATCTGCAGTCCTCCCAAGGTTTTAAGCTGGGCTGTCCTTGTCCCGTCGTCTGGGGGGACGTGTGCTCCGTGGACAGCGAGCGGAGCCTCTCGGAGATGTCTGTCGTTTGCAGTTTTCTCCTCTCTGGAGCAGAAGACGGAAGGGCCGAGGGTTTTGCTGCGGTGCAGATGTGCTTCTGGTTCTGAAGCCACCCTGGGTTCTGTTTGTGTTCCAGCTGGTTCTGGGGGTTGCTGGTGAGGCAGGTCTGGCTGCGAACCCTCGTGAGCTCGCGCGGAGGGCCCACTTCTCGCGCTAAAAGGCTGTTTGGATGCGGAAGGCTCTTAGCAACGGCTGCTCCTCTGCGAAGCGCAGCTCTTAATCCCGCGCTGCTTGCGTGGAGGGCAGCTAATGGTTCCACACTCGAAGGCAGAGGGGGGACCTTCCTGTCTGGGGGCCACACAGGGCTCCACTGGAAAGTTCTCCATCCTCCCGAGTCGGACTCTGCGTCGTCCCGTTTGAGGTCGGCAGCATTGTTACCTGGAGAGCGTTTGGAAGCGGCTCGTGGCAGCCTGTGTCGTCTCATCCCGTTTACTCCATGTGAGGATGAGCAGGAGTGCTCTTGGAGGGGTGAAGGTCGGGTGTGTGGAGGCTGGGACGCTGCGCGGGCTCCCCGGCGCCTGCGCGTGTGTCTGGGCTGGGTCGCCGTGCTGTTCCCGTGCCGCGGTGTCCGCCGGAGCGCAAGGGCTGGCTGCCAGGGGGCAGGAGGAGGGTTGCCCGTTGCACAACCCCGGTGCTTTCCTGGGTGCCTCAGCCACACGATCAACTTTCCATGGTCTTCTGCCAGTGTCTGCAGGGAGCTGCCCGGGTGCCTCCTTGCAGCGGGCTCGCTGGAGCAGAGGGAAGCTTGCCCGGGGCCGGCATTGTTCCCAGGGCTTATGCTGTTACTGATGGTCTGGCGGTCCCTGGGAACGGGACGCTGCCCAGGAGGGCTGCCAGGGGCTCCAGCAGCCGGGAGGCCAAGCAGGGGGATGTCTGTGCTCTTTGGAGATGAGCATCCTGCTCGTTCCTGCGTGGTCCTGTGTGTGCATGGTGAGGAGAGGAGAGGAGCCTGCGATGGGCAGAGCTGCAGGGCTCTGCTGAACATCCCTGGGCTGGGGGCTGCCCAGGCCAGTACCCGGTCCAGAGCTGGCACCTGCATGTGACAGCTTCAGTACAGCTGGAGGAATTTGGCTGTCGATGTGCTGATGTGTGATGGCTTTAGAAGGATTAAGTTCACTCATGTTCTGGACACAGAATCATTTAGACTGGAAGAGACCAGTGATTGTTGGAGGTGATGGTCCAGCCATGAGCCCCTCTGTCCCAACCCACTGCCAAGCCCTGTCCTTGAGCCCCAGATCTCCACGACTGTGAAACATGGTCAGGGGTGGCCATTGAACCCACTCCCTGGGCAGCCTGTTCCAAGGGCTGAGGACCCTTTCCATGAAGTCTCTCCTCATGTCCAACACCTTAAGCTGGGGTGTTGGATGTGAACACCCTCCCCCAGAACAGCCAGTTCAGCTTTATGCTCCTTTTTCCTGAGCACAGAACAGGATCTTTATTCCCTGCTTCCTCTTTGTTTGAGATCACCCTTTGTAGGTGGTTAAAATGCACCAAGAGCAGACTGAGGTTTTACTAAACAAAGGAAAGGGCTGACAAGTCGTCACTGAATAATTCAGCAACCTTCAACCCTCCCAGTTCTTGTTTCACTCCCCTCCGGAGATCCCAGTCTTCCTGGGTCTGTCTTCCATGGGTGACTTGAGATCCACTTAACATTTACTAAGAATTCCCTAGATTGGGGTTTAGGGCCTTCGAGCTACTTTCCTGGTTGTCTTTGCGGTCAGGTCGTTCAGATTTCCTGCCTCAGGACCTCATCTGAGGAGCACAAATGCAGCCTCACCCTCACAGGGCTCTCTGTGGGGTCTGCAGGGTTTGCTGTTCAGTTCTTCACCAGGAGGTGCTGGGATTTCAGAGAATCCCACAACATTAGGGATGGGAAGGGACCTCAAAAGATCACCCAGTCCAGCCCCCTGCCACAGCAGGATCCTCTAGATCCAGTCATGAGGGGTTGGAAGGGACCCCAAAGTCCATCCAGTCCAGCCCCCTGTCAGCAGGATCCCCCAGATCCAGGAACAGCCCAGGAGGGTTTGAAATGTCTCCAGAGAAGGAGACTCCACAGCCCTCTGGGCAGCCCCTGCCAGGGCTCTGGCACCCTCGCCATGAACAAGGTCCTTCTCACACTGATGGGGAACCTCCTCTGCTCCAGCTCACACCCGCTGCCCCCTGTCCTGTCACTGGGTGCCCCTGAGCAGAGCCTGGCTCCATCCTCCTGACACCCACCCTTCACACACTGACCAACACCCATGGGGTCCCCCCTCAGGCACCTCTTCTCCAGTCCCAGCTCCCTCAGCCTCTCCTCAGCAGGGAGATGCTCCCCTCCCTCCATCACCCCTGTGGCTGTGCGCTGGGCTCTCTCCAGCAGCTCTGTCTACTTGTGCAGCTGAGGGGCCACAACTGGCCACAAGCCCCCAGCTGTGGCCTCCCCAGGGCAGAGCAGAGGGGCAGGAGAGTTTGTCCCAGAGCACTGACCTGCTCCTTTTCCCCTTGGCAGCCCCTAGCTCCCAGCCCACATCTCCCCAGGATGAGTCTCTCCTCGGGCACGGGGCCTTCACGGTTCTTTCCACCCAAACCCTCGGCAGAGGTGTGCCCGCAGGAGCCGGCCGGTGCCGCCGAGCGCTGCCGTGGCCACGCTGGCCGCAGAACGGCTGCGCTGGGCCGGTTGCCCCCCGGCAACGCCGCTGGGCATTCTATTAAGATGATCACTGAGGTTCCTTGCCAAAGGAAGGAAATCCGTGCTAATGCAGTTTTAAATAAGTGCCCGTGACACTATGAATCAGGCAGAGGAGATGGTAACGGCGCCGCGGCCAAGCCCAGGCTGGTGGGGCTTCTCCTGGCTGCCTTTCCCGGGGCTGAGTGGGGCTGGGATTGGCCTGAGCAGTGGTTTTACCCAGGTCAGTCTGAGACCTGGCACGAGGGTGAAGCAACAGCCGTGCCCTGCTGTCCCCTGGGGAGCAGAGAGACCCAGCGCCGCGGCTCCCCCTGAGACTCCACGTGCAGCGGTCAGTGCTCCCCATATTCCCCTCCCGTCAACCCACAAACACGTACCTGGGGTAAAGACCCTGCAGGGCAAGCCTGGCAGCTCTGCCCTGAGCTGCTGTGCTCCTGCTTCGGCAGTGGTGCCCATTGGAGGGGTGGCTCTTGGGGGTCCTGCTGTGGCCAGCAGGATGGCCACGAGACAGTAGTGGGCCCTGGTGGCCAAGAAGGCCAACAGCATCCTGGGGTGGATCGGAAAGGGCATGGTTAGGAGATGGAGGGAGGTTCTCCTGCCCCTCTGCTCTGCCCTGGGGAGGCCACAGCTGGAGTGTTGTGTCCAGCTGTGGCCCCTCTGGTTCAGAAGGACCCAGAGCTGCTGGAGAGAGCCCAGGGCAGAGCCACAGGGGTGATGGAGGGAGGGGAGCATCTCCCTGCTGAGGAGAGGCTGAGGAAGCTGGGGCTGGAGAAGAGGAGCCTGAGGGGTGACCCCATGGGTGTTGGTCAGTGTGTGAAGGGTGGGTGTGAGGAGGATGGAGCCAGGCTCTGCTCAGGGGCACCCAGTGACAGGACAGGGGGCAGCGGGTGTGAGCTGGAGCAGAGGAGGTTCCCCATCAGTGTGAGAAGGACCTTGTTCATGGTGAGGGTGCCAGAGCCCTGGCAGGGGCTGCCCAGGGGGTTGTGGAGTCTCCTTCTCTGGAGACATTTCAAACCCTCCTGGGCTGTTCCTGTGGGACTGGATCTGGGGGATCCTGCTGTGGCAGGGGGTTTGGACTGGGTGGTGATCTTTTGAGATCCCCTCCAACCCCTAATGACTGGGTGTAGGGGATCCTGCTGTGTCGAGGTCCCTTCCAGTCTCTCATGTTCTGGGACTCTGTGATTCCTCGTCTCACTTCCTGCTGGGTTGTGGCATTTCCAAACCCTCTAGAGCAGCGTGGGCTCCTGAAGGGGGGTCCTGGCAGCGTTGTGCTGTGTCCTGCGGGGTGCTGGTGTGTTCAACCTGAAAGCAAGAAGCTGCGTCTCTCCCACACTGAGCAGGTGCTGGTGCTCTGCACTGGACAGAAGTACAAGCTTCATTTCTGGGGTACAGCCGATGTCACTTAGTGTCCCTCAGACTCTTCAGGACTGGTTAAAACACCCCAAGCCTTAGAAACCCCAGCGCTGAGACTCGTTCTGCATGAGGTTTCCCGCTGCCGCCCCGTGTATCGGCCCCTTTGCCAACGATCAGGTTCGGCAGGCAGCCTCCAGTGACTCCCTCTCCTCTTTCCCTTTCAGCATCCGCAGTGTTATGCAGAAGTACCTGGAGGAACGGGCTGAGCTGACCTTCGACAAGATCTTCCACCAGAAGATCGGTGAGTTCTCCATCTCTGCAGTCACTTGCCAGCCCCTTGTGCTGGGCAGCCGGAGCGGGGCGGGCGGTCTGAGGGAGGCTGGAGCGGGACGTCACGGGGGGAAGGAGCTGGCGCGAGGCAATCTGTCAACTTAACTTCATCTTCTGGAAAACTACTGGAGAACTAATTCAATTAGTTGGAAGCACCGAGGAGCAAATCAGATTACTTGGCTTGGGCTTGTCAGCAGCGCGATGCGTCGCATCAGTCACGGGGCTCCTGCTCTGGCGGGGTGCTGCGCCCTGCTGACGGGGAGCCCCGGTGGGGACGATGGGGGCAGGTGCTGCCGTGGGGGGCAACACAATTCGCAGTTACCAGAGCCAGTGCTTCCCAGTAACTGCGGGAGGACGCGCCCAGGGGGTTTGCATGGGGGTGTCAGAGGGCAGGCAGTGAGAAGGGCTCCAGCCTCTCCAGGGCAGATGTGGAAGCACAAGAGATGGCCATCAAGAGAGAAGAGGGTCTGGAAGCTCAGACCCCCTCCTCTGCAGAGCTGCTCAGTCCCAGCAAGCAGAGCGCTCCACTCCAGTGCTGCAGTGGGTCGGGGAGGTGTTTTAAATGGACTTGGCTGCTGGGGAGCCGTAGGTTGTGTTGTCTCAGCTAGATCACAGGACCAAACACCCAGTGAGGCACGTGAAGTGATCCTCAGCTGGCAGAGTGTGGTGTCCACCTTGGCACTGGGCTGCAGAGCAGACACGGACGTGCTGGTACGGGTCCAGGAAGGAGCAGCCTGCGCTAGAAGTGCCCCCCGGGGAAGTGTGGATGTCGGGTGTGGAAGGGAGAGGTGGGGCTGAACAGTCTGCAAACCCCAAAGCTCCTGCAGGAATGATGGGGTTACTCGGTTTTCCAGAGGCTTAAGGTGTGAATAGAAACCTCTCCTGGATGTGAATTAACCTGCTGTAGGAGCAGGGTGGGTGGTCAAGCAGGAGAATGGATTTAAACAAGGGGCTGGTGAAATCTGAGCCCAGCAGAGCCGAGGAGCAGCTTGGCAGAGGGCTGCAGGGGTCGTGCAGCTGCTCTTGTCTTGCAGAACGGGGCCAGACGCAGAGAACAGGCTGGGAGCTGATCCATCACCAGCTGTGGAAGCAGAGGGCCCTGAGCAAAGTGCACCAGCACCTGGTTTTCCCAGGAAGGTGGGCTGGGTGTCCCCAGCTGGAGCAGCAGCGTCCGTCCTGGAAGCACATGGCTCTGGGGGCCTGAGACTACTCAGGGGTGGGAGCTGGAAGTCCTGCCAGCTGAAAACAGAGAGGGCTCGTGCCCAGCCTCACAGCCTGTGGTTGATGGATGTGGCAGCTCTGCTGTGGAGTCCCCAGGCTGAAGGATGGGAGCCCCACGGGGCTCTGCCTCGTGTCACCTGTACCTTTGCACACGGAACCCCTGTGTTCTGGTCTGTACTGGGATCGTACTGGGGCAGCCCGGGCACCTCCTGTGCTGGTGCTGGCACCGCTCAGAACGTGCCTGGGGCTGGAGGTCTCTGCTGAGCCAGCAGTGTTGGGGTATCACATAGAAGAGGAGTTCTGAGCAGCCAGACAGGAGCTGACTTTAGCTGCTTGATTCCGTGTGGTGGCAAGGGAAGGAAGTTTTTGCAGGGCTTGTTTCTTCAAAAACCAGCTGAGCTGTGGAGGATGTTTGGGGCGGCCAGCCTGGAGAAGAGAAGGCACCAGAGGGACCTTCTAGCAGCTCCCAGGACCTGAAGGGGCTCCAGGAAAGCTGGAGAGGGTCTTTTTCCAAGGGATCTAGTGATAGGACAAGGGGGATGGGTCTGAGCTGAAAGAGGGGGGATTGAGCTGAGATCTGAGGCAGAAATCCCTCCCTGTGAGGGGACAGGTTGCCCAGGGAGGCTGTGGCTGCTCCATCATCCCTGGCAGTGTCCAAGGGCAGGTTGGCCGGGGCTGGGGGCACCCTCCTCTGCTAAGAGATGTCTCTGCCCCTGGCAGGGAGCTGGGGCTGGGCGAGCTTTGAGGTCTCTCCCAACCCCACCCCAAACCAGCCTGTGGTTCTGTGTAGGTGATGGAATTCACTTCCCATCACTCGCTGATGCCAGAGAACACTGAAGAATGCTGCAGCTGCTGTGATGTCACAGCAATTATCATGAGGTAGCCATAACCTTGGGAGGTAGCCATAACCTTGGAAGGGTTAGATCTGTCTTCCTGGTAGCCACCAGGCTTGTAATTTTACAGCCCTGCATTCCCCCGGGGTGCTGGGTTTTCCCCCCGCAGTGCAGAGAGCGCTGCTGCCTCTCTCCCCTGGGCGCAGCCGCAGCAGCCCTTGCCCTCCGCTGCCTGGAAGTGAGGGGGCCTGTGAGCACCCCGGGGTCTTCTGAGACAGGAATTAGCGTGGAGGGAAAAGAAAGGGGATGGGGGACAAAGATGGCTGTTAGGAGCCGCTGCGCTGCCGTGGCAGAGCCGCCGCGTCGCCTCACTGCGGCTGTTGGTTTGGGGTTGATTGTGTTTTCTAGCTTGTTCCTTGCCATCCAATTAGTTCTGTTTCCAGACATTAGCATAATTGCTTGTGGTGAAGGAGCTCGGGCTGTAGGCAGGCATTGTGCAGCAGGCTGTGAAAACGAGGGTGGTGAGGTAATTAAAAGCCTCATCACCTTCTTCCTCTGGCTGTTCTCTCCCTGCATGGGGTGCAGAGCAGGTGGGGCTGGACCCACGGCTGCGGGCTGGGGCTGCGGGAGCTGGACTCGCCCAGGCTCCCTGTGGTGCTGCGGGTTCGTCCCCCTCACTGCCTCCTCCTCCTCTGCCCAGCTGAGGCTGTGTCTGCTGTACAGAGCTTTATCCCGGGCTGCTAATTACAGAGCTTCATCAGGCTACCTGTCTTGGCCTCGGGCACCGAGGTCCTTGAGGGCTGCTGAGCTTTTGTTGGCAGGCTGCTGTTCTCTTCCAGCCCCAGGTCCTGGTTCTCAGCATCCTTCTGCAAGCCCAGGGCTCTCAGCCTGTCTGCTGTGGCACATGGGCCCGTTCCTGCTGGATGGTTTCCGCTGAGCGCGGCTAATTACGGTGCTGGCAAGCGTTTGCCCTTAATGAGCCCTGAAGCCCTTTGAGGATCGGTGGCTTCAGGTCTCGCAGTGGAAGACGGGCCCAGGCTGCCTCCCTACCTCGTCCCGGTGCGCGCCGGTGGCTGGGGCTGGGAAAGCAAAGCCAGTCAGGAGGGTCCGTCAGCGAGCAGCACGGCAGCAGCCCTCCCGGGTGAGAGCGGCCCCAGGCTCCATCAGGTCTGCGTGCACAAGTGGCCGTCCTCTGCTGGCACCGGGCTGCCCGTGAAGGCGAGTGGCTTGCCCTCACGTCCCAGCGATGGCCAAGCTGTCGGCAGCAGCGACGCCCCAGAATGCGCCTGAGCTCTCTGAGAATCCCCCAGCGACTCGGAGGCCGGTGGGGCGATCGGGGCACCCGGCAAAGCGCCCTGGCAGCGCTGAGCAGCGGCAGCCCCTGTTCCCACGGAAGCTGCGTCCCCCCCAGAGCAGGAGCTCCGCGGGGAAGTACAGCGTGTCTCGAGGCCGGGCGCGGAACCACCTCGAGCTCCTTGCTCCTCGCCACATCCTGTTTGCTGCAGCACCAGCTGAGGCGTCTGCTGTGGAGGTCGCGGCTGGGCTGCGGGGGCACACGGGGTGGGGTGTCTCCCCGGGCTCCTGAAAACCAGGGGATGGTCCTGAAGTGAGCCGTAGCTGCTGCTGGCCCGGGGTGGCTGCCAGGTCCTGAAGGGAGGGAATTAGGTCATAATCTCTCTTTAGGACGGGATTATCGGGGCAGTAAAGTCAAATGCCTTGGAGCAGACGTGGTGCCAGTTATAGCTCCGTGACTCCCCGGCCTGACTTTGTCAGACAGATCTTGTCCCCCTGGCAGTGAGGACAGCTCCTGTTCTGAGATGTGACGGTCGGCTGGGCATCCTGCAGCTTCTCTGGTGGCTGCGTGGAAGCTGATGGGATGGGGCCGTTTGTTCCTCCTCCCTTACCCAGAGCTGTTGGGGAGGGGTGAGAAGTGAAGCCCTGGAGGTGTTGTAGCTGTTTCAGCAGAGAGATGGAGAGAGCTGGGGCTGTTTACTTGGAGGAAGAAGGGGCTGAGGGGAGACCTCATCGTTCTCTACAGCTCTCTGAAAGGACCTGCAGAGATGCTGGTGCTGGGCTCTTCTCGCAGAGCGACAGAAGCAGAGGGAAGAGCTTCAAGCACCAACAGCAGAGGGTCAGGCCGGCCATCAGGAAGAGATTCTTCCCAGAGAGAGTGGTCAGGCCCTGGGATGGGCTGCCCAGGGTGGGGGGTGAGTCCCCATCCCTGGGTGGGTTTCACAGTGGTGTTGAGTTTAGATGTGATGAGTTCAGATGCGGTGTTGGGGGACGTGCTTTAGGGGTGACCTTGTGGAGCAGGGCTGATGGTTGGACTCGCTCATCCCAGGGTTCCTTTCCAACCTGGAGGAGGCTCTGAGAGGTGATCTGAGTCCTGCTTTGTTTTCTGTGACAGCCCTCTGGAAGCAGCACCAGTTCCACCCCGTCTCAGGGCTGACAGAAGCCACAGCCGTGTTTTTTCTCCTATTTACCATCCACTTCTGTGTGGTGAGGGATGATCTTAGTGGGGTGATTCATTGCGCTGTCTCCGCTCTCCAACTGGCAGGCTCGGGGCTGGAGCTCTGCCTGGCTCCCTTTCACTCGCCATCTGTCCCGGCGCTGCTTCCTCCACACGCAGGGTCTCTGGTCCCGCGGCGGCTCCCCGCGGCGGCTCCCGCGCTCTCTGGCCGCTCGCTCGCTGCCTTCCCTCAGCAGAGGGGCGTTCGGCCGCCTCTGCGGTTCCTCCTGCACGGGGAGGGACTGCTCAGCCTGCCCACGCTTGGGTTGGCGGTGGGGAAACGCTCTCCGGACCCTTCCGGCTGCTGCTTCCTCCAGCTCTGTCAGTGACAGCTTTCCGTTGAGCAGAAAACCCCCAGCAGACTGGGGTGAGAGGAGCTAACGGGCCCCTGCTCCGGGGCAGCGAGCCACGCCGGCTGCCACTCGCCTAAAAATAACAGGCTGGGAAAAGCACCTCCCCGGGGCATCACTGGAGCTATTGTCTAGCCTGAGCGCCGGATCGCTGCGCCCTTGGCGTGCCCAGTGATCAAGTAGTCCGCGGAGGAAGCAGCAGCGCGAGCGCTCCCGCCGGCTGGGCAGCACCGGGCCTTTGGGCTGCTGGAGGAGCCCGGGGTGGCCGAGCGCTGCCTCTTGCCAGTCCTCCCCACGGGGTTGGCTGTGGTGGTGGTTTTATTCTGGGGTTTGTTCCAGGCAGAAGCGGTCGCTGCCAGTCCCTGACTGACTCTGTGCCTTGGTCTGGGTGGTCCTGCTGTGGCAGGGGATGGGACTGGGTGATCTTGCGGGGTCCCTTCCAGTCCCCAGTGATTCTGTGATTCTAAAATTAGGAAGTAGCCAGACCCAACACAAGCAATTGTTTGAGATCCTGTTCTGGTGGCCAGCAGGGTGACTATGAGCCAGCAATGTGCTCTTGTGGCCAAGAGAGCCAACAGCATCCTGGGGTGGATCAGAAGGGGGGTGGTTGGCAGATCAAGAGAAGGTCTCCTCCCCCTCTACTCTGCCCTGGTGAGACCTCATCTGGAGTGTTGTGTCCAGTGCTGGGCCCCTCAGTTCAAGAGGGATGTGGAGCTGCTGGAGAGAGTCCAGGGTAGGGCAATGAGGATGAGGAAGGAGGTGGAGCACCCCCCTGCTGAGGAGAGGCTGAGGGAGCTGGGGCTCTTGAGCTTGGAGAAGAGGAGCCTGAGGGGTGACCCCATGGGTGTTGGTCAGTGTGTGAAGGGTGGGTGTGAGGAGGATGGAGCCAGGCTCTGCTCAGGGGCACCCAGTGACAGGACAGGGGGCAGCGGGTGTGAGCTGGAGCAGAGGAGGTTCCCCATCAGTGTGAGAAGGACCTTGTTCATGGTGAGGGTGCCAGAGCCCTGGCAGGGGCTGCCCAGGGGGCTGTGGAGTCTCCTTCTCTGGAGACATTTCAAACCCTCCTGGGCTGTTCCTGTGGGACTGGATCTGGGGGATCCTGCTGTGTCAGGGGGATGGGACTGGATGATCTCTCGAGGTCCCTTCCAGTCCCTAACGATTCTGTGATTCTAGGATCCTGATGAGGAGCGATCTGGCATTAACTCTGGTTTTTAAAGCCAGGTTTAGCCTCAAGCCCGGGTCGGGGTTGGGCTGCAGGAGGCCTCGGTGAACCGGCTGAACCCCCCGTCCTCACCCGGCTGGTGTGAGCAGATAAACACAACACAAACCCCAAACCGCAGGGCGACGTCGGAAACCGCGGGCTGCTGGAAGCGAAACGGAAAGTGCTCGTGTCAGACACTTGTCGGGGAGCAGAGTCCTGCTGAGCTCGGGCTGAGCTGGGCTGTGGGCAGCGCAGGGGACTACTTAGTCCCCTCGGCTGTGTCCAGCCGGGTGCTGGTGTCAGCTGGCTTGTTTAACGCTGCTGGAAGCTGCGTTTCTTGCACCACAAAAGAACCATCAAATCTGCCTGTATTGCCCCAAAGGTCGTACAGAGGGGTGTGGATGAAGCTCCCCGGGGTCACTGTGCCCGTGTTTTATCTGCTGAGGGGGTGTCTGCCCCATGGCTTGGCCACAGCCCGTGTCCAGAGCCGCTATCAAAACTTTGCCTTCGTTTAGTTCTCCCTCCCGAGCGTCACTAATGAAGTCGGGGGGGAAAGTGTGTCACTAAGTCCCTGCGACCTTCTGTCCCAGCTCCTTTTGCAGCAGCTTTACTGGTGCGTGTGGGACATGGCATCTGCTGGGCGACGGTGGGTGAGGAGAGCGGCTGGCCCCGGGCTCTCTGCGTGGGCACCGGTGTTCCCAGCACGTTGCTGGGGCTGCAAAAGGTCCACGTGGAGGTGCTGCACGTGGGGTCCTGCTCCAGTTAGGTCCTGCTGCTGGGCGAGCTGTACCTGAGCCGTTGGGGCCCACCAGGGCCGCTGACCGGCTTGTAGAGACACAGCAGGATCACCCAGACCAAGTCACACAGTCAGTCTGAGTGAGAAGGGACCACAGGACCATCCAGTTCCAACTCCCCTACCACGGGCAGGGACACCCCACCCTAGATCAGGCTGGCCTCATCCAGCCAGCACTGGAGTTGGAGCATCAATGCAAGTTCAGAAGGACCTTGTTCATGGTGAGGGTGCCAGAGCCCTGGCAGGGGCTGCCCAGGGGGGCTGTGGAGTCTCCTTCTCTCGAGACGTTTCATACCCACCTGGGCTGTTCTTGTGGGACTGGATCTAGGGGATCCTGCTGTGGCAGGGGATGGGACTGGGTGATCTCTTGAGGTCCCTTCCAACCCCTAATGACTGGATCTAGAGGATCCTGCTGTGGCAGGGGATGGGACTGGATGATCTTTTAAGGTCCCTTCCCATCTCTATGATCTATGATTCCCTGTGGGGTGTTAGTCCTGCTGCTGCTGCCTGCTGTGCCCTCAGCAGCTCTGCACTGGAGGCTTTCCTGGGCCACACACGTCCCTCTAGTTGCCCCCTCCAGCCTCTTCACGCCGCTCTCCAGGTTCAGCTAAACCAGAGAGCTCAAATCAAAGCTCAGGAGAAGTGCTGGAGGGCCCTTTCAGAGCCCTCTGTGAGGGCACGTCCCCGTGGTGCGGCTTTGCAGAGCCGTTCAGAGCCGCCCGACCTGGGCCAGCTGGTGCCCGGCGCTAGGAGCCGCAGCCTGGGCCAGCTGTGGCGCAGACGCGGCCGCCGCTCGCCGGTGGGTGCTCCGCGCTCGCACCCAGAGCCCCGTCGCTCCGTCGTCCGGTTGCTGTTTCGCCTGCGAGAACACGGCAGCATCTTGGAGCCCGTTCAGGGCCGCTGTGAACAGGCGCCGCTTCCTCTCGGGCAGCGGCATTGTGGCTACTGAGCTCAGGGCCCAGCGGGGCTATTTTTAGCCCTGCCGCCTTCCCTGGCCGCTGCCGCTCGCTCCAGCGCCGTCTGCGTTTACTCCTGTTGTGCATCAGGTACCGGTAAAGCCCAGGTGGCCGAGGAGCTTCCTCCCAGCCTGGTGTCCTGGAGCTCCTCATTAATCAGCGTGAGCGTTCCTTGCCCGCGGAGCACCCACGGCGACGGGAGTGCAGGGGTGACCTTTAGGAGCCGGGCGGCTCGGAGGACGCCTCCTGCTCGGAGGACGCTGGCACGGGGCGGGGGAACGGCGAGTGGCCGTCGGAGGAGGGTTTGGCTAGCGCATAGAGCTCTGCTGGCAAACGGGGGCTTTCAGATGACGTGTCCTCGCAAGGCGCCGCGGCTGCCCTCGGTGGCACCATGCCATCCCGTGTGCTGTGCCAGGGACAGAGCCCGTGGGCACCCACCGGCCGTTGGGAGCAGGAGGACGTGGGCAGCGCAGAAACCTGGCCGGGTGTGAGGAATAAAATAGCATCGTCCGTAATCGGCGGGAAGCGCGGGGTCAGCCGCCGGGGCACGCCAAGGGCGAGGGCTGGTCTCCAGCTGTGGTTCTGTGCCCTGGCTGGGCCTGGCCCTGCTCACGAGGGGCTGGTTAAGACCCAGCTGTGAACCTCAGGGGTCTTTCTGTCCCTCCTTGGAAGGCACTTCACAGAATCATAGAATGTTAGGTGTTGGAAGGGACCTCGAGAGATCATCCAGTCCCATCCCCCTGCCACAGCAGGATCCCCTAGATCCAGTCATTAGGGGTTGGAAGGGACCTGGAAAGATCAGCCAGTCCAACCACCCCGACACAGCAGGATCCACTGGCTCTAGTCGTTAGGGGTTAGAAAGGACCTCAAAAGATCATCCAGCCCCATCTTCCCAACGCAGCAGGATCCCTGAGATCCAGTCCCACAGGAACAGCCCAGAAGGGTTTGAAATGTCTCCAGAGAAGGAGACTCCACAGCCCCCGGGCAGCCCCTGCCAGGGCTCTGGCACCCTCACCATGAACAAGGTCCTTCTCACACTGATGGGGAACCTCCTCTGCTCCAGCTCACACCCGCTGCCCCCTGTCCTGTCACTGGGTGCCCCTGAGCAGAGCCTGGCTCCATCCTCCTCACACGCACCCTTCACACACTGACCAACACCCATGGGGTCACACCTTAGGCTCCTTCTTTCCAAGCTTCCTCAGCCTCTCTTCATGAAGAAGATGCTCCCTTCCCTCCATCACCCCTGTGGCTCTGCGCTGGGCTCTCTCCAGCAGCTCTGTGTCCTTCTGGAACTGAGGGGCCCAGCACTGGCCACAAGATTCCAGCTGTGGTCTCCCCAGGGCAGAGCAGAGGTGCAGGAGACCCTCTCTCCATCTCCTCACCACCCCAGTTCTGACCCACCCCGGGATGAGAGCTGGAGCAGTGGGTGGCACTGGCAGACTCTGGCTGTCCATAAAACACAAGGCAATGGGAAACCCCAGGTGCCTGGAGAGGAGGAGCTGGGTGCTGCCGCAGCCTGGAGCGTGTTTGACACCCTCCATCACTCGGCTCCCACCCAGCAGCCACGGATCTGCCTGTTCACAAATTACACGGTGCGGCGCGGGGAAGCTCGGCACAGAAAACTGTCAGCGGCTTCGTTTCACCGGTAATTGCCGGTTCCTTTGATCCGACGCTTAACTCTGTCATTTCTTTAATTCCTGCCTGCGGCGCCGGGGTCGGCGGGGCCGGCTGGCGGTGGCTGCGCTCCTCGTGCTGCCCAGCTCCTCGGAGCTCCCGTCACTTGGTGGAGCCGCCGCGGCTGCGGGTTCGGCCGTCCCCTGCCAGCGGCACTCCCGGCTGGTGGTGGTCCACCCCGTGCAAGGGCAGATCTCTTGGTGCTGCCGTGCGAGCGCAGCGTCGCCGACGCACCGGCAGGCTGAGGCAGCCGAGCTCCCAGCATGGAGAGCACTTCGTGGTGCCGGGGCTGGTTTGCCCTGGCCTGCTGGGGAGCAGCGCGTGGGCCCGGGCTGCCTCCTGCCGCCTCAGGAGGAGCTGGAGCAGAGGAGGCTCCGCATCACCAGGGCGGGGTGGCCCTGCCCAGGGCACTGCGTGGTCCTGTGGTCCCTTCCAACCCAGACTGACTGTGTGACTTGGGCTGGTGATCCTGCTGTGGCAGGGGGATGGGACTGCGTGATCTCTTGAGGTCCCTTCCAACCCCTAATGACTGGGTCTAGGGATCCTGCTGTGGCAGGGGATGGGACTGGATGATCTTTCAAGGTCCCTTCCAATCCTTAATGATTCTATGATTCTGTGATCAGTGTGAGAAGGACCTTGTTCCCGGTGAGGGTGCCAGAGCCCTGGCAGGGGCTGCCCAGGGGGTTGTGGAGTCTCCTTCTCTGAAGAGGTTTAAAACTCACCTGGGCATGTTCCTGTGGGACTGGACCCAGTCCTTGCTCACAGGCTGCCCTAGCGATACCTTCTGCTCAAGTTGTGCTGCTCTTCCTTCTCTCTTGCCAGGATTTCTGCTGTTTAAAGACTACTGCATGAACGAGATCGATGAGGCTGTCCCTCAGCTGAAGTTTTACGAGGAGGTAAGCGCTGCTGGGGAGCTGGGAGGCTGGGGAAGGCGGCGTGGCTGTGCCAGATGGTGCTTCACACCGTAACAACCATCTCAGAGGCTCCAAACTCACTCTGAACAATCTCAGGAGTCTTCTCAAAGCAGCACGGTCGCTGTCCCATCGAGCTGGGAGTTCGGTTCCTGTGCAGCTCATGGTAGAGGGTACCAGAGGGGAGCTTCTCACACCCCCTCTTACTGGGCACATGCTCAGCTCAACAGTGCTTTTGTTTGCATCTAGTGAAGTGGTGCCTTTCTGTTAAACCCCAGCTAAGAAACCACTTGGAGAGCTGTTCCTGAAGCTCTTGTGCTTCAGGATAGGGCTGTGTTTGGTGTCCAGGACAAACATGCTGAAAACAAAGCAAGGGAACACAGTCACCTCAGCAGCTGCTTGGTGGAAGTTCATTCACCACATCCATCAGTCAAGGGAAACACTGAGATGGAAAGGGAATTGTATTGGGCCCTCAGCCCTGCTGAGACTGCAGCTGGAATCTTTCTTGAAAGAGTCCATTTCAAACCCACCTGCTCAGGTGCCTGTGCAACTGGGGATGCTGCTGTGGCAGAGGGACTGGACTGGATGATCTGTGGGGCCCCTTCCCATCCCTAATGACTGGATCTAGGGGATCCTGCTGTGGCAGAGGGACGGGACTGGATGATCTTTTGAGGTCCCTTCCAACCCCTTATGACTGGATCTAGGGGATCCTGCTGTGGCAGAGCGACGGGACTGGATGATCTCTTGAGGTCCCTTCCCATCCCTAATGACTGGATCTAGGGGATCCTGCTGTGGCAGAGCGACGGGACTGGATGATCTCTTGAGGTCCCTTCCCGTCCCTGATGCTCTGGGATTCTGTGATACCAGTAGAGGTGGAAATATCTCCAGGTTTACTGTTTTCTGTTGTAAGAGGCACTCTGACTGGGCTAATTTGAGTGCTCCTAAGAAATGAGATGGAATCAAGTTCCTCTTGGTCTCTGCTGGTTAAATCTCTCTGATGCCTTACGTTAAGCCAGGTAAATCTGGGAGGCAGGAGGAGCTTTTGGTCTGCACTGGTGAAGGTGATGGGGACTGATCTGTGCTACCAAACAGAGATGGAGTGAACGCAGGGAGCGTTCCCCAGCTCTCAGAGGAAGGACAGCAGTGGGTTCCTGCCTCCACACCAGTGGGTTTTGTTGTTAGAGCTGACGTGGGTTCATATCTGCTGCTCAGAGTGAGGGTTCCCTCCCAGGCAGAGGACCCCTCCTCCTCTGCAGGAGCCACCCAGACAAGAGCCTTCACCTTGGGAGCGCTGGCCAGAGGAGGTGCCTTTGCTCGATGGGGTCCCTCGCACCCCGCTGTCAGGAGACACTCACCAGGGGAAGGAGCAGACGCCGAGCCCGGTGCACAGCCAGGGCTGGTAACTCGGAGGTGCTCTGTGGTGGGTCCTGCCCACCCCTCCTTCACCGGGAGGACCAGCGGTGAGCCCTGCCCGCTGGTCCCGCGTCGTGCTGGTGACGCTCTGAGCAGCAGCCCGCTCGCCGCGGGAGCCGGTGCCGGCTGAACCGTGGGCACGTGCCCCTGGTGCTCCGTGTGAGTCACAGCTGCTGCCCGGGGTAACCTCCGTCGGGATCGTTTGGTGATTCAGAGCCTTCCTTGCCACTGGGCTAAGGGCACGAAACGGGCCCCTTCTCTCCGCGGGGTCTGAGCCCCTGTTCCCGGGCGGCCACAGAGCCCCCAGAGCCTTCGGGAGGCGAAGGGAGTCTCCGGGGGACACGCGGGCTCCACGGGGGGTGTTTCCACGCGCCCGGGGCGCTCGGCACCGCTGACGGAGCAGGGCTCGCGGCGCCAGTCACGACCGCACGTGCCGCTGCCGCAGTGATTCACCCAGAGCGGCTTCGTGGGGGGAGAGGGTGACAGGAGGGAAGCGAAAGGGGCTCCAGGGTGCTTGGAAACGCTGCCTTCTCTGGCAGCTCCCGCAGAGGTGCCTTGGCAGGCGCTGCTGTGGGGTGAGCTCAGGGGGAAAGGAGGTTGTGTTCAGGTGAGACGGGGACCTGAGGGGCCCGGGGGCCAGCAGGATGACTGTGAGCCAGCAGTGTGGCCAAGAAGTCCACCAGCATCCTGGGGTGAAGCACAGAATCACAGAGCATTAGGGATAGGAAGGGACCTCGAGAGATCATCCCCCTGCCACAGCAGGATCCCCCAGATCCAGTCATTAGGGACTGGAAGGGACCTCGAGAGATCATCCAGTCCCATCCCTCTGCCACAGCAGGATCCCCTGGACCAAGTCACACAGCAACATATGCAGATGAGTTTTAAACATCTCCAAAGGAGACTCCACAACCCCCCTGGGCAGCCTAATTAGGAGAAGAGTTGTTAGTAGATCCCGAGAGGTTCTCCTCTCCCTCTACTCTGCCCTGCTGAGACCACAGCTGGGATCTTGTGTCCAGCTTTGGGCCCCTCAGCTCCACAAGGACCCAGAGCTGCTGCAGAGAGCCCAGCGCAGAGCCACAGGGGTGATGGAGGGAGGGGAGCATCTCCCTGCTGAGGAGAGGCTGAGGGAGCTGGGGCTGGAGAAGAGGAGCCTGAGGGGTGACCCCATGGGTGTTGGTCAGTGTGTGAAGGGTGGGTGTGAGGAGGATGGAGCCAGGCTCTGCTCAGGGGCACCCAGTGACAGGACAGGGGGCAGCGGGTGTGAGCTGGAGCAGAGGAGGTTCCCCATCAGTGTGAGAAGGACCTTGTTCATGGTGAGGGTGCCAGAGCCCTGGCAGGGGCTGCCCAGGGGGTTGTGGAGTCTCCTTCTCTGGAGACATTTCAAACCCTCCTGGGCTGTTCCTGTGGGACTGGATCTGGGGGATCCTGCTGTGGCAGGGGGATGGCACTGAGTGATCTCTCGAGGTCCCTTCCCATCCCTGATGTTCTGGAATTCTATGAGACAGGCTGCTCTGTGTCAGGCAGCCTCCCCACTCCTCCTTGTCCTGTGGGTTTGCTTTAATTAAGAAGTGGTTCCCTGGCAGAGGTGTTTGGAATCATTCTAATTACAAATCAGTACCAAGGGGGAAGCAGTCGAGATGGCAACATCGTGGTGGGGCTGGTCCCTCATCAGAGTCAGCCAACGCGAGGAATAGAGCCGTGAGAAGCTTTAACTGCCGTGTCCCGCCTTCCCCCATCAGTGGCTCAGGGCTGCCAGGTCATCTGCACAGCTTGCCCTCTGGCAGCAGCAGCAGCGGCAGCCTCTTGGTGGAGAGGAAGGAGGCTGTGCTGTGGCACAGAGGCAGACCACAGCGTTGTGTTCAGGAGCCCTCAGCAGGCCGCTTGGTGTTCGCCCTGCCGGGCAGGCAGGTGTTCTGTGTGCGGGCAGTCTCCTCCCTACAGGGCAGCACTTGAGCCCCGGCCTCTGGGGCGGTTACTGCGGCCTCCTGCGCAGGGCCCTGCTCGGGCCAGGGGCTGGCAGAGCAGCTCCAGCCCAGTCCTCGGCCGCCGCAGCGCCTGGGCAGGACGGAAGGTGCCCGTCTCACGGCCCTGACCCCTTGTGCCGCAGATCAAGGAGTACGAGAAGCTGGACTCTGAGGAGGAGCGGCTGAGCCGGAGCCGGCAGATCTACGACACCTACATCATGAAGGAGCTGCTGTCCTGCTCCCACGTGAGTGTCCCCCGAGCTGCTCCCGCTCTGCTCCGAGAGCGGCTCCCACTAGCCACCTGTGACTGCTCGTAGTGCTGGGGATTCCCACAGGAGCCCAGCATCCTTCTGGGGTGGCTCTGCGGTGGTGAGGGGTGTGCCCTGGGGGGCGTGCCCCAGGATTGATTGATTTATTGATTATTGGGGGACTGGACTAGATGATGTTTCAGGGTCCCTTCCAATCCCTAATGATTCGATGATCTTGGTGCTCGGGGATTTAGCTGGTTTGCTTCTCCAGTCCAAACCTGTGGTGCAGACTGTGTGAGGGCATCATCCAGCGGGGCTCTGTGGGTGAGGGCTGAGTTCTGAGCAGCACCTGGTTGTCCTGGGCTCGACAGCCCTTCAGTGAGACTCCTTGCCTTTCCATGTGATGAGGAGAGATGGAGAGAGTTGGGGCTGCTTAGTTTGGGGAAGAGGAGGCTGAGGGGAGCCCTCATCGCTCTCTGCAAGGACACTGCAGAGATGTTGGTGCTGGGCTCTGCTCACAGGTCATCAGGGCTGTCCGGGGAGGCTGTGGATCCTCCTTCACTGGAGATGTTTAAGACCCACCTGGATGTGTTCCTGTGTGACTTGGTCTAGGGGATCCTGCTGTGTAGGGCATTGGACTGGATGATCTTTCGAGGTCCCTTCCAGTCCCTAATGATTCTGTGATCAGCAACAGAAGCAGAGGGAAGGGCTTCATGCTCCACCAGGGGACGGTCAGACTGGCCATCAGGAAGCAATTCTTTTGGAGAGAGTGGCCAGGCCCTGGGATGGGGGCTGCCCAGGGTGGGGGGTGAGTCCCCGTCCCTGGATGAGTTTCAAAGTCACTCAGATGTGGTGCTGGGGGATGTGGTTTAGGGGTGACCTTGCAGAGCAGGGCTGATGGTCAGACTCGCTGGTCCCAGGGGTCTTGTCCAAGCTGAACGGTCCTATGAGTCTGTGACCTGGCTGAACTCTTGTGTCTCTTCTTTGTTCATTTCCACAGCCTTTCTCCAAACAAGCTGTAGATCATGTACAGAAGCATTTAGCCAAGAAACAAGTGCCAGCCAGCCTTTTCCAGGTGAGGATGGGCCCTCTGTGATGTGATGCCATGAAATGATTGAGAGTAAATGGCCCCCGTCAGGAGGAGACACAGTCCTGTTGGGGTAAAGCCTGGTGCAGGAGTTGCCCTGGTGTTCCTCTGAGTCCTTCCTCACTGAACCTAAGGGATGGTTGGTCCTAAGGCATGAGCCTGTCTGCAGACGCCAGCGCTCTCTCCCCTGAGGTTTAGAGGAAAAGGCAACACGTGGAGGACAGGGGAGACCCCAGAAGCCCAGCCCACCCCATCTTGAGATGTGAGTTTTGCACAGTGGGGTGTTGAGACCCTTTCTTGCTGCCTAAGAGGAACAGAAGCTCTCCCCTCCCTACGTTTGGGGCTCTCCTGTGTCATCAGAGCAGCTGAGGGAGCTGGAGTAGGTTGAAGGGAGACCCTATTGCTGTCTGCAGCCCCCTGAAAGGAGCTTGGAGTGAGGTGAAGGTTGGTCTCCTCTCCTAAGTCACAAGAGGACATGGCCTCAGATTGCCCCAGGGGAGGGTTAGATAGGACATGAGGAAGAACTTACCCCCTGAAGGAGGGTTCAGGTGTTGGAACAGGCTGCCCAGGGACTGAGGGAGTCGCCATCCCTGGAGGGCTTCAAACATCGAGTAGCTGTGGCCCTGGGGAACAGGGTTTAGTGGGCAGGGTGGGGTTGGGGTGGTGGTTGGACTGGAGGAGCTGGGAGGTCTCTTCCAACCATAATGATTGTATGATAGATCCTGAGGTGTGATTAATCCTAAGGTCTGATTAATCCTAAAGTGTACTTGATGCTCAGGTGTAGTTAGTCCTAAGGTCTGGTTGATTCTAAGGTGTAAGAAGTTCCTAGCTGTCGATGCTGTGAGTTAAGAGTTTGTACCATCATGTTTTCCATCTCTCCACAAGACAGATTCCAGTCAGATGTTGCCTCTCCCCACAGGAGTTTCTGCCCCGTTACCCTGGAGGTGCCTTTTCAAAACCCTCCTAGAGCTCTGAAATGTTTAAAGAAACTGTGGGCCTTGACTACCCCATTTGAGACTCTCAGAATCAGTGGAGTCCTGGCTGACTGGCAGAATCTTCCAGCTTTTTGGGGTGGTGTTTGGAAAATAAAGAGGAGAGAGAAGATGTGGTGGCTAGTGCTGCGTAATCAGCTTGTCCCGTGCTTACCTGGGGTTGTGTTTCCTTGCAGCCATATATAGAGGAGATCTGTGATAGCCTCCGAGGAAAGATATTCCAGAAATTCATGGAAAGGTATGAACATGGGACAGCACTGCCCTGGGGAAAGCACAGCTGGAATCTGGCGTCCAGTGCTGGGCCCCTCAGTGCCACGAGGACCCAGAGCTGCTGGAGAGAGCCCAGGGCAGAGCCACAGGGGTGATGGAGGGAGGGGAGCATCTCCCTGCTGAGGAGAGGCTGAGGGAGCTGGGGCTGGAGAAGAGGAGCCTGAGGGGTGACCCCATGGGTGTTGGTCAGTGTGTGAAGGGTGAGTGTGAGGAGGATGGAGCCAGGCTCTGCTCAGGGGCACCCAGTGACAGGACAGGGGGCAGCGGGTGTGAGCTGGAGCAGAGGAGGTTCCCCATCAGTGTGAGAAGGACCTTGTTCATGGTGAGGGTGCCAGAGCCCTGGCAGGGGCTGCCCAGGGGGTTGTGGAGTCTCCTTCTCTGGAGACATTTCAAACCCTCCTGGGCTGTTCCTGTGGGACTGGATCTGGGGGATCCTGCTGTGGCAGGGGGATGGGACTGGATGATCTCTCGAGGTCCCCTCCAGCCCCTAATGTTCTGTGATCTCCTGTGGCCTTCCACCAGACCCCTGCAGAGCTGCTCTAAATCAAGGGCACAAAGCACTGAGCAGCCTCCGTTCAGGGGACAGTGTGTGACAGCGAGTTGCTGCAGTCGCCGCTCCGCCGGCGCTGGCCTCCGTGGCGGGATGCGCGAGCCTGCCAGGGCAGCAGCCGGTGATGCTGAGTGGTGGAGATGCCTCCACGGAGCGATCTGACAACAAATACTTAATTATTTATGTAGAAATTAGAAGCCTTTCTTCCTCCTTGGCAGCAGCCTGTGCTGTTATCGATGTTTGCCCCGTGCTGCGCTTCAAATGGCCCTTGGAGCCCAGAGAGGTTCATTAATGGGAATGGAGCTGCCTCTGCTTTCTCAGAACGACCTTCCTCCCGCTGTAACTCCCAGCTGGGCTCGATGAGGCTGAGCACCAGCAGTTACCTGGAGGAGGGGGTCTGCTGCCTTTCCCTCTGTAAGGGTGTTGGTGAGGCCCTGCCTGGCGGCGGCAGCGAGCTGGCAGTGCTTTGGACAGCAGAGCATCCCCACAGCAGCACACCTGGCACCAGCCCCGGCGCCGCTCTGCGCCGTCAGGCAGCTGCTGACTCTCGTGTGTTCTGTCCCCACAGCGACAAGTTCACTCGGTTCTGCCAGTGGAAGAACGTGGAGCTCAACATTCACGTAAGTACCTCCTGCTGCGTTTGCCTGGGCAGAGCAAGAGCACGTGGGGTAGTGGAGGCTCTGCACAGCCCCAGCTGCAGAGCCCGGTGCCTGTCACCGGCCTGCTCGGCTGTTCTTAGCCACACAGACCTGCCAGCACCCCTCTGGGCATCCCTGGCTCGAGGTAATAGTGTGAGGGTGCCAGAGCCCTGGCAGGGGCTGCCCAGGGGCATTGTGGAGTCTCCTTCTCTGGAGACATTTCAAACCCTCCTGGGCTGTTCCTGTGCAACTGGAACTAGGGGATCCTGCTGTGGCAGGGGGATGGGGCTGGGTGGTCTTTTGAGGTCCCTTCCCATCCGTAATGACTGCATCTCTGGGATCCTGCTGTGGCAGGGGGATGGGACTGGATGATCTCTCGAGGTCCCTTCCCATCCCTAATGCTCCATGATTCTGTGAAGGAACCCAGACCGCTGGCACCGCTGCTCCGTGACAGCCGCAGACACCATCTGTGTCCCCGTCCCCCTGTGCTGCCCGGGCACAGCTCTGGCTGCACGACCAGCCCTCCTCTCTGCGGGCTCTCAGATGAATGGGGCTGCCAGCCCTGGGCAGCAGCAGCCGCCCCGCTGGTCTCGTTCCTACTTCAGGCTGCAGCGCTTGAGACGCAAACAGCGAGGGGCTCCTTCTGCCACGGCAGCGCCGCCCCGTGCGCTGCAGCGCTCCAGCGTCCCGCGGGTGTCTTGAGCCCGGCCTGGGTCTGAGCTGGTTGCTTTGCCTCCGCAGCTGACCATGAATGATTTCAGCGTGCACAGGATAATAGGAAGAGGAGGGTTTGGCGAAGTCTACGGCTGCCGAAAAGCAGACACAGGAAAAATGTGAGTACCCAGGCGCTCCGTCAGGCCTCCTCTCGCAAGGAGTGCTCCCAGTCGGCTCCTGCCAGCAGCCTGTGGCTGTGGCTGGTGACAGGGGAACTGCACCCGAGAGCTGCTGGCTTCTGGGTCACCTGTGAGCTCTGGGATTCGAGCCCTCGAGCTCGCCCTGCGTGTAGCTGGCCACAGCTCGGGGGAGCTGGCGCGTTTGGAGGTGAAGTGGGTGCTGGAGGTGCGTCCCGGCGGCGTGGAGCCGTGTCCCGCGCCGGTGGTGTCTGCCGAGGGTCGCTCTTCTCTCAGCAGAGCTCGTCGTGTCGCTGGTGCTGACGTAGGGCCGGCTGCTCGGTGGTGAACGCGGTGGCCGGGGCTGCCGCGGCGGCCAAGCGCCGCTGGATGAAGGCGGCTCCAGGGCTGAGCTGGGGCTGAGCAGAGCTCCCTGTGTGGGCTCTTCAGCTTCTTTCCCTGGTTCTACCCTCCACACCCTTCTCCTGATGACCAGATCCTCCATCTCCAGGCCTGAGCGCCCCGTCCCGCTCTGGTTTGAGCAGCTGGGGATCGACCTAGCAAGTGTTCTCGGCGTCTCTCTCTGCAGTTACTTACACTCTTGCTGTTCTCCCAACGAGTCCAGTGCAGGGACCATCCTTAACCGCTTCTCTTCGGAGGCAGCCTGGCAGTGCCCGCTCTCCGTGGGCACAGCTGCTGCCCTGTGCGCCTGGCAGCCCCCTGGAAGGGCACTTCTGCAGGGCCCCCAGGGTTTGACACCGAGGTCCTCGCTGACACACACCGGCTTTGTTCTTGCTCTTGCCCAGCAGTGCAAACGTTTTCTTTAGCCTGGGTCGCCCCGAGGGGGCTTCCAGCCCCAGGAGGTGGCTCCCACGTTCCCAGTCAGCCGTGCGCCCGGGCTGCGCTCCGGCAGGAGGCGGCTGAGCCTTGGGTGTAGGAAGCGAAGCGCAGGGCCCTCTTCCCTCCGATCTAAGCAGACTGCAGGGAGGTGAGGAGTGGGAGAACCAGCCTTCTCCAAGCTCGGAGCCAAGCTGCAGCTTAGGCTCAGCTTCTGGGTAGAGGTTTGGCTTCGTTCGCTCTTAATCCAGGCCTGTTTGCCCGTCCCTAATCCAGATCCCGACCTCTCTAGACGGCTGCCTCTGCCGCTCCTACTGCCCGCACGGAGCTTGGGAAGCCAGCCCTGCCTCCAAGGTAACTGCCATCGGTGTTCCACTAGCCCACAAACACACACCCGAGGCGTCTCCACACCACCTGCTGCAGGGGCCCGGAGCAGCCCCCTTCCAGAGCAAGAGGCTTCGCTTCCATCAGCCTTAATGGCCCCGGTCTGGCGTCAGGGCTCGGCTGGAGGGTGGCGAGTGCACGGCTCTTTGTAGCCCTGGCTTCCAGCAGGTGCTGCGCACGCAGCCCTCGGGCTCCCCGCACTCACAGCGCCGGCAGGGCAGGGGGTGACGTGGAGGTTCCCCCCCAGAGCTCTCCCAGCGTAGGCAGTCGAGGAGCTCTGACGTGTGTATTTGGCCTGGAAACCCACGGCTGGCGTCTTCTGATAGCCACCTCACATGGCAGAACCACCCCCTGACTCTGTGACATCCTGCTGGGTGGTCGTTAGGGTGACGTTCTGGTCATTAATCGGTGTCCTGCAGACGGTAGAGGGTTGAAAAAGGCTTCCTTGTCACTGCCTGACCTTCGTGAGGAGAAAACAACCCGAAGGAAAGCGAGAGTGTGTGTGTGGAAGTCCCCTCCTCGCGTGTCTGAGGGCTGATGGAGCTAAATGGAACCTCAGGGAGTCTCTGCTGTTCAGTCCAGCTGCCAGTCCTCGCCCGCAGGCGGGGGGGCTCAGCCTGTGGTGGCTGCTGCCCCTGGGGCACAGAACGAGCTGCTCCGCGAGGCTGGGGAGGGTCTCGCTGAGCCCTGCGGCGCTGCTGTGTTTGGTGCCAGGCTGGAGCCTCCCGCGAGCCGGCAGGAGGCTGCTGCAGCGCCCGCGGCCTGGCTGGAGGGTGCTGAGCACAGGGGGGGACTGTCTGTGGCTCTGTGTCTGAACGGTTGATATTTTCAGGTATGCAATGAAATGTTTAGATAAGAAGAGAATCAAGATGAAGCAAGGAGAAACGTTAGCCTTAAATGAGAGAATTATGCTGTCTCTTGTCAGTACAGGAGTAAGTACCATCCATTTATTATTCTCTTTCCCTTTCTGCTGCTGTTTCCTGTGACCGTGTGGTGCCTGTTCCCTCCGCTCGCTTGTGTGATGTGAGAAGCACCCCTGGAACCCCCCCTGCTGCTGGTTTCTGTGTCTGAAATAAGAGCTGGGTGCTTCTGCAAGTGAGGCCTGAGTGAGGAGGTTCCCTCTGCTTGGGTGATTCATTCTCCCCCCTCCTTTTGATCTGTGAATGTTCCTTCTCCAGGTGACTTGTGTCTGAGGCTTCTCCATCTGGCTCCTGAGGGAACCTCTCTGCAAGGAGTTGGTCGGGTGGGGGTGCCCCGCTGGCTCACAACTTCTGTTTCAGGCTAGGAGGGACCTGGTGGCACTGGTTGTCCCAGACAGTTCCCCGCAGCAGAGCAGGTGGGCACTGGCCGCTCTGCTGCGCCCCAGGAGCCAGCGAGCAGGCTCAGTGGTGCCAGAACCTCCCGGCCACACCGGCCCCACCAGCCAGTTGCCGTGGCTGCCCGCGGTGCTGGGCTGATTTCCCTCCTGCCCGCTGTGCTGCGCGTGGATTAAACATCCCCCCAGCTCGCTGCCAACACGGCCCCTTGGGGCTTGGGCAGCCCCGGCTGACGGCAGGCAGGGANCCCCCCAGCTCGCTGCCAACACGGCCCCTTGGGGCTCGAGGGGGGATCCCGTGGGTCTGCTCTGGGCTTGGGCAGCCCCGGCTGACGGCGGGCAGGGACCCCCGGACCCCCAGGAAACCCGGGGCTGGGTGCTGGGCGAGTGCCCTCTGCAAAGCTCCCCCGTGGTGCCCTCGCTCGGGGAGCCCATCGCTCCGGTCGGGTCTGGGGTGAGTGGCAGAGCCGACCGCGGTTCTGCCCCTCGAAGAATCCCTTCTGAACCTCCCCTGGTGCCCTCCAGATCGTTTCCCTGCCGAGGCAAAGCCTGGGCTGGGAGCTGGTGGAGCTCTGCAGCATCGCAGGGTCGACTCTTCCCTCACCACAAAGCTCCCCAGGCTCTAGAGGAGCGGGAAGGGTTCCTCATCTCTTTCATCTCCGACACCAACCACTGGGATTCATCAGTCGGGTTTGCACCAGAGAGAAGCCGTGGCCTGTCCAGCAGTGGGCAGAACCAGCCGGCCCAGAGGTGCTGCCTGTTCAATCAGCCTGTTCCTGGTGGCCAGGACACGGTCACTGTGGCTGTCTGCAGTAGGAGCAGGTGTCCCCGCTCTGCTGGGGCTTCCCCTGCCTCTGGAAAAGTCTCCCTCAGCCCTTTTTGAGGTCCTTTAAGCGAGCCCTGGGTTCAGGATTCCCTCGGGGAGTCAGCGGCGCGCAGCAGGCTGGAGCACAGAAGTACCACAGGTCGACAGTCAATGAATTCACTTTCATCCTGAGGAGAAGCAGGACTTTGTTTCCCTGTGTCCTGGGGCTGCAGGAGTTTCTCTTGCTCCAAAAATGTGGCTTCAGCCTTCTTGGGACTTCACTGAGGTTCATCTGGCCGTAAGGATCCATTCCCAAGGGGTTCTTTGTTCGCACCCTGCCGTCGCACTGCCGCTTGACTGCCACAGAAGACTCCTCTCTGGGCCAGTGGTCTCATTGCTCTGTTTCGAAACCCAGCAGAATCCCAGAATCTCTGAGGCTGGAGAAGCCCTCTGAGCTCAGCCAGCCCAGCCCAGGACCTAACATCACCCCAGTGGCCACACCAGAGCACTAATAGCCACAGCCAGGCTGGCCTTCGGCACCTCGAGGGATGGATGGCGACTCCCCTGCTGCCCTGGGCAGCCCAGTCCAGGCTCTGATCCCCCTTTCCATCAGGAAGGGCTTCTTGACATCCAACCTGTCCCTCCCCTGGCAGCTTCAGGCCCTGCCCTCTCGTATTCTAGTTGCCTGGGAGAAGAGCCTGACCCCCATCTGACTGCAACCTCCCTTCAGGGAGCTGGAGAGAGAGAGAAGGTCCCCCCTGAGTCTCCTCCAGGCTGAACCCCTCCAGCTCCCTCAGCCTCTCCCCATCAGCCTTTCCCTCCAGCCTCTTCCCCAGCCTCATTGCTCCTCTGGCTCTGCTCCAGCCCCTCCATCTCTTTCTTGAAGCGAAGGGCCCAGAACCCAGTAGCTGGGTGGTGGGATTTGTGCTGGAAAATGCTCTTTTGCAGAGGTTTTTGTGTCAGGAAATGATGACAGCCCTCTGGTTTGTCCTCTGTGCCGAGCAGGGAGAGGGAAGTGCGTGAAGCAGGAAGCCCCCAGCAGCATGAGTTAAGCACCACTGACACAGGCACAGTCCTGTGTGAGAAGTGGACAGGATGGAAACGCAGCCTGGGATGTTCTGGGGGGGGAGCAGCCTTTTGTTGTCCTGGGGGATGGCCCTTGGATTCTGACACAGAGTCCTTGTGGGTGATTGCGTTGCTCTGAGGTTGTAGGAGACCACCTTGGGGACTCCTGAGCTGCCCGGAGCTGTGGGGCTCCCAGGTTGTCCAGACTTGGGGTCCTCAGTTGCCCAGACAGGGGACTCCCGAGTTGCCCAGTTGATAGAGCAGATGAAGTCGATGATTCAGCTGGAGCCCTGGCTCTGAAGTGAGGTGGTGGCTGTGCCGGTCTGTGGCGATGAGCAACACGCGGCTGGTGGAGGGCAGGATGAGCCCGCTGGGGCCACCCCGGCCCGGCGGTGCGGACGCTGTCAGCGATCCCTCCCTTTTCCTGCTGCGTGAGGCAGCACCCAGGGGCCCTGCTCTGCCCAAGGCCAGCGTGGTTTGCAGCTTCTAAACTGGGAAGCCAGCGAGTTCCTGTTGGAGATTCCCAGAGCTTTCGCTATCAGCCCGCAGCACTTAGCAGTTGCTGAGGTCACGCTGGGGCTTCCTGGCTCCTTGTCCTGCCAGCCCCTGCGCCGCCCGCGGGATGGCCCTCCTGGCTGTTCCAGGCTGCCCAGTCTTGGAGGAGGGCTCAGCGAGGTGATTAGCCTCTGCTCATTAGCCACTTGCCTCTCGCCCAGACCAGTTTCCCACGGTGGTGTCTTTTGGGGTGCCCGTTGCAGGTACCAGCACTGAAGAGGGCCCTTCCAGTTCTCTCTGTCTTAGTGGCTGCTTCCCTTAAACACCCCGTGTGGATTGAGGAGGGGCTGTTCCCCCAGTGACCCACCCCCTGAATTCTGCACCCTCCAGCCTTGTTTTGGGGGTTTCACCCTGTTGGGACCTCACAGCTCCCGCTTCCCCTGCACCGCAGAGCTGGGATTTCCTTCCTGGGCTGTTTCTGGTCCTTTCCACCCGCTGCTGGAGGGCAGCAGGACCATCCCAGGGCAGGGCTGCTCAGCAGCATGTGTGGACAGGGGGGTGCCTCACTGCACCATGGGATCCCGTGTGTGTCCCAGCCACCCTGTGTGTGCAGGGGATGGCACTTGCCCTCTGCCCTCCACAGGGGCAGCCAGGGGCTAATGTGTCTGCCCTGCAAGCCTGCCGCCAGCTCACGCCAATGTTTTGAGAACATTGCTGGTGCTGCCAGGCTGCAGAAGGCTACAAGCATGCAGAGGGCTGCAGGGCTGCAGTGGGCAGCCAGGAAGGCTACAAGCATGCAGAGGGCTGCAGGGCTGCACAGGGCTGTGAGTCTGCAGAAGGCTGCGACTGCTCCCTGCAGCTCTGCAGCCTTGGGCTCCTCGCAGCACTGCAGTGAGACGGCAGACTCGCAGATCCCACAAGATGCCCCATTTCCATGGCAAACCCTAGGGAAGACGTGCAGGCGCCACCGGCAAAGCGTCGCCTCGTGTGCCTGAGCTGCGGGCAGCAGTGCTGTGCTTGGTGCCCGCGCTGAGCTCTGTGCTCCTTCCCTTCCAGGACTGCCCGTTCATAGTGTGTATGACCTATGCCTTCCACACCCCTGACAAGCTCTGCTTCATTCTGGACCTGATGAATGGTGAGCGAGACGCGCGCCGGTCCCGCAGCTCTTGGCGGCAGGACGTGCCGAGATCCTGGGGGGGTGATGAAGTGGGGGGACAAGTAGCCTGAGGTGTGAAGCATCAGCCTGTAGGCAGGAGGGGCAAAGAGATCTGAAGCTGGGGCTGCGTGGAAGAGTCTGGAAAGTCTCCTAGCAGAGTGCTAGCATATTTAAACTGAGCCATCCCAGGGCCTGCCAGGCTGTGAGCTTGAGCGACTGGGTGGGTGTGGAGCTCCCGAGCAGAGCCACGGGTCTCAAGTAGAAGGGCTGCTGTGAGAAGCTCTGCTTGAGAAAACAGGTGGGCAAAGTGCTCCTCGAGGGAGAGAAACGACAGTAGGAGCCTCAGCAGAGGGAAACAGGAGGTTCCACATCAGTGGGAGAAGGACCTTCTTCCCAGTGAGGGTGATGGAGCCCTGGCAGGGGCTGCCCAGGGGGGTTGTGGAGTCTCCTTCGAGAGAGACGTTCCAAACCCTCCTGGGGATGTTTCTGTGTGACTGGATCTAGGGGATCCTGCTGTGGGTTGGGGATGGGGCTGGATGATCTCTTCTGTGGCAGGGGGACTGGACTGGATGATCTGTCGAGGTCCCTTCCAACCCCTAATGATTCTGTGAGTTACGAGAGAGTAGGTGCTGCAGGGTCCTTGTTTGCTGAGTGCTCGGTGTCTGTGGGCCGTGGACAGGAGCTCTCACGAGGGTCCTGCAGCTCCTACAGGAGTGGGACCCTCCTGCACCTGGTGTTGCAAAGCTGGAAGGTGATGGAGAAATAAGGCTGAGAGCCTGTGAGGGGGTCCCTCCCGCCCTGGGCTCAGCATTTGGCCCAGATGACCTTTCTGAGGTCCCTCCCACCCATCCAGTCCTCCAGTTGCCACAGCCTGCTTTGCCGTGGCAGCTCCCAGTCAGCGGCGGGGTTAGCCACTGGGTGCAGACGGCTGTGAAGTCAGGATGTCTCGGGCTGATCAAATGGACTTCTTCCCTTTCCCAGCTGCTCTGTCACTGGTTCTCTGGGTCCCTGCGTGTGGCTCCCCTGCGGGGGTCCTGCTGGGCGAGATTGAACCCCCTTGGAGTCACACCTCAGCCCTTCTCGTTGCAGGAGGAGATTTGCACTACCACCTGTCCCAGCATGGAGTGTTTTCGGAGAAGGAGATGAGGTTCTACGCTACCGAAATCATCCTGGGCCTGGAACACATGCACAACCGCTTCGTGGTGTACAGAGACCTCAAGGTGAGCTGCTTCCCTGGGGTCAGGATGAGCCCCGTTACTCGTCTCCTTTGCCTTGCTAATTTGACTGTTAGTTCAGAGAGGAGCCTTTCTGAGGAAGATGGTTGCTCAGGAGTAGCTGATTGGGAAGCCTGCAGTTGCTCTGGGGCTGGTGTCCCTGAGCCAAAGGACCTCAGAAGGGGGAAACAGTCTGCACAGAGCTCCCAGGGTAAAGGTTAAGGCTGCAGGAGCCACGCACAGCCCTGCTGTGGAAGAGCCAGAGTGGACTTGAGACCAGGCTGGATTTGTTCTCTCAGAGTCAGAATCGCAGAATGATTGAGGCTGGAGAAGCCCTGAAGCTCCACCAGCCCAGCCCAGTGGCCACAGCAGGGCACTCAGGGCCACAGCCAGGCTGGCCTTCAACACCTCCAGGGATGGATGGGGGCTGCACCACTGCCCTGGGCAGTCCAGTCCAGCCTCTGATCCCCCTTTCCATCAGGAAGGGCTTCCTGACACCCAACCTAACCCTCCCCTGGCAGCTCCAGGCTCTGCCCTCTCATCCCTGGGAAGAGCCTGACCCCCACCTGAGTACAACCTCCCTTCATGGAGCTGGAGAGAGGGAGCAGGTCCCCGCTGAGTGTCCTCCTCTCCAGGCTGAGCCCCCTCAGCTCCCTCAGCCTCTCCCCGTCAGACTTCCTCTGGGGTGCTTTTGCCTCAGACCTCCCCTGTTGTTTCCTCTCCGCTACTCCACAGCACAAGGTGACAGGAGGGCTCCCTCCGGGTGCGAGCTGATCTCCAGAGTGTCTGTCACTGCCCCAAAGTCCCCCCAAAAAGCAGTTCCCGGGGAGCCTGGGTGTTTGAGGAGCAGTGTCCGTGCCCTGGCAGCCCCAGCTCCACCAGCTGAGCCCCAGCAGGCGCTGACTGCTCCGTCTCTGTCCGTTTCCAGCCTGCAAACATCCTGCTGGACGAGCACGGCCACGTGCGGATATCGGACCTCGGGCTGGCTTGCGACTTTTCCAAGAAGAAGCCACATGCCAGCGTGTGAGTGTGGCAGGAGCCTGCAGCTGCTGCTGGAGAAGCCCTTCACACGTCCTGCGCCGCGCCTGAAGGAGCAGACGGGCGCAGTCGTGGCACAGGCTGCTGTGCCAGGGGTGCTCTGCCGAGGTTTGCCAGGCACTGCTCAGAGAGGGACCTGCCTGAGCTGAAGTACCAGACTGCTTGAACTGTCCTGGATGGAGAATTCACTGTTCTGATTGTTGACTAAAACCCAGGGATTGAGGGTCTCTTCCTCCTGCAGAGCTGGGGACAGGCTGTGCTCCTTCACCGCCGCTTGGCATCGGGTCGTATCAGGGCTCCGCATTCCTCGGGTTCTTGCGTGTGATCCCACGTCTCATCTAGCACTTGCTATTCTTAGGGCCTCGTTCGCCCTCATTTAGTCTCAGGAGTCGTGCAAAACCCGAGAAAAGCTCCATCCTGTCAGAGCTGAGAGGATTTGCACTTGGGTGGCTTCTCGGAGAAGCTCCCAGTTACATCAGGGATCAGAGCAGCACGAGGAGGCTGCTGTCCCGTGGTGCCCAGCCCTGGCTGGCTCTCTAGCTGAGAAGACACCCCGTTTCGATCACTGTTTGTTGTTCTGGTGGGAGGTCTTGTTTGTGATTCAGGTTCTTCCCTCTGCTCCCAGGGGAACCCACGGGTACATGGCTCCCGAGGTGCTGCAGAAGGGCACGGCGTACGACAGCAGCGCAGACTGGTTCTCCCTGGGCTGCATGCTCTTCAAACTTCTGAGAGGGTGAGTGGGTCACAGACAGTGTGAGGGACTGGAAGGGACCTCGAGAGAGCACCCAGTCCAGTGCCCCTGCCTCAGCAGGATCCCCCAGATCCAGTCATTAGGGGTGGGAAGGGACCTCAAAAGACCATCCGGTCCAGCCTCCTGGAACAGCAGGATCCCCCAGATCCAGTCCCACAGGAGCAGCCCAGGAGGGTTTGAAATGTCTCCAGAGAAGGAGACTCCACAACCCCCTGGGCAGCCCCTGCCAGGGCTCTGGCACCCTCACCATGAACAAGGTCCTTCTCACACTGATGGGGAACCTCCTCTGCTCCAGCTCACACCCGCTGCCCCCTGTCCTGTCACTGGGTGCCCCTGAGCAGAGCCTGGCTCCATCCTCCTCACACCCACCCTTCACACACTGACCAACACCCATGGGGTCACCCCTCAGGCTCCTCTTCTCCAGAGCCCCAGCTCCCTCAGCCTCTCCTCAGCAGGGAGATGCTCCCCTCCCTCCATCACCCCTGTGGCTGTGCCCTGGGCTCTCTCCAGCAGCTCTGGTTCCTTGTGGCACTGAGGGGCCCAGCACTGGACACAAGATCCCAGCTGTGGTCCCCCCAGGGCAGAGCAGAGGGGCAGCAGAACCTCTCTGGATGTGCTGAGTGAAGCCCTGTGGCCTCGGTGCCTTTCTGGCTGTTCAGTCTGGGCCTTCCCTTCCCAGAGCAGTTCTCTGTGAAGGCTGATTATTAGGGAGGTCCAGCCGGGCCCTTGCTCCTCATTAATTGCCAGCCCCAGCTCCAGTCCCAGGGGAGGGCAGTCGTGTGGCTGCTGGCTTGAGCTGCAGAGCTGGAGCCGGGTGCCGTTCGCTGCTCACGCAGAGAAGGGCACAGTTAGTGCTTTGACCTGACGAGTGCCTGCTCTTGTTTCCACAGCCACAGCCCCTTCAGACAGCACAAAACCAAAGATAAGCACGAGATCGACCGGATGACGCTCACCGTGGTGAGAGCTGGGGCCCTCCCTCCTGCTCAGGGGGCTCCCATCCCCTCTGCCAACTGGGGCTGCCAGCCTGGGGCTCTGAGAAAGCCCTGCTGGCCCAGAGACTTGCCTGCAAACACCAGCAAGGCAGAGCTGCTCCCCTCTGTAGGGGGAGCAGAGCACATTCCTCCTGGAGTTCACTGCCCCCTTCTCTACTTCTCTGCAGAACGTGGAGCTACCAGATTCGTTCTCTCCGGAGCTCAAGTCCCTTTTGGAAGGGCTCCTGCAGCGGGATGTTAGCAGGAGGCTGGGATGCCAGGGAAGGAGGTAGGTGGTGTCTCCTCCTTGGAGCTGGGGTTGGAAGGGAGCTTAAAGATCACCCAGTGCCAACCCCCCAGCACTGGCCAGGACACCTTGACTAGAGCAGGTTGCCCAGAGGCCCAGCTAGCCTGGCCTTAAAGATCACCCAGTGCCAACCCCCCAGCACTGGCCAGGACACCTTGACTAGAGCAGGTTGCCCAGAGCCTTCAGCACTGCCAGGGATGGGGCAGCCACCTTGGGCAACCTGATCAGTTGGGGATCCCTCCGTTTCCAGCTGTGGCCAGTTCACGGTTCTAAGGAAAGGCTGGGGGTTTTCTTTAACAGAAGGCCATTTCACTGATGTTTTGAAGCCCTAAAAGCGGGGCTCTTGCAGGGTCTGTGCTTCCCAGAAGCGTTTGGGAAGCCCCCTGGTCTCGCTGACCTCAGTCACTGTCTCCTGCAGCGCACAGGAAGTCAAAGAGCACCCCTTCTTCAAGGGCATCGACTGGCAGCAGGTCTATTTGCAGAAGGTAACGCGTCACCCGCGCGGTGAAGCAGGGAAGGGAGGGTCACCCTGGGCAGGAGACCTCAGGGTGCCCATCCCCAGCTCTCACTTGCACGAATAGGGGGGTTATTGGTCAAAAAGTGCTCTACATCCCTTCCTGCAGACCTCTCACTGAAGCATTCAGGTTGGGAAAGTCCAGCCATCAACCCTGCTCTGCAAGGTCACCCCCAAACCAGATCCCCCAGCACCACATCTGAGCGACTTTGAAACTCACCCAGGGATGGGGACTCAACCCCCACCCTGGGCAGCCCAGTCCAGGGCCTGGCCACTCTCTCCAGGAAGAATCTCTTCCTGATGACCCTCCCTTGGTGGAGCTGGAAGCCCTTCCCTCTGCTTCCAGTGTCCTTGTAGAGAGCGATGTGGTCTCCCCTAAGCCTCCTCTTCCCCAAACTAACCAGCCCCAACTCTCTCCATCTCTCCCCATCAGACTGATTCTCCAGGCCCTTCCCCAGCCTCGTTGCCCTCCTCTGCCCTCACTCCAGCCCCTCGATATCTCCCCTGTACTGAGGTGCCCAGAACTGGACCCAGTACTCGGGGTGCAGCCTCCCCAGTGCTGAGCACAGGAGGACAATCCCCTCCCTGCTCCTTTCTATCTCTGAACCCTAGGGGTTCCTCTCCAAATTCTGGGACCAGCCTTCATTCACGGGGCGCAGAGCAGGGCGCAGCCAGGGGTCCTTGGTGCCAGGTGGCCCTCAGCACCCCTTAATCAGGCTGCTTTTACCTGCCAGTACCCCCCACCGCTGATCCCTCCCCGGGGAGAGGTGAACGCAGCAGACGCCTTCGACATCGGGTCGTTCGACGAGGAGGACACTAAAGGCATTAAGGTAGGGAGCTCGGGGGGCCAGGTGGTGCCACCTCTCCTCTCTGGGCACCCCGCTGCTTCGGGGGCTGCCCAGCGTCCCCCGGTTGCTTCCAAGCTTGAGTCTTAACCCCTGCTGTAGGCAAGGAGGTGGCCAGTGCTGCCCTGTGCTGCCCAGGGGTCGCTGGTGGAGTCCTTGGCTTTTAGATTCGACAGGCAGGTGGCTTCACTCAGACCCTGAAGTATCTCAAGCGCTCAGACGGCTTCTGGGGGTCCTCAGGTTTTCAGGGCTGCGCCCTGAGCTGGGATTTGCTGCTGGGGGGTTGAAATAAGCCTGGCTTCAGCAGTGGTGCCTCGTGGTCCTGCCGGACAAGCCTTGAAAGCAGGGCCCTGGGGGCAGTGACTCCTGAGGTTAGGAGGTGCTGAGAGCTGCTTCCAGGCTCTGCTGTTGCCCAGAGCCCAGCCAGTGTGAAGTTCAAACTGAGAGGCTGGGGCTGCTGGCCCTGTGCTGACCTGCATGGAGGTGGCGAGGCCGCCCCTGGTGCCCCGGGGCAGCGGGTGATGGTGTGTGTCCAGGTGTCTTCAGGAGACCAGAAGGGAGTCGGGAGAGAAGCTCATTGCCCTGGGCTACCCGGGCAGAAGTGCTGGCCCTGCCTGGCAGGGAGCTGCTCACTCAGTCACCTGCTGCGGGGACACAGGGCGGCTTTGCGTGTCCCAGGGTGCCCTCTCTCCCAGCAGACTCCTCCCCAGTGCTGGCCCGGGAGGAGTCCAGTTTCACGCCCCTCTGGGGCACCCCGCAGTTTGCAAGGAGGAGCCCCCAGGGGGGTCAGAGGCTCCCAGCCAGAGCTGGGTGTCCTCCAGCCAGACCCCCTCGCCGCCTGCCTGCAGCCGGGAGCCGCTGAGGGCTCCGGGGGTGTCACAAGCTTTGAGAGGGGGCTGAGTATTTCCTGCCCCTGAGTCAGCTGCAGTCAGAGCTCCCCTTTCGGTGCCCTGTGAGGCTGAGCTCAGCAGCCTGAGCTCGGGAGGTTAGTGATCCGATGGGATGGGCACCGTGGTGTGGGAGGCACCTGCGCTACCCCGCGAGAGGTCCTGACACCACCGGGTGTTCCAGGCTGCTTGTGAGGCAGAGATTCAGTGCTCTGAGGGGAAGGTCCAGGGGATGCTGTGGGGCACAGATGCACCTAGATTGGTGGACACATCGAAGTTCAAACACTTCTAGAGCAAGACTTGCAGCTGAGCACCTCTGCCTCAGCCACTTCACCCCAGTGAGGCCTCTCGTGGAGCCCTGCTGTGCTGGGGGTGACTGGGAGCTGCTGAGGGCTCAGAGCAGTGACTAAAGTGCTGGGGTTCTCCCTTGTTCTCCTTCCTCCTGCAAGCTGCTCGACAGTGACCAGGAGCTGTACAAGAACTTCCCGCTGGTGATATCGGAGCGCTGGCAGCAAGAGGTAGCAGAGACTGTTTACGACGCAGTGAACGCAGACACAGATAAAATCGAGGCCAGGAAAAGGGCTAAAAATAAGCAGCTTGGCCACGAGGAAGGTAACTGTCACCGCTTCTCCGCGTCTCTCACCACTGGAGAGGAGCGGGAGGAGCCGCAGAGCACCCTGCACCCGCCCCTGCCAGGGCTCCCACGGGTGCTCCTGCCTGCCGGGGGGGCTGCACCCCGACAGGGCTTCAGAGAAGTCGGTTGTGCTCCCCCCTCAGCTCCGCGGGGTTTGAGCAGAGCAGAGAGTGGGTGGGATTGAGAAAGCAGGTGCTGGGGGGTCCTCCTTCCAGGCAGGCTGCACTGGTCTGTGTGGTGGCTCTGAACTGGGCACAGCAACCTTCAGTCCTGAGACTTCAGGAGCAGCCGGTGTCCCGAGCTCTTCTGCTGCGGCCGCGTCAGCTCCTGTGTGCCCTGTGTGCGCCTGGGCACGCGCAGCCACCGTCACGAGCCCAAAGAGGGTCCTTTGAGGCCTCCTGGAGAGACCTTTAATATCGAGGCCAAGTGCCTGGTCAGCACTAAGCCACGTCCCGAAGCACCACATCTCTCTGTCCCTTAAATCCCTCCAGGGGTGGGGACTCTCCACCGCTGCCCGGGGCAGCAACTGGTGGTTCGGTCTCGCCGTGTTCAGGACCGTCCTAGCCCAGGTAGCCCAGGGTGCCGCCAGGCTCTGCCCTGGCTCCCATGGGATGGGGACTTCCTGGGGCAGCCTGTTCCAGTGGCTAGTGAATAAATTCCCCCTGATGTGCAGCCTAAACCTCCCTGGCACAACTGGCAGTTGGGTCCCGCCGTGTTCAGGACCGTCCTAGCCCAGGTAGCCCAGGGTGCCGCCAGGCCCTGCCGTGGCTCCCGCGCTGAACTTTCCTCTCGCCCTAGACTACGCGCTGGGCAAGGACTGCATCATGCACGGCTACATGCTGAAGCTGGGCAACCCCTTCCTGACGCAGTGGCAGCGCCGCTACTTCTACCTCTTCCCGAACCGGCTGGAGTGGCGAGGAGAAGGGGAGTCGCGGGTGAGCGCGGGCTTCCTCTGCAGAGGGGCTGGGGGGGAGGAGGCAGAGCTGAGCCCTCCCGCTCAGGACACCTCCCGTGGGGGCTTTGGAGTGGACTTTGGTCTGAGTGAGTGTTGCTCGGCTCAGCTGGCTGGCTTGGTCTGGGGGATCCTGCTGTGGCAAAGGGATGGGCCTGGATGGTCTTTGAGGTCCCTTCCCATCCCTAATGACTGGATCTGGGGGATCCTGCTGTGGCAGGGGATGGGATGGCTGGTCTAGTGCTCTGTCTGTCAGTGAGGAGCCGTGTGCTGGCTCGAGCGACGCGGTCGCCGCGTGCCCGTGCCCTCTGAAGGACGCTGCTGGCTGACAGTGTTGTTTCTCACCTAGGACCTGTGGACTCTTTGCCCCAAAAAGCCCAAAGCGGTAAGGGCGCCGCTCCTATAGCATGCGAGCTCCGCAGTGCTATAGCCCCCTTAGCCTAGCGCAGCTGCAGCGCCCGGGGCAGGGCCTGGGCCCTCGGGGCACCGCCGTCCTCCTCCAGTCTGCAGGGCTCGGGCGGCAGAGACCCCTCCTGTAGCTCCTCACCTCCTGGCTTGCAGCCCCTCATCTCCGTCAGAGCCACCCGGCCCCTTGCGGAAGCTCTCCCTCACCACCTGGTCTGGCTGCCCATGTCCAGAGCCCCGTGGGCAGCCGAGGCAGCGGCCCTGCCCGTGTGTGTGTGTGTGTGAGGGGCAGCGGGGCTGGTGCCAACGGCCTCTCTCTGCTTTCTCGCCTGCGCCCTGCAGCAAAACCTGCTGACCATGGAGCAGATCGTGTCGGTCGAGGAGACGCAAATAAAGGATAAGAAGTGCATCCTGCTGCGGATCAAAGGGGGGAAGCAGTTCGTCCTGCAGTGCGAGGTGAGGCCCTGCCGTTCCACTGCCCACACGCTGCTTTCACCTGCGATGAGCTGGTTTGGAGGAGCCCCAGCTCCTCCCTTTGGGTGTTAACTGGGGGGGATCCACAAGGTGAACCCAAAGCTGAGCAATGTTGAAAGCAGGAAAGGACATGGAGCTGCTGGAGAGAGCAGAGCCACAGGGGTGATGGAGGGAGGGGAGCATCTCCCTGCTGAGGAGAGGCTGAGGGAGCTGGGGCTGGAGAAGAGGAGCCTGAGGGGTGACCCCATGGGTGTTGGTCAGTGTGTGAAGCCAGGCTCTGCTCAGGGGCACCCAGTGACAGGACAGGGGGCAGCGGGTGTGAGCTGGAGCAGAGGAGGTTCCCCATCAATCAGTGTGAGAAGGACCTTGTTCATGGTGAGGGTGCCAGAGCCCTGGCAGGGGCTGCCCAGGGGGTTGTGGAGTCTCCTTCTCTGGAGACATTTCAAACCCTCCTGGGCTGTTCCTGTGGGACTGGAGGGCCTCGAGGGGCAGGTTTGCAGCGCCCAGCGTTCCCCTGACCTGCAGAAGACCCAGCTACCTGCTGCAGGTGCTGCCGCAGAGGGCCGCCGTGGCCAGCAGCCTGGCTAGGAAGCGCCCAGCCCCTTGTGCCTCTCTTTCAGAGCGACCCCGAGTTCGTGCAGTGGAAGAAAGAGCTGACAGAAGCCTTCACCGAGGCGCAGAGGTTGCTGCGCCGGGCTCCCAAGTTCCTCAACAAGTCCCGCTCGACGGTCGTGGAGCTGTCGAAGCCGCCGCTCAGCCACAGGAACAGCAACGGGCTGTAGGGAGACGCGGCGGCGCAGAGCTCACCTCGGGGAGGGAGCGGCCGCCCCGGCCACCTGCCGCAGGATCCTCACCACTTTCTTTGTGCCGCCCTGGGCGCGGGATGCGCCACGAGGAGCAGGAGGAGGAGGAGGAGGCGCGAGGTGTTTGCGGCGCGGGGGGCGACGCCAGGACTCTCTGCGGAGGCTGCGGAGCCCGGGCCGGCGGCGGGTGGACGGAGGCTCCTGGCAGCGGTGGGAAGCGACCGAGCGCCCCGGCGGTCCGTGACTCTGCTGATGGCAGAAGGGCCCGTGTGCCCGGCCCGGAGAGCGGGGCGGGCTGCTGCTGGCCGGCTGGGGCTGCCCTCCTCCTGCCCGACCGTCACTGCCGGCTCTGGGAACCCTGCTCCGCGCCGCTGCTGCCGGGCGGCGTCCTGCCTGTGCTGTGGTGTGAGTGTGCTCGCTGCTTCACGGACGGGTCGGACTCGAGCTGCTCGCCGCGCTTGTCCAGCCCGCGGTGACCGAGGCCACGGAGCAGCGGCGGGCGAAGAGGAGCGGCCCGCGGCGGCTTCAGCCGGCGCTCCGCTGTCGGAGCCAGCGGCCCGTGAGGAGCAGACTCCTCTCGACGAGTTTACAGTGAACGCGGAGGCGGTTCTTCTCCGTTTCAGGTCAAACTGCACTTTTTACACGTGGCGAAGGACGAGGCTGGAGCTGCGGGGCCGGCGCGCCCTCTCTGCCGGGCGGTGCCTTCGCAGGCTGTGGGTAGCCCACGGCCCGGCCTGCCGACGGGTGTTCCCTTCCCCACTGCAGAGAGCTCAGCCTGCCCTGCCGGGAGCCCCGGGCGGTGCCGGGCGAGGGCCAGGCTTGTCCTCACCCTGCCGCAGACACCAGCGGCGTCGCGGGGCGGCTCCTGCTGAGGGGAAGCTCTGCTGGGGCGTTGGGCCTGACGGTCTTTCGAGGGCCCGTCCGATCCCTGATGATGCTGTGATCTGTCATAGAGGCTGCCCGTCGCTGTCACCGGGCTGTGCTGAGCGGGGCAGGAGTCAGGGCTGGTTTTGTGAGGCCCAGAACCCTGTGGAGAGCGCGGACTGCCTGGCTACTACTCTCGTGGCCCCTCCAGCCCCCGGCGGTCATGTCTCTGTAGATGGGAGGTGCTGGCAGGTGACCGTGGCCCCGTTCCCCACCGGGAGGTGCACACTGGCAAAACCAGAAGAGTTCTGAGCTTACTGGTGAGACTGGCCTGGCTGGGCTCTGCCAGGGTCGTCTGGTGCAGCAGGAGGGGAAATGTGACTGGAAACGGCCCGTGTGAGGCGGGGGCTGCCTCCTGTGGGGTGTTTTCCCCCCATTTATTCATCACCAGCTCCTCCGGGGCTCTTGCTGGGGAGTGTGTTCAGCCCCTCAGCAGCCTCTGTGAGGGGCGCTGCGGGGAGCCTGGGGAGGGAAGCGGACCCTTCCTGGGCCCCGGGTGTGAGGCTTTCCCTCCAGTCCATCACAGACCCCCTGTTTTCCTTCTGGATCTGGACAGGAACCCTGAGACAGTGGCCAGACCCCCCGTAGCTATTCTGTGGCCTGTCTGCACTTCCCTAGGTTGCCGTCGGCTCCCCTCTGCTCGTGTGGCTGTGCCCGTGGTTGCGTTCGGGCCGAGTCCCTGTGGGCAGGGGTCTGCGGGGTCTGCAGCGTCGCCCGGGCGCTGGGAGGAGGGGAGGGACAGCTCTGCGCGGGGGTTTCTGTGGAAGGAAGGAGACGTGGTGGGGCTGGGGTGGCCCCAGGGGTCCCGCCGCCTCGGCTGCTCGCTGGGGCCAGGCAGGAGCGGGGCAGGGGAAGGTCTGGGTTCTGCGCCTGGGTCCGAGTGGAACAGCTTCATCTTCGCAGTCGGAGAGGAGAGGAGGAGAGATGCAGCCACGGTGAGACCCGGGGGTTGAGCGTGGAAGGGGCTGGAGCTGCTGACAGCGGGGCCGGCCGGCCGGTTCGGGCACCGGGTGGGGAGTCGGGTGGAGGACTGGGGTGCAGGCAGAGCCCCGAGAGACCCTCCTCTGGCACGGCCAGGGCATCGTTGCCCGGCGGCGCCCTGTCACGGATCCAGCGAGAGCTGGTCCTGGGACACAAGGGAGGGGGGTGAGGTGGGGTCTCTGCGGCCCCGCAGCTCGGGGTGGGGTCGCCCTGCTGCCCCGCTATCCCGTCCCGGCAAGTGCTTGCCCAGACCAGGCCTTGGGCTGGGAGTTGGAAGCGCGGGAGAGCGAAGCGCCGGCCGGTGCTGCGAGGGGTCGCTGGGCGCTGCTCAGTCCCGCCGCCGCGGGGGTAACGGGGTGGCTTCTGTCCCTCGAGTTGCTTCGGTCGTGCTCTTGCCAGCCCGTGCAGCTGTGGCAGCAGCCTGTCCTCCTCGTGGAGGCTGCGCTCAGGCCCTCCAGGTGTCTGAGGGCTTCCTCGTGGCCACTCTGGGAGCCTTGCGTCCGGTCACCGCAGCCCCTCGAGCCGCTTCCCCGGCTGCTGTAAATACTGGAGCTGATCCAGCTCGAGCTGCTCTTCCCAGTAGCTTCCCCCCGCTCCGTTAGGCCCCCAGCACGCTGGTGGTAGCTGGAGGTGCCATGGGGAGCCTGGCGAGTAGGGCCAGCGCTGGCCCGTGGCTCGTGGAGCTGGGACTTCCCTTTGTTTCAATGACTCCCCTCTAGGATCACGGCAGGGCTTGGTCAAGGGAGGCAAAGGAAGGAGCTGGGGTCGTGGGGCTGGGTTTGGCCGTGGTAGCCACGCAGCTGTTGGCTGGACTACCCGGTGCCCAGGCAGTAGGAGTCAGCGTGACTGCGGTGCTAAAGCCAAACCTGGCTGTCCTGGTGGCCATCTGGTACCCGCAGGGCTCTGGTGGGGCTGCTGGCGGTGTCGGGGATCCAGCCCCTGACGTGCACTCCCATCCCATCCCCTCCAGGGCCAAGGGACCCTGGAGCTCCCCGTGCCCCTCTCACCCCAAAGCCCAGGTTTAGTCTCCCCGGAGGGACTTAGAGGATCAAGTCCAGCCTCTCGCCCCTGAACCATCTGGAAGCACCTGGCCTGTAGGACTCGTCCAGATATCCCGGGGTGGCAACTCCTGTCCCTGTCTCCGTCGTCGCGTCCAGGGAGGGGGGAAGGACTGTCCCGCCTGTCCAGAAGCTGAGCCCGGTCGTGAGGAGGGTGGGTCAGCCCTCCCGAGTCGCAAACACAGGGCGCTAGAAGCCTATTTTGAAGAGAGAAGAGAGCAGAGGATTAATTTTAATACTGTAAAAAGAGAATCTATATCCAGTCCCGTAACGCGGGCAGCGAGCAGCCGCGCGTCCCCGGGGCCGGTGCTGCCTGGAGCTCAGCCGCCCCGCTGCGGGTGGGTGCTGCCCGCGGAGCCCGAGCCCAACCAGAGCTGTTCTGTGTTATTTATTAAACGCCAGTTCCTCTGACTTCTGACATTCCACGGGGTCTCTGCCCCTCTCCCGCGAAGGCAGGAGGGGTCGGGGAGGGGACCCCAGCGGGCACTTTGCCTCGGTGGAGGGCGGTCAGGACGGGGCGAGGAGCTGAGCCCACCTCAGAACCACAGGGGGTGACTGCGGGGTGCTGCTACCGCTGGGACAGCTGGAGATGGCCCAGCTGGGCACGTCCTTGCCCAGCCAGGCACAGACCTGGGGCACAAGTCCCCAGACCCTGCTTTCCAAAAACTGACCCCAGCTGCCTGCTCTGTGTCCTTATGCGCCACGAGGAGCCTCTGGGGGCTCCTCAGGGTGCTCTGGGGGCTCCTCACGGTGCTCTGAGGGCTGCTTAGGGTGCTCTGGGGGCTCCTCAGGGTGCTCTCAGCCCTGCTCAGGGTGCTCCACGGCTGGAAGCAGGGGCTCTTCAGGGTCTCACCAGGGACGTGGCTTTAGCTGGCCAAGATGCTGGAGCCACCTCTTCCCGTTGAGGTGCAGGGGTGGGACGGCTGCTCTTCCCCCGCAGGAGCTCCTGCCTCGTTTTCCCTCTCCCTTGTCCCCCCTGCCTGGTCCTGTCCTCGTTCTGCGCTGAGGACCTGGAGGGAGAGAGAGGCCAGCGGCGGGTGCGGAGCTGTGCTGGTGGGATCCCAGTTCCTCGGCATCACCCACCAGTGTCGGGGATGGTGCCGAGGCCCTAAATGCCCCAAACCCGATGGGTGCCCAGGCAGAGCTTCCTTAGGAGAGGGGGAGCAGGGCACAGAGCTGGGCCCAGGGTCAGGCTGGGAGCGGAGAGGGACTGGGTGTTGCTGTGGGACTTGGAGCTCCCTCCCCAGCCCCAGGCACCCTGGGACTGGTTCTGTCCCTGTTCCTGCTGAGCCTGAAAAACAGACTGAGGTGTGGGGTGTCCTGGGAGAGGCTCCCCAAGGGAGATGCTCTCCCGGGGGAAGGCTCCCCGAGGGGTCCTGCACCAGCCGANGAAGGGGGGGTTATTTTTCTAAAGGCTCCTTCGGGCACAGCTAAGCTGCTTCTGTGTGTTGGTCAGTTCAACCGCTCGTCCGAGACACCCCAATAAAAGCCGTCCTGTGCGTGTGGGCCGCTGCCTCCTCCTTGGGCCGCCTGGCCCCGCGCTGCCTCGAGGAGCCGCTGCTCCCACGGTGTTTTGGGGTCCTCGACGGGATGGTGCCCCCGGCCGCCCCAAGTCCCTTCACTCGGTGGAGGAGCCGCTGCTCCCACGNCGCTGAGGACCTGGAGGGAGAGAGAGGCCAGCGGCGGGTGCGGAGCTGTGCTGGTGGGATCCCAGTTCCTCGGCATCACCCACCAGTGTCGGGGATGGTGCCGAGGCCCTAAATGCCCCAAACCCGATGGGTGCCCAGGCAGAGCTTCCTTAGGAGAGGGGGAGCAGGGCACAGAGCTGGGCCCAGGGTCAGGCTGGGAGCGGAGAGGGACTGGGTGTTGCTGTGGGACTTGGAGCTCCCTCCCCAGCCCCAGGCACCCTGGGACTGGTTCTGTCCCTGTTCCTGCTGAGCCTGAAAAACAGACTGAGGTGTGGGGTGTCCTGGGAGAGGCTCCCCAAGGGAGATGCTCTCCCGGGGGAAGGCTCCCCGAGGGGTCCTGCACCAGCCGAAGCCCCAGGGGAGCAGGCTCACCCCAAGAGCTGCCGGTGCCGCAGCGGCCCGTGCGAGGGGGCCCCGTCCGCGAGCGAGGCCGGCGCCTGTAAATACCCCCCGACATCCCACCTGCGAGATCCATCCTCCGGGGCTGTTCTGTCCGTCCTTGGCTCTTTTCCTATTTATTGTGGGGCCGGTGGTCCCGCTGCCGGCGGCAGCCCCGCGGCGGCGCTTGGNCGAGGAGCCGCTGCTCCCACGGTGTTTTGGGGTCCTCGACGGGATGGTGCCCCCGGCCGCCCCAAGTCCCTTCACTCGGTGGAGGAGCCGCTGCTCCCACGGTGTTTTGGGGTCCTCGACGGGATGGTGCCCCCGGCCGCCCCAAGTCCCTTCACTCGGTGGAGGAGCCGCTGCTCCCACGGTGTTTTGGGGTCTTTGGGGTTTTTTCTCTATGGGATGGTGCCTGCTCTGGTGAGGAGGGTCTTGAGGGGCTGCTCCTCACCCCGGGGTGCTGGAGCAGCACCAGCCGCCGCCTGGCAGGGCTGCTGAGGGGTGTCGTGGGTGGCTGCTGGTGGTTCCCCCAAACCCTGTGTCGTCCCTGCTGGAAATGGGGTCGCTGTTGGGGGCAGCCTTGGGTCTCCTGCAAGGCCCCTACAGACTGACCCCCCGTTTCCTTTCCTGCTAACAGAGCTCTGCCCCCTCTTCACTGCCGGTGCCCTGCAGCTCTTCGGGGAGCTGGTGGGTTCCCCCCTTCGCACCTGACCCCACATCCTGCCCCCCCAGCTGTGGCTCCTGCCAGTCCCCTCAGGGTCACCCTCAGCCCCACCAGTCACCCCGTGATCCCCAGCAGAGCTCTGTGGGGAGGTGAGGCTGGCGCTGGTGGTGCCAGGACCCCCCTGGGGTGGGCAGGACCCCCAGGACGGGTGGTAGCACCCTCTGCCCCCCCAGCCAGCTGCCAGCCGGGTCGGCGTTAGGGCCAGGGTGACTTTTTCTTTCCACCGGAGCTATTTTGAGCTCTGCTCTCAGTCCCTCCCCAGTTTAGCCCCCCAGCTCAGTCCTGGGGGTGGAACTGGGGTACTCTGGGGATCCCCATGCCAGACTCCAATCCCGAGGCACAGCCGGGGGTCCCCTCTGGCAGCGGCAGCGGCAGCAGCCGACCCCCTGCCCTGGCTCTCGCCACCCCCCCGGCAGACCCCCGACCCCTGTAGGGTGCAGAGGGGTGCCCGGGGCGGCTGTGGGCGATGACTCCTGTGTGCGGGGCGCTGTGGGGCGCCCAGGGGAGGGGAGGGGGTGGCCCTGCAGTAGCCGTCCCCTGGCCCCGGCCCCGGCTGCGGTGCCCCCGCTCAGGGTATTTTTAGCTCGGCCATGTGGCCCCTCAGCTGCCGTCGGGGCGGAGGGAGGCTCCGCTGCCCGCCCCGAGCGCCGCCTTCGCTCTCGGCTCCCTGAGACCCCCGGGCGCCCGCTGCCCCCCGGCCCAGGTTCGTGCTCTGTGGGGTGGGGGGGTCGGGGTTGGGTGCCGGCAGCCGGGCTCTGGGCTCGGGGGTTATTTTTAGGGGGGAATGGACGGCGGGAGCAGCGGCGGGGGCTGCCGCGGCGGGAGTGGGACTGGGGACAGGAGTGGGGCTGGGGATGGGAACAGGGGTAGGAACGGGAATGGGGGTGGGGATAGGGACGGAGCTCCCGGCCCCGTGCCGCTGGGAAGCCCTTGGTGGCCTCAGCTCGTGGCAGCGGGTCCTGGGTGGGTCCGGAGCCAAACGGGGCTGTGGGGAGCCGGACTGGTGGTGCTGGTGGTCCCCAGCCCCTGCTCGGGCTGTGCTGCTGGTGGCGGGGGGGTCCCTGCTCCCTGCCTCCCAGAGCAGAGCGGGACGGGGAGGCTCCAGCTCCGGGTGGAGGGTGCCCGGTCACCCCCAGTCCCTCCCAGTCTCAGGGCTCCAGCTGAGCCGGTCGGGGGAGGCTGTTCCCCGCTGGGGGGGCAGCGCTGGTGCCCGGTGGGGCCGGGGGCAGGCGGCAGCCGGCGGGGCTGTGCCCGGGAGGGACCGGGGCCATTGCTGAGGCGGCTGCTGGCCGTCCCCTGCCCTTTACTGTACAAGGAGATGCGGCCCCAGGGCCAGGCGAGCCCCGACCCGCTCCCGCCTGAATGATCTGGACAGGTGAAGCCGGGTCGGGGTGAAACGGGGCACAGCGGGCACCCGCGGCCACCCTTTGCCGCCCAGCCCCGGGCAGGAGGGGTCCCGGCGCCACCAACACCCCAGACCACCGTCTCCCAGCCCCTTCCCCAGCCACGTCCGGGGCTGGACGTGGCCGGTCCTGACCCGTCCCCTCGGTGCCCAGCAAGGTCACGGTGCCCCACCAGCCCTGTCTCAGCCCCGGGGCCAGCGCAAGCCCCTGGCTAACTCTCTCTTCTCTCTCTGCCTCGTGGCCCCTCGGCTCTCCCCGCAGCCTTGTCCTCGCCATGGCCATCTCCTCGCGCCTCGCGCTCTGGGAGCAGAAGGGAAGTCGCGATCCGGGCTGGCGGGGCCGGTGCTGGGGCTGGATGCTCGTGGGGCGCCCAGGGGCTGGTGCCAGGCGGCGCTCTGTGCCCACACGCTCGGGGCCAGCGGCCCCCCGGCTCCTGCCTGTGCCCACATGCTTGGGGCCAGTGGCCCTTCAGCTCCTGCCTGTGCCCACACGCTCGGGGCCAGCGGCCCCCCGGCTCCTGCCTGTGCCCACATGCTTGCGGCCAGTGGCCCTTCAGCTCGTTTCTGTGCCCACACGCTTGGGGCCAGCAGCCCCCCGGCTCCTGCCTGCCCCATGCTGCCGGCTCTGGGCACCTTCACAGCCCCTACGTTGTAGTTCGGGGTCTTGTGCTGCTGTTGGGGGCACACAGCTCCAGAGGGGCCTGGTGGTGCTGCTGTGGACACAGCCCTGTGTTGTGGGGCCAGGCTTGGCTTGGGGCCGGGCAGGGGGCGACCCGCAGCTCTGCATGTGGCACTGGGAGCCGCTTCTGCACTTGCTGGAGCCACCGTGGCCCCGCTATGGCCAGCGGAGCTGCTGGGTGCTGGGCAGAGCTGGCAGCCCGTGTGGAACCTGGGGCATGTGCAAGCCCAGGGCTCCTCTGGGGGGTTTATCTTGGTGCTTCTGCTCGCCACAACCAGACCGGGGCTGGCAGGTGGCCTGGCTGGCGACCTACAAGGTGCCTGTGGCCAGCTGGGTGCTGGTGCTGGGCTCTGCTGCTCACGGGACTGGCACTGCCCGTCCCCACTCCTGCACCGTAACCCGGCCTCTGCTCCTGCAAACAGATCCGGGACGAGGACCGGGGGCCTCCTCCCTCTAACCCTCCCCTGCTTCTGTCGGTCATCCCCGGGGGGTTCATCAGGCAGCTCGTGAGGGAGACGGAGAAGGAGGCCAAGGCGGCCAAGCTGAAGAGGGAGCCCAGGGCGAGCGCCAAGGAGGAGGTGAGTGGTGATGGACCAACCCCACACAGCACAGGGCCACCGTCCCTGTGATGGACCAACCCCACACAGCGCAGGGCCACCGTCCCTGTGATGGACCAACCCCACACAGCCCCAGGGCCACTGTCCCTGTGATGGACCAACCCCACACAGCACAGGGCCACCACCGTCCCTGTGATGGACCAACCCCACACAGCACAGGGCCACCGTCCCTGTGATGGACCAACCCCACACAGCCCCAGGGCCACTGTCCCTGTGATGGACCAACCCCACACAGCACAGGGCCACCACCGTCCCTGTGATGGACCAACCCCACACAGCACAGGGCCACCGTCCCTGTGATGGACCAACCCCACACAGCCCCAGGGCCACTGTCCCTGTGATGGACCAACCCCACACAGCACAGGGCCACCACCGTCCCTGTGATGGACCAACCCCACACAGCACAGGGCCACCGTCCCTGTGATGGACCAACCCCACACAGCCCCAGGGCCACTGTCCCTGTGATGGACCAACCCCACACAGCACAGGGCCACCACCGTCCCTGTGATGGACCAACCCCACACAGCACAGGGCCACCGTCCCTGTGATGGACCAACCCCACACAGCCCCAGGGCCACTGTCCCTGTGATGGACCAACCCCACACAGCACAGGGCCACCACCGTCCCTGTGATGGACCAACCCCACACAGCACAGGGCCACCGTCCCTGTGATGGACCAACCCCACACAGCCCCAGGGCCACTGTCCCCAGCCCAAAGCAGCTCCTGGTCAGGGCACAGGGACCCCAAATGTGAGGTGGGTTGTTTGGTGGGTCTGGGGCTCCTCCCAGCAGTTAGTGTTGGGGCCACCAGGTCAGCTGGCCCTTCCTGACCTCCTGGGGCAGAAGGTGGGTCCCTCCGAGGGCCAGAGGTGCTCTGGTTTGGCTCCCTGGCTGTGGCACCACAGGGTGACCCAGGGTGTGACGGGCAGAGGGATGGGAGGAGGAGGAGGATGGAGCTCCACGTTCCATCAGGCTGTCCTCGCCCGGCTGTGGCTCTCGGGGCCAGGACAGGGGTCGGGTCCCTCCCCTGGCCCCGTCAGACTCCACTCCTCTCCTTCTCTCGGCAGCCGGCGGGGGACGACGGCAGAGCCCAGGCCAGGGGCACCAAGGCGGCCGGCAAGGGGCAGCCGCTGCACAACGGGCTGCAGGGGCCGGGGGGCAAGGGGGACCCCGACCCTACGGACAAGGCTCGGCCACCCGGGAAGGCTGTGCCCAGCCCCACGGCAGCCGCCCCCAAACCAGCAGAGACCCCTCAGCCAGAGGGTCCCAAGGCAGCAAAGTCATTGTGTCCTGAGAGGACCCCCAGGGATCCCCAGCTGGGGAGCAGCCCCCCACTGCCAGCCCCTCACCAGACCCCCAAGGAGCCCTGCCCAGGGAGCAGCCCCCCAGGCCCTGAGAAGTCCCCCAAGGACCCCCACCGAGGAGGCAGCTGCTCAGCACCAGCCCCTCAGAAGACCCCCAGGGACCCCCAGCCAAGGAGCAGCCCCCCAGCTCCAGCCCCTGCACCCAGCAAGGCCCTGGTGAAGGAGGGGGAGGCAGCCAAGGGGGCGGCCCCTGAGAGCCCCAAGAAGGAGGAGGGGGCACCCCAGCAGCACAAGGAGCCCCCAGCCAGGGCGAGAACCAAGAGGGAGCCGGGACCAGCCAAGAAGGAGCCAGAGAAGATGAAGAAGGAGCTTGGAGGTGGCAGGAAGGAGCCGAAGGAAATCCAGAAGCCTGGAGAACCCCAAAAGAAGCCGGAGGGGCTCAAAGAGGAGCCGGGAGGGACCCGAGAAAAGGCGGAAGATGTGGCGAAGGACGCGGGGAGGGCGAAGGAAGAGCCGGGAGATGGGGAAAAGCCGCCGGGAGAGAGCGAGGAGGCGGCCGAGAGCCCGGACAGGGAGGAGGTAGCGCGTCCGCGGAGCCGCTGACCCCACGGGCTGGTCCTGTGCAGCGCCTCCCGTTCCCATGGGCTGGGCTGGGGCCGGGCGAAGGTGCCCCCCCAGTTCCTAGGAGGTTCCCCGCTGTCCCCGCAGGCCCCCAGGGACGTCTGGTACGAGGCGGAGAAGGTCTGGCTGCTGGAGCAGGGCGGCTTCACCCTGGGTAACTCCGTGCCCCCCTTCCCCAGTGCCCACGGGCCACCTCCAGCCCAGCCCGGGGCTCGGGGCGGGCTGTGCCGGGCTCTGCAGCGTCTCGGGGCCTCTCGTTGCAGCCACCCAGCTGAAGCCGGACGTGGGGACCCCCGAGCTGCCCGCGGGGAGGGTCAGGGTGCGCCGGGACGCGGACGGCAGCCTCGCCGAGGTGGATGAGGACAGCGTGCAGAGGGTGGGTGCGACCCCTCCTCGCCTCTGGCTGGACCCCCGCGGTGCCCAGGGGCAGCCCCAGAGCCCGGCTGCATGGGGCGGTGTCGGGGTGCTGGTGGGCTCCGGGACCGCCTGTGCCCGGTGGCGGCGCTTGCGGGGGGCTCTGGGGCTGCAGCGGCGGTCGGGGGCTGGAACCTCTCTGCTGTGGGGTGGGCTGGGGGTGGGGGGTTCAGCTGAGGGAGACACTCATCAGGGCTGGAAAAGACCTTCAAGATCGTCGGGTCCGACCGCCCACCCTACAGCCCCCAGTCCCTGCCCCAGCTCCTCGACCCCCCGGCTGCGGGGTGTCGAACCCCTCCAGGGGCGCTGCCTCCTCCCCGTCCCTGGGCAGCCTCTTCCAGGGGCTCCCCAGATCTGTCTGGGAGGACGTTTGGCCTCAGATCCAACCTGACCCTCCCGTGACACCCCCTGACCCCATCGCCTCTGCTCCTGGGGCTCCGGGGAGCCCTAGAAGGGAGTCCCTGGGGGCGACCTGTCAGAGCTTGAAGGAGCCGCCGTCTGGGGAGGGACTTTGCAGCAGGAGCTGTGGGACGGGACGGGGGCGGCGGCTGAGCTGAAAGAGGGGCAGAAGGGAGAGGGGGTGAGACCCCGGCCCTGGCTGCCCCGATAGGTGGGAGAAGCCCCACCCCCGGCACCGCCCCAGGCTGGCCCGGGGGGCTCCGGCGCCCCGCTCTGGGTGGGGATGGCAGAGGGTGGCGCTGGGGGAGCTCGGAGGGCCCCTCCCCGGCAGCGCAGCCTGTGATCCCGCGACCCCCCAGACCAACCCGCCCAGCCTGGACCTGGCGGAGGACCTGGCGGCGCTGGTGTCGCTCAACGCCGGCAGCGCCCTGCACACGCTGCGGCAGCGCTTCCGCGCCCGCCTGCCCTTCACCTTCGCCGGCAGCAGCCTGGTGGCCGTCGGGGCTGCGCTGGCGGGCGGCGGCGGCAGCTCGGGGAAGGTGGGCCACGCGGGGATCCGCCGTGGGAAGCGGTCACGGACCCGCCCTGGGGACGGGGGCTGGGGGGAGCTGGGGCTGCGGGGCCGGCAGATGGCACCGTGGGACCGTCAGAGCCAGCGGATGGGCGAGGAGGGGGGATGCTGGGCAGGGTGGGGATGCTGCGCTCGGGGCTGGGGATGTTCTGGAGATGATGGAGGTGGGGGATGCTCAGGGTAGGTGGTGCTCTGGGAGATGATGGAGGCTGGGGATATTCTGGGGGATACCGAGGGCAGGGGGATGCGCGGGGTAGGGGATGCTGGGGATGCTCTGGGAGATGCTCAGAGCTTGGGGTGCTCTGGGAGATGGTGGGGGTGCTTTGGGGGATGGTGGGGACTGTGGATGTTCTGGGAGATGCTCAGGGTAGGGGGTGCTGGGGGTGCTTTTGGAGATGCTGATGTTCTGGGGGATGCTCTGGGAGATACTGGGGCCTGGGAAATGCTCTGGTTGGTGCTCAAGGTGGGCAGTGCTGGGGACTGGGGGTGTTGTGGGGGATGCTCGGGGCTGAGGATGTTCTGAGGGCACTCAGGAGCAGGGGCACTGGGGGCTGGGGATGCTCTGAAGATGCTGAGGGCAGGGGATGCCCTGGGGATGCCCATGCTGGGGATGCTCTGAGGATGCCCAGGGCTGGGGACAGCCAGGGTTTGGGCTGCGCTCCCAGCACAGACATTGCCATGAGGGCACCCCCTGAAGCAGCCCTGGGTGCCAGGGCTGGGGTGGGCACAGGCTCGGTGGGCAGGGTGGACTTTTCCCCTTCCCCCTGGGGAGCTGCGGGGCTTCTGCACCTGGGGAGGACCCTGCACCCGGCCGCGAAGGGCAGGGCCCTGCTCTGCCACCTCTCTCCTTGCCCACAGGTGCCCAAGGGGCAGCGGGACAGCCTGGCCCCCCACATCTGCTCGGTGGCACAGAGAGCCTACAGGAACCTGCTGCTGCAGCGGCAGGACCAGGCCATCGTGGCCCTGGGCCGCAGCGGGGCTGGCAAGAGCTGCTGCTGCCAGAGGGCCCTGGAGTTCCTGGTGGGCACTGCGGGCAGCGTGGATGGCACCGTGTCAGGTATGGGGGGCACTGGGGGTGGCATCGTGTCAGGTATGGGGGGCACTGGGGGTGGCACAGGGTCAGGCACAGGGCACAGTGGGCATCACACAGGTGCCAGGGGCGATGCCATCCCACCTGCCCCTCTCCATTTGCCCCACTCATGGCCGGGTCCGAGCCCCACTGGGCGGCTCAGCGGGTCCTGGCAGTGGGGCCGCTGCGACGAGGTGGAACTGGGGAGTCCAGCTCTGTCCCTGTGGGCACTGGGGAGGAGCAAGGCTGCCTCAGGGGGCCCGTACTGGTTTGGCAGTGGAGAAGATCCAGGCGATGTTCACGGTGCTGGGAGCCTTCGGGTCGGTGACCACTGGCCACAGCAGCAGCTCGACCCGCTTCTCCATGATCCTGTCGCTGGACTTCAGCGCCGCCGGCCAGGTCACGGCCGCCCACCTCCAGGTGCCCCACTGCTGCCCCACTGCTGCCCCGGGTCCCTGGTGGCCCATCCATCCCAGAGTGGGGTCGTTCCCCCGGCATCGTTTGCCCTCTGGGCCACCAGTGCCCCCCCGGGATGCTGGAGGGAAGGTGGGGGGCCAGTGTGAGAGCTCTTGGCAAGGCTGGAGGAGCCTAGGCAGTGGCTTCTCCAGAGCCTCCAGCAGCCACACTGGGCCACTGAGTTGCCCAGAGCTCCAGGGGCAGGGAGGGACCCTGGGACTTGCCCCCATGAGCTGGAGTGTTGCCCCTTAACTCACCCCCGGGGCTCCTGGGGCGAGCAGTTCCCAGACCCAGCCCTGGCCCTGCAAGGACAAGCCCAGCCCCTCCTTCACCCCTCCCAGTGGCATCTCCCCGTGTCCTGGTGCCAGTGTCCCCCCAGGAGTGTCCCCCCCACTTCCCTGGGTGCCCTGGCTGACCCAGGGGTGTCCCCACGCGCTGGGTGCTGCCCCCAACCCCATCTCTGCCCCCCCAGACCATGCTGCTGGAGAGGGGCCGCGTCGCCCAGCAGCCCCCCGGAGAGAGCAGCTTCAACATCTTCCCGCTGATGCTGGCGGGGCTGGACGCGGCACAGAGGTGGGTGAGAGGCTCCCGGGTGCCCCCTCCCTCCTGCCCCCTCCCACCAGCTGCACAAGCTCAGCAGAAGGGCCCTGGGGTGTCTGCTGTTGGCTCCATGCAGGAGGGGGGCAGAGCTGCTCCCCAGGACGGGGTGGGGGGCTCTGGGCTGCACGGGGCGGCAGGAGGGGGCTCGGGCCTCACTCCAGCGCCCGGTTCCAGGACGATGCTGCACTTGCACAAGGTGGCTGAGGACCACTCCTTTGGGATCAGACCCTTCTCGAAGGTAGGAGAAGGGAGGGAGCTGCTGGTGGGGTGGGAGGGAGGCTCTGCCCCGGCTCCAGCAGCCCCACAGGAGCTGGGCAGCTGCAAGCACTGGGGGCCTGGATGTCTCCAGCCCCACCTGAGGATGGAGCCTCCTGCTCTGAGGCCAAGAGCAGCAGCAGGTGCAGCCTTTGGAGGGGCTGGGATGGGATTTTAGGGGCCAAAATCACTGCAGCTGATTTGGATTGGTCTGAGCTGGTCCCAGCAGCCAGGGCTCCAGCATCTCCTGAGGAGTCCAGTGAGGACCAACGAGGGTGAGGACCCTCCTCGTTAAGGGGGAGCAGCTGTCCCGAGGGGCCAGGAGGGTCCTTGCCCAGCTGATCCGAGTTCAGAGATGGGGTCGTTTTACCCTCCTTCCACAGCCCTCTGTGGGTTCCCCACCCTGGGGTGCAGCGTCTCCAGAGGGTGGGAGGGGAGCACCCAGGATGCCAGGGGTGGGTGAACCCCCCAAAAGCTCCCTGCAGGAGATGGGATCCTGCACCAGAGGGATGTTGGCAGCACTTTGCTCCCCTCTGCTCTGGAGCTCCATGGGCACTGAGGCTGGAGCTCTGGGGGGGCATTGCACCCTCCTGCCCTGGGGATGGAGAACCCCCCTCTGGGACAAGGATTTGGGGTGTTTTGGGGGGGCAAACTGCAGCCCCCAGCAGGGTTTTAGCCACCCTGCAGGGCTCTGCAGGAGAAGGTGCCCAGGATGCTCCCAGCACCTTGGAGGATGCAGCCAGGGGCTTCTCCAGATGGTCCCAGTGGCCCCTCCTTGCTGGCCCAGCCCCGGTGATGCTCTGGCAGAGGGAGCAGCCTCTCCCCTCCCGTCTCCACAGCCCGAGGAGAAGCAGAGAGCCTCGACCGCCTTCGCCCAGCTGCAGGCTGCCCTGGGCACACTGGGCATCACTGGGGAGGAGCAGGCGGCCCTCTGGCGCATCCTGGCCGGGATCTACCACCTGGGAGCTGCTGGGGCCTGCAAAGGTAATGGGGACCCCCATCCCAGTGCCAGCAGGGCGCAGGAGCTGATGGTCCAGGTGTTTCAGGAGCTGGGGTGGGTTCTGGGGCGCTGAAGTGTCTGAGCGGGCTCTTGGCACAAGGGAAGCCCCCAGGGGAGGGGTCCTGCAGCCCCCAGGGCTTTCCAGAGGGAGGGTTGTAGGGATCTGAGTTGTTTCAGGAGGGACCAGCTGAGGACAGGGGCAGGGAGGGCGACGGGAGCGTCGCTGAGGTGCTGAGCTGGTTGGATCGGGCTGTCCTGGCGCTGGGTCCCATCCCAGTCCTCCCAGCACCCCCAGGGCTGTCCCCAGCAGGGCTGAGGGGATTAGCAGGCAGAGCAGGTCCAGGCATCCCCGGCTCTGCTGTCGATCCCTGCGCTGGGCACCGGCCAGAGGGGAGAAGGGAGAGGGAACGCGGGTGAGACTCGGGTCAGAGCTGGATCCGTGGAGCCGGAGCCTCCGTGGGGCCCTGACCCTCTCGATGGCCGGCTCCTGAGAGCCACCACCCATCCAAGCTGCCTCCCCTCACCCTGGGTGGCAGCTCGATCTGTTCAGCTCTCTGACATCTTTACTGCAGCCAGGACAGCCGGTTCCTTTAATCACCCCATTGCACAGCCTGTCCCCCAGTTCCAGAGGGGGGGTCTAAAGCAGCACCGGACGGTGGGTCAGCAGAGAGCGGGCTGGAGGATTTAGGGCAGGACAAAGGCTCCCTGGGAGCCAGGAGGAGCTACCTCTCTCCTCCCTCTCCCCTCCCATTTGTTCCTCTTTATAACCCAGGGATTTTGTATTTATCCCATTAGCTCTGCGACTGCTTGAAGGGCCCCAGAGCGGGAGGGGAAAGGAGAGGGTGGCCAAGTGTGCCCGGTGCAGCTGGGTGAGGGCAGCTCGGTGGGGCTGCTGGCTGGCAGGGGAGGGGGGGTTGTGAGCATGCTGAGGGTGCTGGAGTAACTGGTTTAGGGTGTTGGAGTAACTGGTGTGGGATGCTGGAGCATCCAGCAGCTCAGCCAGGAGTGGGGGGGACCCCCATCCCCCATGGGGCTGCTCAGAGTGGTCAGGACATCCCGGGCTCCACCCCAACCCCTCTGCTGGCTCCTCACCCATTGCCTGAGCTCTCTGGCTGCATCTGCCCCGTTCCTGCTCCTCCCCCTGGTCCTGGCCCGGCTCCTCAGCTCTGTGATGGGACCTATCCCACTCCCTTGCTGATCCCAGTGGCTAACTGGAGCCGCTGTGGCTAGGGGTTCACCCCAGCTGTTTGCCCGGGGTGCAGGCAGGAGTGGCCAGCGATCCCAGCTGGGGCTGGCGAGGGCAAGTGGGATTTGGAGCGACTGGCCGGGGATCCCTCCAGCCTCCATCAGCGCTGCTGCTGCTGCTGGAGCTCTGGAAGCTGCCAGGTCTGCTGCAGCAGCAGCTTGTAGTCCCCCAGGTGGCCTCAGATCAGCTCCTGGTCTCCAGGTCTCCTCACTGCGGGATTCTCTGAGCTCCTGGGCAGCCCCACAGTGGGGAAAGTAGGTTCCCAAGGGTTGGCCTGAGAGCTGTAGGGTGCTGGACAGCCTTCTGAGCCACAGAGAAGGTTCTCTCGTGGCAGCTGGTTGCCCAGGGGCTGGATCTGTCAGCCAGGTTGTGAAGGGTCTGTGTCACACGAGGCTGGGGAGATCTGCCCAGGCTTTGGGGCTGGAGAGGGCTGTGGGATTGATCCCGAAGGAGAAGGGTCCTGGGAGGAAGTGGGTGCAGGGATGGGGTGGGAGGGGGCTGTTCTGTTCCGCTGTCCTGCAGACAGGCGGCGGGGGAAGGCTCTTCCCAGCCCTGGGTGAGGGTGATGTGCGGCTGCTCTGCACCCTCGTCCCAACCAAGAGCCCCACAACCCTGCGGTGCCTGGGCAGCCTCCGGGCCCGGAGGGCATCGCCAGGGCGCCTGCTCTGACAGACCCCGCTGCAGATGTGAGGGCAGGGCTGGTCCAGCTGTGCTGAGGGGGCGGGAGGGACTGGGGAGCACTGGTGCAGCAGCCCCAGAAGCGCCCGTCTCACCCTGACTCGGGGCGGGGGGGGCTGCACGTGGGGGCGCTGGACGGGGGCGCTGAGCCCCCCGCGCCCCTCCATCCCCTCCGCAGTGGGCAGGAAGCAGTTCATGCGGTTCGACAGCGCCAGCGACGCCGCGGAGGTGCTGGGCTGCGACCCGGAGGAGCTGGGCGCCGCCGTCTTCAAGCACCACCTGAGGCGCATCCTGGCGCAGGTCGCCGCGCGGGGCCAGCGGCAGCCCCCGGCAGAGGACGGGCCGGCAGGTACCGGGGTGCGGCGGGGCAGGGGGGACCCCTCCGCGTGGGGTGGGCGGTGGAATCAGCGAGCTGTGCCGCGGCAGGGCCGAAGCTGACCGGGGCGGAGTGCGTGGAGGGCATGGCCTCGGGGCTCTACGAGGAGCTCTTCGCCGCCGTCGTCTCACTGATCAACAGGTGCGGGGCTGGTGCCGGGGGTCCCTGGGGAGGGCCCGGGGCTGCAGGCTGGCGCCGGGGGTGGAGGGCGCCGCGGAGGAGCTACCCCCGTGCTCCTGGGTGCTGCAAGGGGGTGGCACCGGGGTGCTGCTGCAGGGGGCACATCTGCGACTGTGAGGATGGAAACGAGGGGGGAGCGAAGGGCAGAGCTGCAGGAGGGGGCTGCCAGGGCACTCTGCCCACGGGGCACTGATGGGCTTTGGGGTCTGCCTTCATCCCTCGGCTTCCGGGGGGCTCTGGCAGCCTCGGTGCCTCACTGGGACCCTCAGCTGGCATCCTCAGGGACTGACTGGCCAGCTCAGTGCCTCACTGGGCTCCTCAGTGCCTCACTAGGACCCTTGGTGCTGGACTGGGCTCCTCAGTAGCATCCTCATGGCATCCTCGATGCCTCCACGCTGGTGCCCCCCAGCCGAGGAGAAAGGCAGCTCCTCTGCCCCCTCTGAGCAGCACGAGGCGGTGGCTGCCTCAGGCAGGAGCAGGAGAGCCCACGCTGGAGGGTCCCAGGCCCATCCTCCCCAGCTGTGGGTGTCTGGAGCCCGGGAGATGGCTGCGAGCAGCGACTCTGCCCCTCCTGAGCAGCCTCTTGATCTCTGCTCCAGCATCACCCGGGCTCTGGGCTGCGGCTGCTGCTGCTCTGGGGGCTCCGTGAGCAGACCGGGGTGCACAAACCCTGCAGGTGGCACCAGCGTGGCACCAGAGCCACTGGAGCTGTTTGTCAAAGCAGCTGGTCGCCCAAACTGGACTGGTCTGGGCGAGGTGGAGCACTTAGAGTCGCTCAAGCACCAGGATGGGCCGTGTGTGGGCAGGGCACCCCACTCCCCCAGCTCCCTCAGGGGGTTCCTGGGGTGAGGAGCAGCCCCCAGCCTCAGCATGAGCAGCTCTGAGAGGAGGGGGTGAAGCAGAAGGGCCAAGGGAGGTGCCCAGGGGGTTTGGGTGCTCCGTGCCAGGGGCTGGGTGCCCCACATCCCAGGGCTGTGCCCGGCGAGGCCGAGTCCCCTCGGGAAGGGGGAGCTGGGTGAACCCGGACGGTGTCTGTGGCTCTTCTCTGCCCAGGTCCTTCTCCTCGCAGCAGCTGTCCATGGGCTCCATCGCTGTGGTGGACACCCCGGGCTTCCACAACCCGCGGCACCGGCGCAGCGAGCGGGCGGCCACCTTCGAGGAGCTCGGCCACAACTACCTGCACGAGCGGCTGCAGGCGCTGTTCTACGAGAAGACCTTCCTCGTGGAGATGGAGAGGTACCGAGAGGTGAGAGGGTCTCTGTGCTCTGTGGGACCTTCCTCTGGAGATGGAGAGGTACCAGGAGGTGAGAGGGTCTCTCTGCTCTGTGGGACCTTCCTCGTGGAGATGGAGAGGTGCAGGGAGGTGAGAGGGTCTCTCTGCCCTGTGGGACCTTCCTCTGGAGATGGAGAGGTATCGGGAGGTGAGAGGGTCTCTGTGCTCTGTGGGACCTTCCTGCTGGAGATGAGGAGGTGCAGGGAGGTGAGAGGGTCTCTCTGCCCTGTGGGACCTTCCTCTGGAGATGGGGAGGTGCAGGGGCGTGAGGAGTGAGGGCTGGGAGCAGCCCCCTGAGGAGCAGGACGTGCAGAGGTGCAGAAATACAGCGCCCAGGGGCAGGTGGGATGGGGCTGTGGGCAGCCTGGTCTAGTGAGAGGTGTCATTGCCCACGGCAGGGGTTGGGGCTGGGGGAGCTCTGGGCTCCCTCCCTCCCCAGCCCAGACTGTGCTCCTGTGAGCTCCCCTGCGCTCTGTTTCCTCCCAGAGAGGGGTGAGACCTCGGGGACCTGGTGGCTGCTGCTTCTGCTCCACCAGCTCTTTGATTGTTGGGTCGGGCTGGCCACCCCGAGCTGCAGAAGCCTGTTGGGGTGGTGGTCCCCACAGGGCAGAGGGGTGGTGCCTCTGCCCCACCCAGGAGGGGTCTCTGGTGACTGCTCCGCCTCCTCCTGGCTGCCAGCTGCCGGCCCTGGGCTGAAGGGAGCTCGAACTGGTGTTTTCCAGGAGAACATTGAGGTGACTTTCGAGCTCCCCAAGCGCTCGCCCCTGGCCACGCTGCCCATCATCGACCTGAGCCCCTCACAGGTAACCCCGGGGTCGGGGTGTCTGAGGCGCAGGGGGACGTCACGGGGCGCTTTGTCCGGGGGGCTGCGGCACCAGCCAGGGCCACTGGGGCTTTTTAAGATGAAAGCTCCCTCCCTGCACCCCGAGCAGCGCCCACCCCATCCCCACAGAGGGACCCCGGGATGTGATGGAGGGGTGTCTCTGGCCCCGGTTTGGCGTGGGGGGGCTCCGGCTGGGCAGAGGTGGGGGGAGCAGGCTGGCCGTGGGGCAAGAGCATCACCGAGAGCCCCCCCTTGTCCCTCGGCAGCCTCAGGTGCCCCCCGGCAGCCCGGGGGCCGATCGCAAGGGGCTGCTGTGGATCCTGGACGAGGAGGCGCTGGTCCCTGGTTCCGGGGACGCCGTCGCCTTCGACCGCCTCTGCTCCTACTTCTCCGCCGAGGGACCGGACCAGGGCGGTGAGTCCGGGCCAGCCCCGCGGGCGCCCCCGGCAGCTCCAGGAAGCCCGAGGGGGCTCACGGGGGTGCTTCCGCGGGGCGCAGGGCCGGGGCGGCTGCGGAGGTGCGAGCAGCCGCTGCACCTGGAGATCCCCCACCAGTTGGGCACCGACCCCGTGCGCTACGACCTCGCGGGCTGGGTGGGCAAAGCCAAGTTCAACCTGTCGGCCCAGAACGCCGCCCAGCTGCTCCAGCGCTCCGGGGTGTGAGTGCGGCGCCCCGGGGTGCGCTCGGGGGTGACCCCGCGGAGGGCTGAGCCCCTCCCGCTAGGGCACGGGGATCGCAAACCTGCCCTGGGCTTGGCCGGCAGCGAGGAGGGGACCTCGGGGTG
>VXBP01007909.1:0-22854 GCA_013400115.1 Rhinopomastus cyanomelas | reverse complement strand
GGGTCCGGAGAGGATGGGAGGAGATCCGGAGGGGACGGGGTCCAGAGTGGATGAGGGGGTGGGGGGACAGGGTCTGGAAGGGGTGGGTTCTGGAAGGGACGGGGTCTGGAGGAGACTGGGGTCCGGTATCCAGAGGGGACGGGGTCTGGAACGGAAGGGGGTAAGGGGTCCGGAGGGGTTGGGATCTGGAAGGGACCGGGTCCGGAGGGGATGACCATCACCCCCGCGTCCGAGGGCTGGGGAACAGAGGTGCCGGCTGCACCCCCAGCGCCCCGCCCCGTCGCTGCCCCCGACAGAGCGGCGCTGCGGGAGCTGGTGCTGCCCCGCTGGCGGGTGCCGCTGGCCTGCCCCGGGGTGGCGGGGCTGGAGGGCCGCTCGCAGGCGGCGCTGCACCGCAACGGCTGCGTGAGGAAGACCTTCGCCAGCAGCTTCGCGGCCGTGAGGAAGCGGTCGGTGTGCGCGCAGCTCAAGCTGCAGGCGGTGAGCGCGGGCGGCCGGGGGGAGGCACCCCAAGCCCATCCCAGAGCAGATCCCACGGCCGATCTCAGGGGAGGGGACTGGCCCCGGTGCTGGGCATGGGCCGAGCTCCTGCTGGCCTCCTCACTGCTCGGATGCCTTGAGATGAGTCTCCATCTCCATGGCCAGTCCCATTTGTGCCCCTGGCCAGCCCAGTTTGAGGTCCTGCAGCCCCATTTGTGCTCCTGGCCAGCTCAGTTTGTGATCCTGTCCATCCCTGGCAGCCCCCGACCCAGCGGCCCTCAGCCCTGATGGGTTTGTAGCCCGTCAACTGTAATGGTGGGCCACTGGGAAGAAGGGTCCTGCTGGGCACCACAGGTTGACCCCTCTGACCCTGAGTGGAAGGCCCTGGGAGCCTCCTGCTGACCTCTGCTCCCCCGGCAGGATGCTCTCATCAACCTCCTCCGCCGGTCCCAGCTGCACTTTGTACACTGCCTGCTCCCGGGAGCGGGGCCCGAGGGGTCTGTCCCCAGTGCAGCCCCACAACTGGACCTGCCCACCCTGCGAGCCCAGCTGGAGGGCACCCAGCTCCTGGACGCCCTGCGCCTGCACCGTGTTGGTGGGTGCCCACTCTGCCCATTGCCAGCCCCTCCTCAGAAACCTCTTCTCCTGCTGGGGGGGGCACAGCCTGAGCTGGGGGGCTGCAGCTCTCTGTCCTCCCCTTGAGGGTTCCCCACGTGCTCCCAGTCCATGGGGCAGAGGGAGCCATGCAGGGCCATCTCCTGCCTGACACAAGGGTCTGGGGTGGCACTGGGGTGGCATCTGGTGACCTCAAGCCCCTCTCCCCACGCTCTGCCCTCACTGCCAGGGGCAGCTCTCCTGCTCCTCAGCACCCAGGACACCTCCCCCTGTGGCTCCCCCGCAGTGTTTTGGGGCGAACTGCTGCCCCCAGGCTGGCGAGACCCCCAGCCCATCCCTCTCTGTGCCCACCCACCCTTCCCAGGCTTCGCGGACCGCCTGCTCCTCACCCAGTTCCGACGGCGCTTCCAGGCGCTGGCCCCGGCCGTGATGAGGAAGCACACGTCTGCCTACGAGGGGACGGACGAGGGCAAGGTGAGTGTGGGGTGCCCTGGGGGAGACTCCCATGGGGGGCTCTGCATGGCGCTGGGGCTCCCCAGCACCATCCCGGGGTTCCTGGTGATGAGCTGCATCCCAGTGCCTGCCCTGCTCAGGCACTGGGTGCTGCTGGTGCTGCTCCTTTGGCTGCTGGAGGGTCAGACCCGCAGCTCTGTGGGGCGCTGGGTGTCTCCTGACAGCACTGGGTGCTGCTGTGCTGCAGGAGCTGGGAGCCCACATCTGGGCAGCTGCTGTTGGGACCTTTGCTCACAGGTTCTCAGCGCAGGTCTGGGGGGCTCCTAACCATGAGGCTGCCCGCAGGAACTGGGGTTCCTGACCTCAGCAGGGTCAGGGCAGCTCCCCAGCACAAAGCAACAGGGTTTGGGGTCTGCAGGCCCATCCTGTACCACCAGGCTGTGTCTGTGGGTGCAGCCTGACCCAGTGCTGGGTGCTGCCCACCCTTCCCCTGAGCGCAGAGCACCCCGCTGCTCCCAGCAGAGCACCAGCCCCCCTGAGCTGGGTGCCCCCGAGGACCGGAGGTCTCCGAGGACCGGAGGTCTCCACGCCCCACCCCAGCAGCCTCACACTGGGGTGCTCGTGTCTCTCCCCCCACAGGCCCTTGAGGAGCTCTTCCAGGCGCTGGATCTGGAGAAGAGCAGCTTCGCCATCGGGCGCAGCCAGGTAGGACACTCCCAGTGCCCGGCGCTGCCCGCAGCCTCCCAGAGCGGTGGCCCTGGGGCTGGGAAGCCCAGGAGGGTCCTCACTCACGTCTGGCCTTGGTACCCCGCGTGAGCCGTGGCCCTCGTCGTGGGGGTCCAGCCCCTCTCTAACCCTACCCCTGCCCTGACGAGGAGGCAGGGAGGGGGCTGTGTCCCACCGGGCACCAGCAGCCCGGCCCCAGGGGTCACCGGGACCTGGGCAGCCCCACTTGCCCCCTTCCAGCGGGGAGGGCTGCCGGGGCTCAGCCAGCCGGGCATCCCGCTGGCCACAGGAGGGAGCCCATCCCGGGGCCGTGTGACCCCCGCTGCTCGTCGCCAGGTGTTCCTGAAGCCGGGGGTCCTCTCCAGGCTGGAGAAGCAGCGCGACAGGCTGGTCGCCCAGAAGGTCGTCCTGCTGCAGGCTGCCTGCAGGGGCTTCCTCAGCCGGCAGAAGGTCCAGAGGCTGAAGGTAGCGGCCCCGCGGGCTCCCCCTCCCCAGCAGGGCTCCCCCTGCCCAGCCCGGAGGGGGCGGCCGGGCTCAGGGCGCCGCCGGCCGTCTCTCCCCGCAGAGCCAGCGCCTCGCCGCCCGCTGCCTCCAGAGGAACCTGCGGCTCTTCCAGGCCGTCAGGCACTGGCCCTGGTGGCGACTGCTCAGCCGCGTGAGGCCCCTCCTCAGCGTCAGCCTCGCCGAGGGGCAGCTCCGGGCGAAGGAGGTGGGGACCGGGGCGTGGTGCGGGGCGGGGCAGGGTGGGGTGGGAGAGGGAGACAGAGGGAAGGGGAGGGAAGGACAAGATGCCTTAGGGGCTCTGCCTAGTTCAACCTCTGGGTCTGTCCAGGTCACCCCACATCAATCTGTGGGGTGGGATGGAGTGGAGTGGGGTGGGGTAGGATGTGATGGTGTGGGATGGGATGAGAATGACAGCACAGGACAGGGTGCTTAGGGGGCTCTGCCTTGTTCAACCTCTGGGTCTCTCTGGGCCAGTCTGTGGATTGGGATGGGATGGACAGGATGGCACAGAACAAGGTGCTTCAGGGGCTCTGCCTGGTTCAAGCTCTGGGTCCCCCCACATCAGTCTGTGGGGTGGGGGACGAGGAGCAGCCAAGCCCCTCCTCAGCGCAGGGGCCTCTGCTCCGCGCTGTCACCAGTGCCATGCTGGTTTCCACTGGCGATGGGAGGTGCTGGTGGGCACCTGCTGGCCCAGGAGAGGCTCCTCTGTGCCGCCTGAGACCGGCGCTGGAGCTCTCTGGGTGGGGGTTTGGTGCCCTAGGAGGAGCTGGCGGCGCTGAGGAGGAGGCTGGAGAAGTCAGAGCAGGCGTGCGGGGAGCTCAGGCAGACGGCGGAGGAGCTGGAAACCAAGGTGGGCACCCCGAAGGAGCAGCCCCACGTGGTCGAGCTGGGGGGTTCTGGGGACCACCTGCACGCCGGGCTGGCTGCTGGCCCTGCGTGGGGTGTCCTCGTGGATGCTGGGGACCCTCTGTGGCGGCACTGGGGGGGTTGTGGAGCACCAGGAGGGGAAGAAGCTTCCGGATTTGCTCTGAATACTCTGGGTCTGCCCTGCCCTTGGGAAGAGCCCTCTGGCAGCCCCTCTCGGGGACCGGGGGGTCGCTAGAAGGTCCCCCTGGAGCTGCCTCCTCTTCAGCTGAGCAGCCCCAGCCCCCTCAGCCTGTCTCCAGAGCAGAGGGGCTGCAGCCCTCTGAGCATCCTCATGGCCTCCTCTGGACCCTCTCCTACAGCTCCTGCTCCTTCTGGTGGGACCAAGCTTCCACCCCTGGGGCAGTTCCTCTCCTCAGTGATGCTGCAGGGCTTGGGACACCCCCAGTTGTTGGGCTTGCCCCCCACAAGGGGCGGCTGAGCTGTGCTCTGGGGTCGGGCTCTGCTCAGGCAACGGGGAGCAGCTCAAGGTCCCTGTAGGAGCAGAGCCCCCGCAGGGCCGAGGCTGCTGCAGACCATCAGCTCCCCAGGGACAGAAGCCCTGTGGGGCCGGTTTGAACACACTGGGACCCCCCTGAGGGGCCTGGAACCGCTGGGAATGGAGCAAAAGGGTCCCCGGGGAGCAGTGAGACCCCCTGGGCACAGGCAGGTGCCTCGGGGTGGTGCCCAGCCCCTGCTCCCCCCGCAGGTCCTCGACCTGACGACGGAGCTGGCGGACGAGCGGCACAAGGGCGACGCCGCCTGCCAGCTGCTGGACGGGGAGCGGGCCGAGCGCCTGCGGGGCGCGAGGGAGCTGCGGGAGCTGCAGGTGGGGACCCCTGCGCCACCCCCTGGCACGGCCCTCCTGGGCGCCCGTGCCCCCGGGCCACAGAGCCCATCGCTCCCTCCCCGGCTGTCCCCAGAGCAAACACGACCAAGTGCAGAAGAAGCTGGAGTCGGTGGAGAAGCAGCTGGATGAGGCCCAGCAGCTGCTGCAGCTGCGGGAGATGAAGATCAGCGGCTCTGGAGGAGGTAGGGGCGTCCCTGGGGAGGGTGGTGCGAGCTCGGGGCGCCCAGCCTCCCCCCAGTCCCTTCCCTGCCCACCCCAGTGGGGCTGTGGGGTCCTGTCGCTGCAGCGCTCGTCTAGCTCAGCCACATGGGGTGCAGGGGGGGTTTGAGGTGGGGTTTGGGCTACTGGGCTGGGGATGGGGAACAGGGATGGGGTATGAGGATGGGATGAGATGTGGGGATGGGATATGGGGATGGGAAAGGGGTGGAATGATGGGGTGGGATCTGGGGATGGGAATAGCATGAGATATGGAGGTGGGGTGGAATATGAGGATGTAGATGGGATAGGATATGGGGATGTGGATGGGATGGAGATGAGATGGGACATGGGGATGGGAAAGGGGTGGAATGATGGGATGAGATGTGGATGGGTTATGAGGATGTGGATGGGATATGGATAAGTTATGGGGATGGAATGAGGATGTGGATGGGATGGCTTATGGGGATGGGAAAGCGGTGGAATGATAGGATGGGATGGGATGTGAGGATGGGGATGGGCTGGGGGGGATACAGGGATGGAGTGAGGTGGGGCGGGCAGGATGCTGTCGGGGCTGTGCCTGGCCCAAGCTGTGGTGGGTCCCCGCCGGCAGAGGACCAGTGGCAGGTCCGCTTCGACTGCGCCCAGACCGAGATCACCTTCCTGCGGAAGCGGCTGGCGCAGCTGGAGGAGCGGCTGGAGGCCGAGCTGGGCGCCAGGACGGGGCTGGAGCAAAAGGCAGGTGCTGCTGGCCATGGCCACGGGAGGGCACAGGGGGTCCCTGGGGTCCCAGCAAGGTGTGGGGCTGCTGCTGGAGCCAAGGTCCTCTCCCCGCTCGCGGGGTGGGCGAAGCAGGGCTGGGGCTGGGAGCAGCAGCTGCTCCAGGGTCCGGCCGCAGAGGGCAGCAGCCTGGCTGGGGAGCCTGGGCAGCCCCTCGCAGCCCCTCGCAGCCCCTCGCAGCCCCTCGCAGCCCCTCGCAGCCCCTCGCAGCCCCTCGCAGCCCCTCTGCGGGTAGAGGCTCCGTGAGCACCAGCTGGTTGCTAGAGCTGCTCCCTGATGGCTCCTTCCGCTGGCTGGCACCAGCTCTGCTCATCCCCACAACCACACGGGACCCCAGGGCTCCAGCTTGTGGAGATATCGGGGCATCGTGGAATCACAGGGTGGGAAGGGAACTCCAGAGGACACCCAGTCCAGCCCCTCGACACCCAGCAGGGCCAGCATTTGCTAACCCAGCTTGCCCAGAGCCCTGGGCAGCCTGACTTTGAATGGCTCCAGGGATGGGGTGTCCACCCCCTCTCTGGGCATCCTGGTCCAGGGACCCCCCAACCTGCTTCCAGACCTTTTTCCTCCTGTCCAGCCTCCCTCTGCCCTTCTCCAGCTTCAAACCAGGAGCCCTATCTGTCCCTGCCTTTGGGACCAGCCTTCCCCAGCCCCTCTCAGGGACTGGGAGGTTGCTCCAAGATCCCCCTGGAGCCGCCTCCTCTCCAGGCTGAGCAGCCCCAGCTCCCTCAGCCTGTCCCCAGGGCTCTGAGCTCAGAGCTCCAGCCCTTTGAGCCATCCCCATGGCCTCCTCTGGACCCTCTCCTAAAGCTCCTGTCCTTCCACCCCCGGGGGCATCCTCTCTCCTTGGTGGGAGGGCTGGGATGCTGCGGGACACCTGCCAGTAGCCTTTGCTCACGGGGAGGTCTCAGGGTGGCCCAACCCCAGGTGGCCCAACCCCAGGGTCTCCCGGGCACATGGGGTCTCACGGGGCTCCGTGCCCGCAGCTCGGCGAGGCGCAGGCGGCGTGCCAGGCGGCCAAGGACACGGCCCAGCAGCTGCGGCGGCGCTGCCGGCGCCTGGCCTGCGAGCTGGAGGACGCCCGGGTGCTCGCCGAGAGCCAGCAGAGCCGCAGCCACGAGCTGGAGAAGAGGCAGAAGAAGTGAGGCCGGCGGGGAGCCCGTGGCTGGGCGGTGCTCGGGGTGGCACTGCGGGGAGGGCTGGGGTGCCCTCGGTGTGGACGTGCCCGGGGTCCCCCTCAGGTTCGACCTGCAGCTGGCCCAGGCGCTGGGCGAATCTGCCTTCGAGAAGGGGCTGCGGGAGAAGGTGTCGCAGGAGAACAGCAGCATCCGCTGGGAGATGGGGCGGCTGCAGCAGAGCTTGGAGGTACGAGGGGGTCTGTGCCCCACGGTGCCCTCTGACACCCCCCTGACAGCATTGGGGCACAGGGGGGAAGCCACAGGGCTGCCAGCAGCCACCCCATGGGACCCCAGTGAGGGACAACCCGTGCCCAGACCAGGAGCCAGCGAGCAAAGCCGGGGAGAGAGGGGCGCTCGGGGAAGGGGCTGTGGGGCGCTCTGCTGCCGCCCTGGGGAGCAGCATGGGGCTCAGAGCGGGGCAGACCCCCCGGCTGCTGACCCTGGCTGCTGACCCCGGCTGCTGACCCCGCGCCCTGTCCCCGCGGAGCAGAAGAAGGAGGCAGAGGCGGCCGCCCTGGCGCAGCGGGTGGCGGTGCTGAACGGCCGGGTGCAGGAGCTCGGTGCCCTGGGTGCCCCGGGTGCCCCCGCTGCGCCGGCGCTGCAGAAGCAGCTCTGGGACCTGGAGGCCAGCGCTGCCGAGCAGAGGAAGGAGCTGGAGAAGCAGACGGCCGCCGTGGATCGCTTGGAGGAGGTGCGTGGGCCCCCTGGGGCCGCCCGGCCCGCAGCAGCACCCCCCTGGTCCCGTGGGGGCCCTGGGCAGCCGCTGGTGGGTTGGGCTCTTCCAGCTGCACCAGCGGCTGGAGCTGGAGATGGAGCGGATGAAGCAGATCCACCAGAAGGAGCTGGAGGACAAGGACGAGGAGCTGGAGGACGTGCGGCAGTCCTGCCAGAAGAGGGTAGGTGGGCAGTGGGGTTAGGGTTAGGGGGTGACGCTGGGTGCTCCCCCTGAGCTCGCCCACCCCCCAGGGAGGGGCTGGAGCTGGCCCTTCCCAACTCCCAGGGGGCTGGGTGCAGTCCCCGTTGGGCCCGGGGTGTCCCCAGCTCTTGATAGTCCATTAACACCACTGGGGCTTCCCACCACCCTGGCATCCCGCGGGGCTGCCCCAGGGGCTCTGGGGGGCTGGGGCAGGCACCCCACAGGCTGGAGCAGCAGTTGCCCTGCTGAGGGCTAGCAGGGTCTGGCGGGTACTGGGACCATTCCTGGTGCCCAGTGCTGCTGCAGGGGCGGGAGGGTTGGCTGCTGCCCCTCTCCTGAGTGCCCGCTGCGGTGGTGCCCGTGTCCTGTGGGGCAGGGGCTGCGGGCTCTGAGGGCTGTGCCCCCTGGGCAGCTGCGGCAGCTGGAGATGCAGCTGGAGCAGGAGTGTGAGGAGAAGCGGGCAACGCTGCGGGAGAAGCAGGACCTGGAGGGGCTCATCGGCACCTTGTGTGAGCAGGTGGGTGCCAGCTCCCCTTGCTGGCTGCGCCCCATGGAACAGGGACTGTGGGCACCTGTGGGGCACCTGGGCCGGGCTCCGCAGCCCTCAGCCCTCCCAGCACCATCCCTCAGAGCAGCAGCCTGTGCCGGGGGGCGTTGGGGCTGTGAGTGGCTCTTAGGGGACGTCTGTTCCCAGTCAAGGTGTGGGCAGTGTCTGTGGGGCTGGGCAGTGTCTGTGGGGCTGGGCATCGCCGGGCAGTGTCTGTGGGGCCGGGCAGTGTCTGTGGGGCCGGGCATCGCCGGGCAGTGTCTGTGGGGCCGGGCAGTGTCTGTGGGGCCGGGCATCACTGAGCAGCACCCAGCAGCCAAACCCAAAGGACCATCTCGTGCAGCAGNAGCGGGTCGGACCTGCCTGCGGCGGCCCTGCGGAGGGGAGCTGGGGCGGGGGAGCAGCGGGAGCTGCCCGGGGTGGGGCCAGGGATGCCCTCGGGGAAGGCGTCGAGTCCTTCCCGGGGACAGGAGGGGAAGGGCAGGTGGTGCAGGCTGGGGTTAGACTTAGGCCGGCGATGCGAGACGGGAGGAGCCCAGGCAGAGGGGGTGGGAAATGCTTCTGCGCTGCCGTTAGCCCGGAGCCCTGTCCTGGGCTGGGAGCTGCTCCGGCTCCTCCCTCCCGGTAGCCACGGCGGCTCCCAGCCGGGGTGCGCGGGCCTCTTCTCGCTGAGGTGCTTCCCCACTTCCCCGAGGGGCTGGTGGGGATCCCGACGCTTTGCCCGAGGGGTGGGTCGGTGCCGATGCTGCTCCTCGGGGGGCAGAGGGTTTGTGGCTTTTTATTGCCCCTGGCCCGAAGCCATCAGTGTCTTTGGGTGCAGACGGACCCTCTGCCCCGGCCAGCGGGCTGCTGGCTGCGCCGGCTGCTGTAGCTGTGGGGGACCCCCGTGCCCCTGGAGCGGGCGGGTGGGATGTTCTGCTGCCGGTGGGGGGGCTGAGTGAGACCTGGGGGCGTGGGAAGGTCCGGCAGGGCTCAAGACACCCCCCGTGCCCTCCCCAGATCGGCCACCGCGACTTCGACGTGGAGAAGCGGCTGCGCCGGGACCTCCGGCGGACTCGGGCTCTGCTGGCCGACCTGCAGCTGCTGCTGCCAGCGCCCGGCCAGCCCCCGGCCAGCCCCCAGGAGCTGCAGCGGCTGCGCAGGCAGGTGGGTGCCAGGGGCCAGCGGGCACCTCCCTGCCCTCAGAGCTCCCGGAGCTGCGGGAGTGATGGGAACCCTCTAGTTCTAGCTGTGTGGGGTGACCTCACACCATCCCCCCGGGCACGGCGTCCCCCCGGTGCCACCCGTGGGCTCCCGGTGAGGAGCGGGGGGCCGTGATGAAGCCGGTGGTTGCTGTGTGGTTTGTTCCCGTTGTGTTTTCCCCGTTAATTACCTTCTGCTCCCAGTGCTCCCAGCAGGGCTGGTTGCCACAGGGATGCTGTGAGGCAGGAGCAGGGCTGGCACCGCTGTGCTCTGAGTGACCCAGGCGGGTGCCCACCGGGCTGGGGATGGTCTCAGCCCTGGGGTGATGAGCTGGGGGTCCCACAATGAGGTGGCCTGACAGGATGGGGTGGCACAGGGGCTGCCCATGCCCAGGCTGGCATCACTGAGCAGCTGATGCTGTGTTGCTGCCCTGGGTAATGAACCCCCTCTGCCAGGGCTTGTCCCTGCTTTGCTCCTTCGCAGCCCCCAGCATTCACTGAGATGGGGGATCCCTTCCCTGTGCTGATCCAAGGGGCAGGTGGTGATGCCAGCTCTGCCCAGGGAGCGTGGCCACCCCTTGCTGGAGTCAGAACTCCCTGTTCCCTGTCTGCTCCCTCCCAGTGTCCCCCAAACTCCCTGTTCCCTGTCTGCTCCATCCCAGTCCCCCCAGTTTCCCTGCTCCCTGTCTGCTCTTCTGCTGGGCTGGAGGGGGATGAGCTTTCTGGTGACTGATGCTGCTGCAGTGGCAGCACTAGGTCCCCCTTAGGGTGGTGCCAGCCTGTGAGGAAGGTAGAGATGAGGAAGATGAGCAATGAGGAAGATGGAAGTGAGGAAGGCTGCTGGTGCCCAGCTGATGCCCAGTCTGGGGATGGAGCTGGACATCTGCAGAAGGAGCTGGGTGTCTGGGGACACCCCTCATCCACTCCTGCACCCCAGAGCGGTGGGGTTTTGGGGTGATGCTGCATCTCCCAGGTGTCCACAGTCCATTTGGGGTGGCTGGAGCCCTTCTAGCAGAGCAGGGAGCCCCAGAGCAAAGCAGCCCTGCAGCTCCTGCCCGCTCTGGCTGCAGAGGCAGTTGGGGATGCGGGAGGAGCCATTTGCAGCTGTGGGGTTGCTCCGGTTGGGGGTCCCCATCATCACTCTGCAGAACAACGACCCCAGCCCTTCCCTCACCCCGACAGAGCTTTGTGCTCCCTCAGTCATCCTCCCCCCTCCACCCTCTAGCTGGAGGAGAGCGAAGCCAAGTGTGCGGAGGCCCAGAGGTGCCACCAGACCGCGGCCCTGGAGCTGGAGAACCTGCACGTGGAGCTGGACACCCTCAGCAGGAGCAAGACCCTGGTGGGTGCCTGGAGATGCTGCCAGGGCAGGGGACTGTGGGGGCAGCAGCGCCGTTCTGGCACCTCGGGTCTAGCAGCAGGAGCTGCCTTTTGCTGCTGAATCCCCCCAGTTCCCCTGTGGGATCCCTGTGGGGTGGGGGAGGTCCCATGGGGGGGATAAGGGAGCAGGAACGGGCAGTGGAAGGGCTCAGCGCCCTGCAGGAGGTACCCTGGGCAAAGGTGGGGTCTGAGGGTGATGCCAGGGGGCCCCTGGTCCGGCTGGTGCTGTGGGTACCCTGTGGGAAGCCCATTCCAGTGGCTCCTCTGGGATGCCCAGTCCACTGTCCCCATGGGTGCCCCGTGGGATGCCCAGTGCAGTGACCCCACGGGTGCTGGTGCAGGTGGATGAGCAGCTGGACCGGCTGCAGCACGAGCGAGCCGACCTCCTGAAACGCATCGACGAGGACCAGGAGGACCTGAACGAGCTGATGGCCAAGCACAAGGCTCTGATCGCCCAGGTAGGAGCCGTGGGCCAGCAGGGCGGGGGAGGTGCCTTGGCGACAGGAAGGGGGTGGCTCATGCCATCTCCCCTCCCCGCAGTCGGCCTCCGACCTTGCGCAGATCCGGGAGCTGCAGACGCAGGTGGAGGACGAGAAGAAGGAGAAGCAGAGCCTCCAGGAGAAGGTAGCTCCTCCCGTAGGAGCAAGAGGAGAGCCCCCCATGGGCATCCCCTGACGTGGGTGCCCAGATGCAGGTGCCCTGTCCGAGGCTGGAAGCAGCCCCAGACCCACCCCAGTGGGGCAGAGCTGTTTGTCCTTGGCCAAGCAGTCGGGGTCCCCTCCTCTCCCTGAGGTGCCCCCTGTGGCCCAGGGAGCAGCAGAAGCTGCTGTCTGACCCCTGCACCCCGATGGAACAATGTGGCCAGGGTGGGCTCTGGGGGGTCTGCCTTGGCACCTCCCTCGGGATGGAGCCCCAGTTCTTCCTCCTCCCTTCCTGAGCTGCTGGGGGTGGGGCTGACTCCAGGATGAGGCTGGTCCTGGGATGGGGCTGACCTCGATGTGGGGCTGGTCCTGGAGTGAGGCTGGTCATGGGGTGGGACTGACCTCGATGTGGGACTGGTCCTGGGGTGGGACTGACCCCAGGAAGGGTCTGACCCCAAGGTGGGTGCTGCTGGATCCTGACCTCCCTCACCCCTGAGGCTGCACCAGCCCCTCTGTACCCCATCAGTCCCCTCTGGGGGGCACAGTCTGGTGCCATCAGGGTGGCCACAGGCTCCTGGAGAGCCTGGCTTTAGGTTTAAGCCCCTGGGCAACCCCACTAACCAAAGGGGCTGCACTGGAGCAGAACAAAGCAGCTCAGGAAGCAGAAGGTCCCTCGGAGGTGCTTTAGGGGTTGAGTTTCTGTAGCTGCAGGTCAGATGCAAAAGTGGGGCAGCTGGAAGAAGGGGAACTGGGAGCAGGCAGCTGGGGGTGCAGGACCCCCGGGCAGCGCTGCCTCACCAGCAGGCTCCCCATTTCGTTCTCGTTTGTGCCACCCCCGTCTCCGCAGGAGCTCAGGGCGATGCTCTCCCGCAGCTCCCCATCACCTGCAGGACTTTGGGGGCCCCCCGATGCCCCCCAGCAGAGCAGGGGGCTGCTGAGGGGCATCTGGCGGGGATCAGCTGGGGCTGGGAGGGGCTGACGCAGGCTCCGTGTCCCCCGCAGCTGCAGGCAGCCCAGGCGAGGGCGGCCAGCCTGGAGCAGTGCCCGGCCGAGCGCTCGGTCGTCAGCCGCCAGGAGGCCCGCATCCGCGACCTGGAGACCCAGCTGGACTTCCAGGCTGTGCAGATGAAGCGCTTCGAGGTGCCACCTGCCCCCTGCCCTGCCCTGCCCTGCCCTGCCCTGCCCTGCCCTGCCCTGCCCTGCCCTGCCCTGCCCTGCCCTGCCCTGCCCTGCCCTGCCCTGCCCTGCCCTGCCCTGCCCTGCCCTGCCCTGCCCTGCCCTGCCCTGCCCTGCCCTGCCCTGCCCTGCCCTGCCCTGCCCTGCCCTGCCCTGCCCTGCCCTGCCCTGCCCTGCCCTGCCCTGCCCTGCCCTGCCCTGCCCTGCCCTGCCCTGCCCTGCCCTGCCCTGCCCTGCCCTGCCCTGCCCTGCCCTGCCCTGCCCTGCCCTGCCCTGCCCTGCCCTGCCCTGCCCTGCCCTGCCCTGCCCTGCCCTGCCCTGCCCTGCCCTGCCCTGCCCTGCCCTGCCCTGCCCTGCCCTGCCCTGCCCTGCCCTGCCCTGCCCTGCCCTGCCCTGCCCTGCCCTGCCCTGCCCTGCCCTGCCCTGCCCTGCCCTGCCCTGCCCTGCCCTGCCCTGCCCTGCCCTGCCCTGCCCTGCCCTGCCCTGCCCTGCCCTGCCCTGCCCTGCCCTGCCCTGCCCTGCCCTGCCCTGCCCTGCCCTGCCCTGCCCTGCCCTGCCCTGCCCTGCCCTGCCCTGCCCTGCCCTGCCCTGCCCTGCCCTGCCCTGCCCTGCCCTGCCCGGCTGGGGGGGCGCAGGGCCCTGGGGAGGTGCCACCACTGAGGCACCTGGGGATGGATGGGGACGGAGGGATGGGGAGTGCTGGTGGCATCTTCAGGGCACGGTTTTCCCATCACTTCTCCACACGTGAGCCCAGCCCAGGGGAGCAGGAAAATGCTCTTGTCCCCCAAAAGCAGCAGCCGGCCCCGGGGGGCACTGAGGGGGGCAGCGTGGCCGGGCTGGGGGGGTGCTGCCTCACTGGGAGCGCCCTCGCCTCCCCCAGATGACCCTGGAGGCCCCCCCGGAGCTGACCATGGTCCGTGGTCCCACTCCCTGCGCAGGTGCTGGTGCTGCGCCTGCGGGACAGCATCATCAAGATGGGCGAGGAGCTGGAGAACGCGGCCGCGGCGGAGGCGCGGGAGAGGGACAACAGCCGGTACTACCAGCGCAGGATGGAGGAGATGAAGGCTGCCATGGACGAGCTGGTGCAGAGGGAGCTGGAGTCCAGCCGCCGGCGCGTGGAGCTGGTAAGGGGGTGCTGCCCCGTGGGCCAGTATGGGGCGGGGAGCGGCGTAGGGGAAAGGGACCTGGGGGTGCTGGTGGCCAGCAGGATGGCCAGGAGCCAGCAATGGGCCCTGGGGGCCAAGAAGGCAAAGGGCAGCCTGGGGTGGATCAGAATGGGAGTCCTTAGGAGAACAAGAGAGAATCATAGAATCATAGAGGGGTTCTCCTCCCCCTCTGCTCTGCCCTGGGGAGACCACAGCTGGGATCTTGTGTCCAGCTCTGGGCCCCTCAGCTCCAGAAGGACCCAGAGCTGCTGGAAAGAGNAGGGGGATGGGACAGGATGATCTTTTGAGGTCCCCTCCAATCCCTGACAATGTGAAGCTCTGACTTGTTCCTCCATGGCCTGGCTGGCAGCCCCATGGCCCCACTGGTCCTCTCCAGGATGGAGGTGGCTTTTCCCTCCCAGTTCATCCCAGCACCTCCTCCTGCTGCTTCTCCTTGTTCCTGGGTCAGAACCCCAGTGCTGTGGTGACCCCACAAGCCCCAGCTCCTAGTGGCCCTCTTGGCTTTGCCAGAGAACCTCCTGGCATCAGGTCTGATGGCACCAGCAGGGATGTGACCAGTGGGACCGCCCTGGGTCCGGATCCCAGCAGAAGCAGATCTCCTTTCCCTTGGCAGCCCATGAGCAGCCTCTTCCCTTGCTGTGCTGCTCCGGTGATGGGAAGCAGAGCCCAGCAGGAATTGAAAGGTCCCTGCGGCCCTCGGGGAGCAGTTATCTGATCAATAGTCTTTTATTTAGCAAGTGAGGAGATTCCAGCAGCCATCTCGCCCGGAGGCTGCTGTCTCCCCAGGACCACCACCCACAGCCCCGGCCCCACATCACCCCCCCGCAGGTCAGGGCTGTGCAGCCGTCGGTGCTCTGTGCGGCCGTGAGGTCCGAGGGTGAGAGGGGCCGTGCTGGGCGCAGCCTGAGGGGGCTGCGGGGCTGGGCCAGACGGGCCATCAGTTGCCACGCAGACCGTGTTCGCCTGGGCTCGGTGGAGGCGCCGGGGCTCTGAGCACGGCTGTGCCGTCTGTTGGGAAGGGTGGGCTCTCCGGGCTGCGTCTCCGTGTGTTCGGGGGGTATTTTTAGCAGCTCCGTGAATGTTTCATGGGAGGATGAGGCTGAGGGAGCAGCCTCCCCGCTGCAGGCTGAGCTTCCAGCCGGCTAAAAGGGGTGTTGCAGAGGCACCTCCCTGCCGGAGCCACCCGGCCCCAAAAGCAGAGGCTCGTGCGGTGGCACCGGCTCTGTCCGGGCGCCCAGTCCTGCGGGTGGAAGGAGCTGGGTCAGCCCCGCGGTGTCCGGCTCCACACACACGCACCTCCCACCAGCCCGAACCATCGCGGGGCTCTGCAGGGCTTCCCCAGGAGCAGAGCTTCGTCCCCCCAGCTCTGCAGGAAAGGCGGGGGGGGAGCTGTGCTGGCCCAGCCCAGCGCTGCCTGCGGGAGCATCAAGGGTTAACGGGGAGGCGCCCCCGGCCCCACTCCCCTTGACTCCCCCATCCATCATGAACGGCCTATGAATTATTCACGGCAGACCCCCCCGGGGCCTGGGCTGCGCCTAACCAGGCTGCTCCGTGTCGAGACCCGCTTGAGCAAGCGGCGGGGAGGCGGCCGCTGCTGCCGGGGGTTGAGGGACGAGGGGAAGGGACAAACCCCATCGCGTGTCCAGCTGCTGCCTGTGGCCGAGAGCTCCCATCCTCACGGCTCCTATCTGGTGGTGGAAGCTCTGGAAGATCCCATCCCTGCAGCCCCCAGCCAAGCCCAGGGCAGCTGTTTCCATCCCTCCCCACGCCCAGCCGGGTGTCGGGATGCTGGTTCCTGCCATCTGCAGGGAAACCCCAGCGAGGAGCAGGGACGGGCTGCCAGGCAGGTGGCTCTTGTGGGGAGGGTCAGCCTTGAACCCCCTCCAGAGGCAGAGCCGTCGCAGCCAGGGAGCTGTTTTCCAGGGGCAGAGGCAGAGCTGGGCCCTGGTTGTGTCTGTCTGGGCTGGATCTCTCCTCCTTCCCGGTGAGACCTGGAGCCCAGCCCGCAGCAGCTCCGGGGGTCTCAGCTGGCACCAGAGCTTCACAGCCAGACCCAGCCGCAGGCACTGAGTGTCAGCGAGGAGCAGGGGGTGGGTTTCAGCCTGGAGTCGCTGCTGGCAGGGGAGAGCCAGCCCTGCTCACCCCAAGCACTCGTGTGCTCCTTCTTCTCCCGACCCAGGCATCCCCTGGGGATGCTGCGGGGAAGGATGGAGCAGGAGCTGGCACCGGGCGTGGGGCAGGGCTGGCGGGAGCAGCCGCCGGCTGGGATCTCGCTCCCGAGGCTGCTGGTCGGGCAGGAGGGTGCTGGGTGCTGGGCTCTTGGCTTTGGCACCCTGGAGGTGATGCTGATGGGGGGGGATGATCCATCACCAGGAGACCGGGGTGTTTGCCAGAGGCCTCATCCCAGCTGCTCTGGGTGTCACTGAGTGATGCCGTGAGAGGACCCTGTCCCACACCTTGTTTTTATGGGACTGGTTTCACTGGGCTTCTGGCAGAGCATCCCCCCCCTCCCCTTACCTGTGGGTTTGCTGCGGTTTGCAGGGACCAGGTCACCTGCTGGCCAGTAGATTCCTCCAGCAGGTGCCAAGGGAGGGCTAAGGATCTTAAAGCAGCTCAGGGGGCATCTCTGGCTACACCCAAGGGCTCTGCTTGGGGCTGGGGTGGCTCCTCGCTGGGAGAAGCAGGGGCTGGCTCCCCTCTGCCAAACCCCCGGGGGCTCCTTTGCAAAGCGGTTCCTTGAAGGAAGCTGTGAAAGTCATCAGGAGAGTAATTAACTCATCTGGCTGCAAACGGAGAGGGAGGCACGAAGAGGCTCCTCGCAGCCCTGTGCTGTGAGAAGACGGAAGGGAGCCCGGTCCTGGTGCCAGTAACCTGCTGCTGGGGCTACTGGGATCCCTGTGCCCAGCCCCACGGCGGCTCCTTCTGGTCCCTGAAAGCTGCCCGGATTCCTTCTCAGGGAGCTCGGGAGGTGAAGCTGGAGCTGCTGGTGCTTCCAGCCGGGAATGGCACGGGAATGCCACAATCCCATCCCAGGCAACCCGCAGCTCCCAGCTGAACCCTCTGCTGCCTCCCCGAGCTGCCCTGTTCTGTCCAAGCTGGTGACCTGGGCTGCTGTGGGGGCATCGAAGGGAGCTGGGGGTAGGGGTGAGGGGGGAGCCAGGGGAGAGCCCAGCGCTGTATCCACAGCTCTGCCCTGGAATCCTCTGGGAAGCCTTCAGGGCTGGGGAATCCTTCAGGAATCCATCAGGGTGAAGGGATCCTTCCGGAGCCCATCACGGTTGGGGAATCCTTCAGGCATCTGTCAGGGCCAGGAGATCCTCCAGGAGTCGTTCCGGGCTCGGGAATCACCCAGGAAGCCCTCAGGGCTGTCAGCAGCAGCACAGGAGGAGCCTCCTGCTCCCTCTGGCTCCAGACCTCCCCCGCGGAGGTTCTGCCGGGGCAGCAGAGCCCCCCCAGGAGCAGAAGCCGGCGCTGCCTGGGCTCCTCCCCGATGCTCCAGAGCTGGTTGCGCCGCTGGCCCCTCTCCTTCCTCTAGCCTGAGGGCAGCGAGAGCTCCCCTTTGCAGCAGGGGAAGGGCAGTGGCCATCTGGTTCTGGCTGTGGCCACCCAGCTCATCCCTGGGGTCCAGTGGGATGAGGTGATGGCCATGGGGTGCCGCCGCTCACTCCGTTGGGCCAGGAGAGGCTTGGGTTGGCCATGAGGAGGCTCCTGTCACAGAATCAGTGTGAGAAGGACCTTCTTCCCAGCGAGTGTGATGGAGCCATGGGGGGCTCCCCCAGCGCTGGTCCCCAGCTCAGGACGACTCTCCTGTCTGTTCATCACCCCTGGGAAGGCTGCTGCAGCCAAGGTCGCCCTCCCCAGCTCGGTTGTGTCGGTGGCCACTAATTAATTACTGGTAGTGGGGCTAGGGGGTCCCACAGTTCCACCCGGCTCTTCATCCCCTCTGGTGGGGTCACCAGGGGGTCCAGCTTCGGCTGCTCCCCCTCTCTCAGATGAACTTCACTGCAGGGTCGGGAGCTGTAGGAGGTCGTGGGGAGCCCCTCTCGCAGCCCCCCTGCACGGCCGGGGGCGCCGTGTGGGGGTGCTGAGCCGGCGCTGTCCCTGCAGGAGCAGCAGCTGGCAGAGCTGGCAGCGGTGCGGCAGGTCCTGCAGGCCGACCTGGGCACCTCCATCCGCCGCATCGCAGACCTGCAGGTGGCCCTGGAGGAGCTGCGCTCCAGCGACGAGAGCGATGCCGAGAGGTCAGGGGCGGGCCAGGGGGCGGGTCCGGGGGCTTTGTGGGGGACGGGACGTGGCGACGCCCTGTGGGCCCATCAGCTGGGGGGGTTTCCATCACCCCCTCGCCCCACGGCTGAGCCCCTGCTCATCCCTTGCAGCGTGAGGACGACGCGGGAGTCGCTCTGCTCCAGGACGGAGACGTGAGTGAGCCCTGGGCAACTGCTGGCCGGGGGCAAGGGCCTGTGCTGGGCGGTGCCAGGGGTACCTGTGGGCACAGTGGGGTAGCTGGGGTCACAGTGGGGTACCTACAGGCACAGTGGAGTAACTGAGGGCACAGTGGGGTACCCGGGGGCACTTTGGGGTACCTGGAGGTGCAGAGGGGTATCTGTGGGCACAGTAGAGTAGCTGAGGGCACAGTGGGGTGCCCGGGGTGACACTGGCCCTTGTCATTATAGCTCAGTGCTCAGGGCAGTGCCCAGGGGGGCAGTTAGTGGCAGCAGTGCTGGCACCAGGGCTTGATGATGTGGGAAGGGTGGGTTGATCTGATCGGTGCCATGAACCAGCCAGAGCAGAGCCCACCAGCCGGTGCTGCCAGTGCTGGAGCTGTGCTGGGGGGGGTGTCTGTGCCCAGTCTTACCCCAACAGGTGCCCCAGGACCCTCCCCACGGCCTCCTGCCTGTACTGTGGAGCTGAGGGGTCTCTCCTCTCCCCACAGGGACGCCTGCTCCAGTGTCGGCTCCACGCTCAGCCTGGAGCCCACAGAGAGCATCAGGTCCTGGCTGGGGTCATCCCTGGGCTGGTCTTCCCCGGCGGGCACCAGCGTCGCCGGGAGCCTCTCGGCTCAGTCCGTCGGCAGCCGCAGCGCCCAGAGCACGAGGTAAGGGACACCCAGCCCATGGTGGGCACTGTGGGTGCTGACAGACCCTATGTGGGTGATGGACCCCATGGTGGGCCCGTGGCTGGGCACCTCTGGGTCGTGGTGGGATGGAGAAGCAGGCAGGGGGTGGATCTGCAGCCCTGCAGCAGTCACAGACCTGGCATCACCCCAGTGTCACCCTGGCATCACCTCAATATCATGCTGCCTTCACCTTGGGGTGATGCACCCCCAGAGGCACCCTGGCATCACCCCAACAGCACCAAAGTTCACCCCAATAGCACCCTAACATCATGCCAGTGTCACCCTGGGGTGATGCTCCCCAGCCTTACCCCAGTGTCACCCTGGCATCATCCCAGTTTCACTCCTGCATCCCCCCAGCGCCCTCTCCCCTCTCCCTCGGGAGCCGCTGCCCTGCGCACGTGGAGCTCTGCTTGTGCAGCTCATTGCAGCCAGCAGAATCGTAATCAAGCTAATTGCTGTGTAATCCTGGCTAATTACTGTTGTGTGTCATTTGCCGGGTGTGAATGGCTCCGAGCGGAGCTGCGCCTGGCTCCCGACGTTCCGCAGCAGCCCCTTGGCTGGCTGGGGGGGGTGCAGTGTCGTGGGGGTTTGCTGAGGGGCTCCTGCATCCTGGGGAATCCTGCAGCAGCATCCTGCATCCCACAGCATCCCCCTGCACCCCGCTGCATCCCTTAGAGACCCACAGCATCCCCCTGCACCCTGCTGCATCCCTCAGAGTCCCACAGCATCCTGCAGCACACTCCTGCATCCTGCTGCATCTCCCTGCATTCTGCTGCATCCCTCAGAGTCCCACAGCATCCCCCTGCACCCCCCTGCATCCTGCAGCATCCTCCATCAGCCCCTAGCACCTGTCAGCATCTGCTCTGAGCTCGGGTTGTTCCTGCCTCACAGAGGCCTTTGGCTGGACCAGGGCCATCAGGTCCAGTAGCCGGTGCTGAACCCCAGTAGCCTGGGGCTTGTGGATGAGCAGGGGGTGCTGCGGGGTGCAGCGGGGCCATCCTGTGTTTCAGGAGGAGCAGGGCCAAGAGGTGATGGGTTGTGCTGTGGCCAGGGTGGGTTTAGGGCTCTGCTCTCTGCACACTGGGGCATCCCCCAGCATCAGCATCGTCACAGCTGCTGTGACAGCCTTTTCCTGCTGCTCCACACCCTCCCTGCAGGAGCTGCAGTCCCAGTGCCTGTGCTGAGCCCCGTGGCACCGTGGCTATCCCAGCCCTTCCAGACTGGCCCCCTGCCTGCCCAGCAGGGGCTGCATCTTTCTGGGGGCTGTGGTGCTCTGGCAGAGCTGGGGTTGGCCGCCTCACCCCCACCTTGCTGTGGGTTGGGTGCCCTGGGGTCACTGGAGATGCCCTCTGGGGCAGTGCCCAGCGGCTGGGGCCAAGAGGTGATGGTCGTCCCTGCCCGGTGCCGCTGTGGCCACCGGTGCCACGGGGCCGACCCTAACCCCGGTTTCTACCGCCCAGGGCGAGCCGGGACGTGAGGGATCCAGCTCCGAGCCGGCCGCCCTCTTCCCGGAGCCCCGCCAGGCCCCTCGACGCTGCGGATCTGGGGGGGGCAGCGAGTCCTGCGCTCGGGGCCAGGAGACGGGAAGCCGGGAAGCCTCTGGGGGAGGAGGAAGAGCCAGGGAAGCTGAAGACGCCGGTGGACAGGGCAGCAGAGACGTCCCCAGTGGCGCAACGGCGGGGGGGATCGCCCGCCCCGGACGGGAGGTTCCCCAGCCCCGCGTCCCCCGTGGCACCGAGGAGGAGGAGGGTCTCTCCAGCAGCAGGGCCGGTGCCCAGCTCGTCGGCCGCCCTCTCCGAGTACCTGGAGGAGCTGCGGCGGGAGCCGGGCTCCCTGGTGCTGGGGGACGCCCCAGCCCTCCCCGTCTACCGCGGCACCGGTGCCGCCGCGCTGCGCCGCGCCCGGGCAGCCGCTGGGGATGCCCTGGGCAAGCGGGATGGCAAGGAGCCGGGCCACGGCGATGGCGTCGGCCTCGTGCGCTCCAGCAGCCTGCGGAGCGTGGCCACCGAGCCGGCCGAGTCCCCGCGATCCCCTGTGCTCCGCGGAGCGTCCAGGTTTGGTTCCTGCGACTCCCTCCTGCCGACCCTCGAAGGCGCCGGCTCGCTGGCCGCGGGGGCGGAGGGACTGGCCACGCCGCGGCTGGGCTCCTGGAGGAGCTGCCTGGAGCCCTCGATGGAAGACGCGGAGGCGGGAGCGGGCTCCGGGGGGCTCCTGGGCGAGGGGAGCGACCCGTTCAGCTGGCGAATCCCCACCCTCAACTACGAGCGGAGAACCAACGTCGACTTCGACGACTTCCTGCCGGCCATCCGCAAGTCCCGCTCCGCCAGCAGCCTGGCCAAGCCCGGCCGGGACAGGAAGGACGGGAACCGGCCCCTCACCGTCCGCTTCGAGGACGAGGCGGCGGCGGGCGGCTCCGAGGGGAGGGGCGCGGCCAGGCGCAGCCCGGCCCCCCGCCAGGACCCCGGCGAGCTCTCGGACGGCTCCTCGTCCTCGGGGTCCCGCCTGTCCTCCCGCAGCGCCGACAGCGTCAAGCGGCGGCCGCAGCCCCAGCGCGGGGACGGGGAGGGCTGCAGCAGGGGCGGCGGGATGAGCCGCCGGGCAGAGGCGGAGGGGAAGGAGGACGATGTCGGCAGCATCATGAGGAAGTACCTGGGAAAGGACTGAGGTAACGGCTCTCCCAGCTCAGAGCAGCGCCGGGGGCGCGTTTGTGGTGCCGACTCCGGTACCGGGAGGTGGGGGGCGGGGGGACAGGGTGCCCTGCAGCAGCCCAGGGCAAGGGAGTCGCTGCTCTGGCTTCAGCCCGGCTCTGCTCCCAGCTCTGCAGCAGCCAGGGTGGTGCCAGCGATGCCCCGTGGCACCAGGGACTCCCCTTTTCCCCTTCAGTGCTGCAGGGAGCTGGGCGATGGGGATGCTCTGGGTACCGGGGGACACCCCCATTGCCGGCAGCTTGGAGTCCACTGGGGTCCCCCCAGCTCCTGCCATGCAACCCCCCGAGCATCCGTCCCGCTGCCCCTGCTCCTTGGGGTGACCTGTGGGTCGCTGGGGGTCAGCCCCCCTGCAGGGGGTTCCCACCGGGGTTGGGAGTGTCCCCCACAAGTTAGCAGCTGCCTCCGGGCAGGATTTCCCGCCGCAGCCCGGGGTTGAGAGCAGAGCCCCCCCGCGAAGGCAGCGCAGCTGTAATTAAGTGATGAAAACAGAGGAGGGGAACGCTGGTCGCCGTCGGGGACCCCGCTGGTGTCACGCTGAGCCCAGACTGCCTCAGGTGGCGCCTCCTCATCGAACGTCTCCTTCCAGGATCCCAGCTGCATCCCGGCCCCGGCATCCCGCTCCCCACAGCCTCTGCTCCCCGCTGCTGCTGCCGCCGGCCCCTCTGCTTCCCGCGGGACGGTTTTGCTCCTGATGAGGTTTTAGCTCGGGGGCTGAAGATGCTGTGGCTTCGCGATGCTCCTGCCTCGGTCCCCCTCATCCCCAGCCGTCGGGGGAGGGACTTCTCTGTTCTCCTGCAGTCGGGTGGCTCAGGAGTTGGTGCTGTAGTAGACTCCCACAGGTGCCCGATGCCCTGCCTTGATGGGAAGAGCAGGAGGAGCCGCCTACCTCCTCCTTTTGACCACAGAAGGTGCCGCCCAGGCGCCTCGTCCTGCGCAGCAGGGTTCAAACAGCCCCAGGATGCTGCTGGCTCTCGGGGTGTTGCTCAGGACCAGCAGAGCCCGGCTGGTTGACATCCCACAGGTATCTGGAGATGGGTCCCTAAGAAGTTTCCTGGCTCCTGCCTCTCCAGGACCCCGGGCACCCCCTTGGCAGGGCAGGCTGTGGTGTGTGGGAGCCCCTGTTCCCTCTCAGCTTGGTTTTTACACAATAAATTCCGCTGCTTTGACTCCAGCCTCCTCCTCTCATCCCTCCAGTCCCCGCAGCAGGGCCATGGCAGGGGCCAGCCCCCACCCCTGGGGGCTTCCCGGTGCAGTCAGTTCCCCCAGTGCTCTGCACTCACCCAGCCTCTCCCTGCAGCCTTTGGTGTTGGGTTAGCTGGGCTGGGTGGTGATGGGTTAGCTG
>VXBP01007908.1:6577-28191 GCA_013400115.1 Rhinopomastus cyanomelas | reverse complement strand
CTTGATTGCTCACGCACTCATGTTCCCTTACAACTGCCAATAGAACCATTATGCTAATAAGACAGCTAGAAATGAAAGACAATAAATTGAAAACAATAACTAAAAGCCAAAGCAGTTTTAATGCTTCTAGGTTCAGTTTAAGCATGTTCTTCCAAAGAATTATGATTGGATTAAGAAAAAAAGGAGAGTAAATACTGTAGGCTCAAGGAAAAAATAGCACTCATATAGATATATGGGACAGTCAATATTCTCTTCTATGTTGTAATACTCAATATAAGTAGGGCTTAATCTTGAAAGACCTCCCTGTTCTGGGATTCAGAGTACTTCAGCATTCTAGTAATCATCTAATGATGGTTAATGGGGTGTCACTGGTTTTGTTAAGGTTGGCCAGTCCTGGGAAAGACTCTCCCTAACTTGCAAAAGAGCTAGGGAGCAGAAACAGAACAAAACAAGGAGGGCTCATTCATTGCTTATGATCAAGGGCAAACGGCACACTTGACTTGGGGAAAATAAAATCAAACTTCATTTAAGCCACAAAATCCCATTACCAAATACAAAGATATATGCAGTTGTTGACTGAAACTTCCTCAGATCTGCTGTCTTCTTCCATCTTTGTGGGGGAAGACGCTTTGCAGTCCTTTTTGTGGCAATGCGGAGTCCTGCTCCCATGGCAGAAAGTCCTTTATTAATTTTTCCAAATGGTGATAGGCTCTTTCATAGGCTGCAGTTCTTCCATTAGCTAAATGCTCCAGTGTGGGTTTCCTTAAAAGCAATGTCTTTAGCAACGTGCTATTGTGGCCAAGAGAGCCAACAGCGTCCTGGGGTGGATCAGAAGAGGGATGGTTAGCAGATCAAGAGAGGTCCTTCTTCTCTTCTACTCTGCCCTAGATTCCATCTGGAGTATTGTGTCCAGTTCTGGGCCACACAGTTCAAGAAAGATAAGATGCTGCTGAAGGGAGTCCAGCGTAGAGAAATAAGGATGATGAAAGAAGAGGAACACCTCTCTTATGAGGAAAGGCTTAGGGTAGGTGGGTCTCTTCAGCTTGGAGAAAAAGAGATTGAGAGATGACCTCATTAATGTCTATAAATACGTGAAGGGTGGGTGTCCGGAGGATGGAGCCAGGCTCTTCTCAGTGTCATCTAGTGACAGGACAAGGGGCAATGGTTGTAAGCTGGAACATAGGAGGTTCCACATCAATATGAGAAGGAACTTCTTCCCAGTGAGGGTGATGGATCACTGGAACAGGCTGCCCAGGTGTATTGTGGAGTCTCCTTCTCTGGAGATGTTTTAAACCTGCCTGGATGTGTTCCTGTGTGACTTGGTCTAGGTGATCCTGTTGTGGCAGGGGGATTGGACTAAATGATCTTTCGAGACCTTCCAATCTCTAATGTTTTGTGATTCTGTGATTAACGGTCAGTCCCCTGCTTGTGGTACCATCCTCTATAGACAGCAAAAGAGACTCTCTCCCTTGTGTGACTAATCCGAGATGCTCACCCTTCTGTTTCCTCCACATAAAGCTAAGTAACCACATGGTTTTATCAGTACCTCTGACTACAAACAAAAATGGGACATCTTGGAAAACAAAGCCTCAATTAAAAAAACCTTAAAAAAACAAAAGCCTGTGAAACAGGTTTCCACTCTTAAATTTGTTCATTTGCAAGTGCACTGATTAGTTCAGCCCGAGCCAGAGGTGGGTCTGGCCCACAGCTGGGGGAGATTAAGCAAAGCTTCTTAAAAGGCCCATGCCAGCCCCCTGCCCTGCCGCAATTGAGAGATGGGACTCTGCTTGATGCAAGCAATATGTTCCTCTGTTTATTAGCCATACAGGAGTTTCTTATATATTATTCGATACATGCTCTACAGTAGCAGTGGTTGGCTAACAGTTCCAGTAAACACTATCTCATGCTAACTAGCTACGATTATCACCTAAACAAGCTACATATCAAAGCACACAATGGATGGAGAGTGTTATCTGCTGGAGCATGGTCTTATCAGTTCTTGCTGCTCTGGGAGGCCTGTGGTGTAATTCCATGTATCTTGTTCCTGCTGTTAGCTAAAGAGTTTAACTTCAGCAGGATGTAGCCCACAGCTTTCGGTCCAGGAGCGGTAGCACATTTCCAGTCATCATTTCATCATCATACATCAGCTCAGCAGTGCTGTTGGGTCTTTTGCAGACTGACACTGCCCCATTTCCAAAACCCCTCTAGGTTCAAACCACAACAGGGAGAAAGTAAAAAAATGGGCTTAAGCTAATCCTGAAGAGTTATATTGACAGAACAGCACAAAAAGCAGGGAAAAAATAGAGTTCAAACCATCTACTTGAAAGATAAATACTGAAACAGATTAAAATCGTAGAGTGATCCAACATAGACAAAAGTTAACAAAAGAGGATGGGTATGTGTACTGGGCCAGTTTTTTATTATTGAATATTAAATGTTTAATAAAAACATATTCTTGTAAATTCTTTGAGGAGTAATAGTGCAGAAAGTCTGACCTTGAAACTAGATATGGAGAACAACTTGAGATTTTTGAGTTATGCTCCAAAGACACTTTTACACAGACTACAGTGACTTGAGAATGATCTCACATTAGATTTGCTTTAACATCAAGGATATGGTTACTGAGCATTTGGAATAGCAGGTGCTGCTTCATGTCCAGTAAGGTCATGTCAAGTAAGGTAGTGAGGAAGAAGTTTGATTCCCACTTTCACCTTAATCTAAAAAATATTTCTAGAGGTCAAGTCTAACTTTGGAAGGTTGCTCTTCAATAGAAGACACTTGCCCTGAAGAAAGACCATGTATATGAATTTCCAGAACCTGATCCTTTGAAACATTCCTTACAGCAACTTCTCAAGACTCAGAACTCTGTGTTGATTTCTAACACAGGTTTTTTGGGGGTTTTTTTTGTGTTTTTTTTTTTAATGACAGCTTTCCAGGTGGTGATCGTTAGTTCTGAGTCATATTCCCATGACGTTTTTCATTCCATGGTTTCAACCATTTCTAGCATCCTATCCTGTCATATTCAGAAATGTTGGAAAGTTTTTGACTATCTCTTAGGAGTAGCTCTTTGTCATAATGACTGCACAGAGCCATACAGATAGAATGACAGCAAAAAATAGAACTTAACAGCTGCATAAAAATAAAAAAAAAATTAACATCAGCTCGTAGGTTGTAAGAAGGAGGACCTTAAACAATTCACTCTAAAATTAGTCTAGATCTAATTAAAGGGAAAGTCGGGAGCCATTGCCATATTACAGTACTCCCCAGTGAATTGGTTCAGACTTTTTTCTCATGTTACTATCCTTCATGAGGCAGAGGTGGCACAGGGACAGAGAAGTGATAAATCTCATGTCACTCACAAGATTTTTTTTTTTTAAATGAGGCAAAAAAGAAATAGCTATATAGGAACCGAAAACATATCTGAAAAAAAATACATTTACCCTGCTTTTATTTTTTTTATCTTTCATTTAATGAAGTTATGTACACCAAGCTACCAAAATGTGAAGTAACATTTTTCTTTTCTACTGGTTCACTAACAATAAAGCCAAAGAAAATTTAACTGCTTGGTTTTCACCTGAAACTATTAGAAGATGCAGTCTACGTTATCATTGTGTGTTTCATACATGGCTGCTTTTCATACACAAGTCTAGGAGAATGATTGTATGCAGAATATATGTCAGTAATATTCCACAAGTTGCAAAGGGGAAAACCCATAAAGCATGTGAGTCTCTGACATAACCAATCAATAAGAGAAAGGAAAGGGGATGATTCATTTTTATGGATTCATTTGGGTCAAATTAAGGAGACTTACAGCATAGGTCCACATAGAGTTTACTAAAGGTGCTATGCTTGAAACATAGAGAAGAAAAAAGGGAAAAGAGAAACAATAGGTATCATTTTCAATCACTACCCTGTGCTCCAGCGATGTCTTTCATGGTCCACCTACACCTTACTCTTTGGCGCCCTAGAGTCTTCTTGTCTCAGCCATCTTCTTAGTTGGTTTCTCGGTGTAATCTGCAGGATGGGGATGGGGATGATGGGGTGTGTTCCACTGTTTGAATCCCCATTTTATCACCCTCTGCGACAGGCATTTTTTTCACCCTCCATGACGTGAGTGACTTATTATTTTGAGGACTTAGATGAAACTGTGGCAAGACATGGCAATTTACTCTTTGATGTGCCCAGGTATAGAACAGCCTGTCATGCTCCCACTGCATAAGCATACCTTTGCAGAGAGAAAAGTTCACATTGTATGTTGGTTTAGTTTGTTGGTTTTTTTTAATTAACCAATATCTGATTGAAATTGCATCTGGCTTATGCATACTGACTACTTTCTCAACAGAAAACTACCTGAGTCAGCTTTTCATCAGAATGTACTACCTGTTTGGTAACTGCTTTGTTTTGCTGTATGAGCTAGACTATTCTTTAGATCTGATTTTCATGAAGTGGTTCTTGTTTCTACGTGCACCCAAACAGACACATTAAGCAACTTGATATAAATGGTATAAAACATTAATCCAGTTCTAGTGTACAAGAAGTAAAAATTGGCTAGGAGCCACTTTCAGTTCACCTATCTCAGGAAGGAGCAGTTTGCTCCCAAGACTGAAAAAGGGAAACATCTATCATACATTTCAATCCTGCAAGGACAATGCATCACTAATGCACTGTATTCATTTTTTGGCACTGTCAAAGAACCCTTGTTCTTGCTAACAGTGTGAACAACCAGAACACCGGGATTTGCACATTTGTGCTTTAAGGTCATTTGTCCTTCTGTTTGCTTTGCTCTTATTGCAGAAAGGGTATTTCTTTGCTAGCTGTGGTGGCTGTGCCTTAGAAGCCCTAGATATCTCCCACTTCCCCACTGCTCTCCTGGGTTATACCGTTTGAGCTATTTTACTTGTTAATCAGGGTCTGACAGTCTCACCAGTTATGGGAGTTAGAGTTGCCCTTAAAAGAAATGGAACAGCTTTCAAAAGCTTGTTAGCAAGGATATAATCTGATTCTCAGGTCTGTGTGAGATATTACAGGAAATAATGAGCTTCAATTGCAGCATGAAAAAGTTTTAAATTAGGAGGACATTAGAGAAAATAAACCACAAAAATTTCATTAGAATAAATACACTGAAAAGCTGACCTTAGGAGGACTCTAGAGTCTCTACCACTGGAGTTCTTAAAAAAACTGGCTAGATAAGCATCATCAAAACATCATAAAAAATTTACTATAACTGTAACAAAAGAGGAAGTTTTAATCAAAATTTAATGTCTTACATATAGAGTGGAATATAAGACAAGGACAAGTGGGGGACAAATTAGAATATGTGAAAGAGGAAGGAAATTAGATTTAATGACAGAGTATTTCTGTGCAAGCAAGACAAAGCTTAACAATGCTGGCAAACTGAAGCAGAGAACAGAAACAAAATAAGATTTCTCTGATTTGGGCACAAAGCAGAGAGAACTAAAAGACTATCTTTTCATGCCAAATAAATTAATTTAATCCAAGTAACAGAATGGTTTTTAACCTTTTTTGCAGAAACAAATTCTTCAGCTTGGAAATGCCAGTGCAGATTGAACAAATGTGTTTCCTGATGCTACACAGTCTTCAGCCCCCTCTGGTCCACCCCCACAATCCTCCATTTGCAAGAAATTTGAGGCAACCCCACCTACTGCCCTTTTTCTCCAATCAGTGAGAAATAGATTCCCAGCTAGGTATTAAGCAATCTTGAGATACAGATTTCATTTTGTTTGTTTGCTGTTGTGGAGTTTCTTCTAGAGTAAGAATACATTTGTTTTCTGTAAAGAAATTCCCTTCCCTAACCACCTCCAGTTTTCTCTAAGTGAGGGCATTTGTTTTCAGTGGTGTTGAATTTTCTTCCCTCTTGCAAACATGTTCAGTTTTCACAGAAAGAGCACAAACAGCAAATGCTCACCAAAATTGCTCATGTCAACTTTTTCTCTCCTTCTCCCGTAACTCTCAGCCCAACTCCTTCAATAAGCCCAGTTGTAAAACCCATATGTTATGCATTAATGATAGTCAGAGAGGTTAATACTCATTTGTATGCTGCCTGCATTGACAGAAATTGCAGATTCAAAAAAAAAATGGTGTTTACTTGCCTTGGCTTGAAATATTTTGAATTTCTCAGCAGATAATAACACTTTGGGAAGATATACAGTTGAATGCATCAGTAAAACTTTCCTCATACCTTCCAACAACTGTTTCTGTGTCTGACTATGTGAATGTACCTCCTTTTTCCTGCAAAAGGAAACATTTTTTCCCTTGTCTACTATACATACATCCTCACATATACTTTATATGTAACCAAAATTATTGTAACTAGTTATTGTTATCATGGAACAAGTTCTTAATAAGAAGCACTCTTCTAGCAATGGGTAATGAGCTGTGCACCTGTTGTCTAAGCAATACCCCAGAGACCTCTAGACAGAAATATGTAACCCTTATTTTTGTGTTTGGGTGTTGTATTCCTGTAGTGCTGTATAACTCCTGACATACAAAAAGATTGTATCTGTGCTCTTTATGCAAAAGATTTTCTTTGTGTTTTTAAAACTGGCAGCAGTGTGAGTTTTGCTTTTGCAGGATCGAGTCTAAATAATACCATAACTAAGGTCTCAGAATGTAAGTAGACAAGAGAAACAAATATCAGTATACACAGATAGTCAAAAGTCATCTGCTTTATACAAATTCTGTTATAGAAGCCTATGAGAGTTTTATTGCTCTTTCTAATGGAATCAGTGTTATTAATTTTGCAGTGTTTCTTCTGACTCTTTGATGCCTGAAAACATCCTTCCATATCTGTCTGAATATTAAGCATAAAAAAATGACGATGAGGTGGTGAATGTCGTCTTTGTCATACAGACTATATCTGAACAACCCTTTGTGTTTGGACTATTCAATATTGACCTTTTGAAACAACAATCTAGAATTGTTTCTTCTTTGCATAACTTTCATATTTAGTTTTGAATGAGTCAGGAGACAACTAGTTGTGCAGTCAGTATCACTGAAAGCATCACTGGTCTCCAAGATTAGATCAGTGATTTCTCACTGTTGGTTGTGACTGGTACAATACACCTTCAGCAAATAATAGAAACTATAGAAATTGGTAGGTCAATTTATTCTGAAAACTCTATCTATGTTTAGTTTCATGCTGAATTTTTGCATACAAATATGCTAAAAATAGCTGTGATTTCTCTAAATATGAGATATCAAATTTAACAATAACTAACAGCAGTAAGTTCCACAGGTTGGTAGCATTAAGCTGAAAGAATTGTTTTCTGAAACATGTTGATTTTAGTGTTATTTTGCTTCCTCATTTCTTTCTCAAGACACTTAGCCAAGTGAGAGTCTGAACTCGTTTCTATGCAACATCTTATGTTCATTGTTTTTGAACTATGATACATTTTCCTAATAGCATTCTGCCTGTACCACCACTATACTACAGCTTTCCATACAGTTTTGCAGGATGCTACTGTGATATTCGTCCACTGTCAAATCTCTTCATTCATCAATTTTGTTCTTATTCCGTCTATCATCAGCTGAATGCAACATATCAGACTGGGAATGGCAAGTGGGGAGACTTTATATAGGGGACAACTTAGTCCAAATTTCTTAAATTCTTCATAAAGATCTGATCATCAAATTAAGATCATCATAGAAATTTATGTCAATGTTTATCACAGGCAATTTTAAAGTCCCTTCAAAAGTTAAATCCACATGCAAATTCGTATATTAGAAGTTCAGGGTAGAACAGATGATTTGGGGGTGGGGGGCACTACAGTCCAGACACTGGTTCCCACCCTTAATTTAAAAATAGTTTATCCTAAGACTTCGCAACCATTCTGTAGTTCCCTAATGCTGTAACCTAAACTTTAATTTAAAGAAAAATTGATTTTCTGACCCACTAACCTCTCAAGCAGAGACTTCAGGAGGAGCCTGAAACTCCTAATGACCTCACTTAGAATCATAAAATCATTAGGGATTGGAAGGGACCCCGAAAGATCATCTAGTCCAATCCCCCTGACACAGCAGGATCACCTAGTCCAAGTCACACAGGAACACATCTAGGCGGGTCTTAAACGTCTTCAGTGACGTGTCCTGAACAGGCAGACAACTAGATTGTACAACGAAATCTAGGTAAAACTGCATTTTATTTCCCATAACTCTTGCATTTCTGTATGCAGTCAGGCTACGTTAGACATCCCAGAAAAAGTGTTAGTGATTATTTTCTTTTTTTAAAAAATAAATGGTTCTTCCACCTACCTTTTCATCATTCTTTTGCTCTAGGGTTTCAGAGCAATTGCACAGCCTACAGAAACAGAAAATTCAGTCTTTATTCTGCAAGTGTCAAATCAACATCTCTCTAGTCATCTGTGAATGACCACTCTTTGGGTAGCCTCAGAAGGGTAGGGAATCTTTGAATCTTTCTTGTTGAAGCTGGGCCAAGGTACATGAACTAATCCAAGATTTTTGGAACTAGGAAAAGAAACATAAAAAGATATATTAATGGTAATTTCATAGGAGGAAGAAAAATAATGTTTGCACCTAGGTTTATTTTGTAGGAATCAGATGTTTGGTCAGGTCTTACATGAAGAGTTAGCAACTACCACCAATAAAGGAAAACAGGTCTTACCTAGCTCTTTACTCAGTTAGTAGTTGTCTACCGTCAGTATTTCTGTTTCCACATGTTGATCATAGACGCAACTGTTTGTGGCTTTTAATGAGCTACTCACACCTCAAATGCGAGTGGGATTAGAGATGCTGTCTTTAACACTTGCTGTTGGATTAACACCTTCCCGCTCTCCCAGAAGCAACCTTAAAGGAAACTTTTCAAGGTACTTAACTCTATGTCTACATGGTCTAAAGATTACAGATATCCAGCTTTAGGATAGGAGAGCAGGACCCTGAAAAGCTGTTTTGCTCTGTTCTTTAATAGCTCTGATTCTCAGAAACTTGATCCTTCATCAGCCCAGTTTAGCAGCGCAAGGAGTTAAATACGTGTTTCTCCTGTTCTAATAAATGAAGCTCTTGAACTTTACTTCATTTGCGGTACCTATCAAGAGATGAGTTCCTTGCTGAATGTAGGAGATTAGGAACTGTAATTGAAGATTTACCGTGGAGATCAGCTGTTTATTTCCTGTCTGTATATTATCTGATTCTGTGCTATGCAAAGACTCTGTCTTGTTGAGAGATATTTTAATAAAAGTTCATAACTGATGCCTAGAATCGCACTGCTATAGATACAGTAACAGCATTTTTAATTCCTTCAAGTGGATTTTCAAAAAACCAGGTGAACAGGGGAGGCCATACTCTTTCATTGTTTTACTAGCTGTAGCATCTACTACAGCTAGTACTACTATATTACTACAATACTACAATATTACTAAATATTGCACCTGATATTAGAAAATCAGGAAACAATTTGTATTAAGTTAAATCGCCCTGTGAAAGTAATCTAGTGTTACTGGTGTGGTAGCACAGCTAACTTAAGATAATATTGTGTATTTATAGGTTCCATAGTGACAAGTCCCTTGGAAATGCGCACAACAGAAAAAGGAAAAAATAATTTCGCAATTGTGAATGCCCATTTCTGGAATTCAGCATAATGTAGTTAAACTCTAGTTATCTCTTTCTTGAACAAAGGCTGATGCTGTTCATTTGACATTGAGACAAATCAGAAATCCTGCTGAGAACTTTAATAAGACACCTAACAAGGGAAATTCTTCACATTAGGCAGTCTGGCTAGCTGAGCCACTACTGTGCTATTTCAAGGTGCTGTAATATACCCTAAGTTAGTATAATGCATCTCCAGAATGCCTCAGTGAATTCCAGTTTTGCATAATCTTTATTGAGATAGTATGTGTATATATGTACATGCACATAAAATCATGCACATGTATGATCTTTCGAGGTCCCTTCCAATCTGTAATGATTCTATGATTCTATGATTCTATGTCTGTACTCCACAAGATGGAACAGGACCACTGGATGCAGTTATAGTACCATGTGAAATGACTGATCATGGTACTAATATTTTCATTTCAACTGTAAAAATAAGATATAAATGCTTGTGTTTTGGAGACAGACATTTGAATGTTGCTGTTGTATGTTAAGAATTTAACTGAAAATCTAACTCAAAGTTAACTTATTTGTGACCTAAATTTAATCAACTTGAAAATTAACCATGAAATGAAAAGGGAATTAGTTTGTAATTTTTTTATTTTAACTTTTTATACCCTTTCTTATCCATTAATATATATTAACATTTTTAAAATTAACACTAGATTTAAAAGCAAATCTTATTTTAAAAACATCAATTACATTTTCCAGGTTATTTTCAATTAAATGTGCTGAAGTGGTAAGTATGTATAAACAGTTTCTATTGAATGATTAAAAAATAGTAAATTAAGCATTTCCAATAAATCCTATTAAAATCAAAGGCAGCTTTTGTTTTGTGAACATGCATCTGTTATGAAGTTAGGTGAAGAGGTTGAAATAATTCCTTCTATTCATGTTGAGAAAGAACTCTGAAGGAGGCCAGAGGATTACAATATATAGAGCACTTTTGCTTAGAGGGACTTCCATAGAAAGGATTATTCAGTTCCATCAGTATGGGAAAACATAGACTTTATTCTCAAAAAGTAAAGTTTTTATTAATATTGAGCTTAAATATGCATGTAATTTTGGGATTCATTTTTAACGAGAGGAATGTGCTAAAGTAATTTTATGAAGTCATGTATTTAAATAGAAGTCTCTATTTTTTTTTTAGTAACACTTTTTTCTCAGAATTCTTGCATCCAACCTTTATTTTGCTGCATGATTAATATTGCTTCCTGTCCACCTATATTTGACCATAGGTGTTTGTTGCAGTGTCCACATATGGCAAGTCTTCTCCTAGGTTTTGTTTGCATCAGTTTGGTAGCAAATGTTTGTATGGTTTTCTTTACTGGATATCTGTAAATACAACTTCAGTATGCCTACTTTGCCTTGGGCATCTTACAGTATATATATGCCATTACTTGTAGCAGGTCCTGAGAATTTTCCTCTTACAAGTGGGATATTGTTTAAAAAATCCCCAAATCAGTATTTGCTTGCTTGGATTTTGTAACTTTACTTATCAAAATAGTTCTTGCTTTTTAAAACAAACTGTTGCTGGACATCATAACATTTTCTCTAGCTTTAATATAAATAAAGGAAGTGGTTATAAATAGTTGATGAGAAACTGTGTATCAGTAGTGGCTTTGAATTGCCATGAAGTTTGTACCACATTCAGCTTGCAGTTGGCTGTATTGTTCTTGTGTTGGTCACATTGTCATTGGTTAACTTATTTATACTTTCCCAGCTATATCTCAGGCTTTGGATCAAGCTTTATTAAGCCCAGATGTGTTTCAGCCTAAGTTTACATCTATAAACTAAACATATCACATAGACTTAACTTGTTAAAAATATTGTTCCTACATAATTTTTGAAGGTTACATTTGTTATGCAATCTTCCTGCTAATAGGTAAAGTGATTTGCATTGGTTTTGGGCAAATTGTTTTCTGGTCTTTATATAGGAGTTTGTAGGTTAAATGTAAAATGTTACATTGCACCATAATGATGATTTTGTTTATCTCAACAAATGTTCTGGGCTTATGCTTAACATAACAATATTCAACAAAGTACTTACATGTGTTTTGAATTTTAACAACATTTAAACTTATAATATTATAACATAGCAGACTATTCAAAGCAGATTAATATAATTCGGTGTTTTGGTATGGCATGGTTATTCTAGTGTGGGCAAAATTCATAGTGAATCAGATAGTCTGTGGGCCAAGCTTCTCTAAAAGTGTTTGTAACACGGCAGAGCCCACTTCTGCTGAAGTTGGTAGCAGGTCAGTCAAATCCATTGTCACAAGAAAACGCTAAACCCCAGAATAGGGAAGAAAAGGTATGATTATGCTTACAAATATAAATGAAGCATACTACCTATTTACTTGGTATAATCTTATTGTCAGTTGATGACTCCCTCGAAACTGTGACCTCTGCTACCTGCCACACACCTGTTGCAGTTTGAAAACTGCCAGAACTTTTAGAAATGCTTTCATGAGGAAGAAAAGTTGTATTGTATCCTGGGGGACCTGTCCCCAGTTGCACAGGTCCTGGGACCCTTCCCTGAAAGGATCTGTCCTGGGACCTGCCCCTGAAAGGCGGGCTGAGTCAGACTATAAAAAACGGGGCAGGGTCTTTGTTCCCCCCTTTTTTGGGGGCTGTGGCCCTGAAGGGAGCACCCCCACCACCACCCCGGGAACGGGCGGTGGGGGGGTGGGAACCGCAGCTCGGAGGGGGACTGCGGCTCCGAGGGGGACTGTGGCTCCCGAAGCAGCCACGGCCCCAGCCTGACCCCACCACTGGCGCGCACCTGCTGCCACGTTGTCAGGAAGCGACCCCGGCCGCAACTTGCTGTGGGTGCGCGGTCCTGCCGCATCTGCTGCTGAGAAAAGACTGGCAGTGCTTAGGTTTGGGGGAGAGCTCCTTCGTGCTTGGCTGAAGAAAGCAGAAGGACTCAGGAATCCTTAAATCTTGGATTTGAAAGACAGAGACTGGGTCCTTTGGAATGCATGCAGCTGCACAGAGGGATGCAGGTGTGGGAGCTCAGTCTCAGGCCATCCCTATGCATTGAGCTGGAGAAGCCACACTGAAATGCATGCGGCTGCACCAAGGGATGCAGGTGTGGGTGCTGAGAAAGTCAGGCCATCCCGAAAACATTGAGATCCCTGTCTTCTGCACCGAGGGATGCAGGTGTGGGTGCTGAGAAACTCAGGCCATCCCAGACTGACATGCTCTCTTTCCCAGGTCTCTAACTGGGAGAAGATCCAAGGCCCAAACTGTAGTGATCTCCCATTATATTTTTCTGAGGTTGTGTAATGGCATTTATGACACAGTTTCTAGTTTGTGTGCACTGACTTGCGTAACTGTTTCTCCATTCTGTATATAGTTATAGTGTTAATAAACTTTTCTGGAGTTTCCCTAATCTATCGATTGTCTGGTGAATTTTATCCGAGATGCCATCGAGACCTCACTGCTTTGCTTTCCTTTCTTTATATTGAATTGTGGTCCTGAACCCACCAGAAAATTGGTGCCAAAACCCAGGAGCAAAGCACTTTGAGTTTCAACCCGCTACAACACCATACTTACATGTCCTTGTGTCATGCATTGCTCATCATTATGGTGGTGTTCCACCTGTGCAGCTGCGTGATGCTCCATGACCGTAGTTGCATTCTCTACTTTGATCAACATGAAATCTTTCCTGACACTCACAATGAGGATGCTTTGCATGCTCATGGTAGTGGCAGCTTCTGTGAATATTTTGCAGTTAAAAGAGAACTTCAGTCATTAGTCAAGTTCCCTGAGACAGTAAATTTTATTAAATAAGAAAGTTAAATTTTATGTATTTTTTCTCCAAAACACACAGTGCTTCAGTTTCTGGCACCCATGAGTGTTTCTCAACAGAAACTGTCACTTTATTACTATTATTATCAGGTAGTCCAACCACAAAGATTTTAAATAACTGTGGTTTATTAAATAGCACAATACAGCTAGAAAGTAGCAAACATGGTACCTATATTTAAGAAGGCAGAGCACACACTATTAGTGTTACTCCAATTATGTCAATGTTTTAACAAAAACCTTCCTTTAAAAAAATGAGAAAATCAGTCTGTCATGGGAATAAATAGGAAACTGGAGAATGTGTGTGATACATTTTCACCAATTTCATCATAGTGCATTCATCTAGTATTTTCTTTGATAAAGTAAGCTCTTTTCTAGATAAAGGACTTACAACATTACCGGTCAAACTGAAGAAGATAATGGAATAGTCTAAAAATGTGAAGTGCATAAAAAGCTAGTACAAGGATTACGACAAATGTTGGATGGAAAGGAATTTGGTAATCATCCTGCTTAAGAATTGTAAGGTAAATGCTGTTTAATATTTTTATTGATGACTGCAGCACAGAGACTAACAGTAGTAAAAAAGGTAGTATATTTTGTGTCTTAAAAAGACAAAATGCATTGAAATTCTCCTCTAATCAAACACAGTATCATTCAGTTAGGGATAATACTAATTTCTGCTGTAAGATAAGAATTTGGGATGAATATTGGACGTAGAGAAAAACTAAATGTTATTTTTCAGCCATTAAGTACTATCAGGCGTCAGTATAATGTGGCTGTTGAAACAGCAGAGACAATCTTACAATTTACAAACTGCAGTATTTCTTTAGAAAGCAGGAGTAGAGTCAATATGCATGTGAACACAGAGGAATTCTGATCACTCCTCTCTAAAAAACCCACCAGATAGAAAACGGAATAGACTTGCAAAATATTACTCAAAACATCAGAAAAAAGGACCACTATATTCTATGCATCTAAAATAAATCTTCTTGGGGGAAGTAAAACAAGGGTTGAGAGTTTCTGTCGTTAAATCCAAGAAGTAAACGCCACCAGAGTGAAGCATTCGTTAAATGATGACCCATAACAGAAAAAGTGACATTAGCTTTTACTACCCTCTGGTACTTTAAGAAATAAAGGAAGAATTATCTTCTAGTGCAGTGAAAGATCTTTTTAAAATAAAATATTTCAGTAGTAGTGACAGACAGAATCCAAGACAGATTTCTGTAATCATACATCTTCTTTTGAAAATCAAATCAACAGCTCTGCATGAATCACTTAACTTAATGGTCACAAAGGATTTCATTTTTTCAGTTTTTTTTTAGAAAGGATACTGTCCTCAGTTTTATGAAATTACTTGTCCACCTAGGGTAACATTCTGAACTAATCTCTGGCTTTTTCATCTGTTTTACAAGAATTAGTCTTCAAAGTGCAGGAGGTTGATATCTGGTATAATTTGTACAGCACATTTCTTTCTTTTTCTCCTTCCACTGTGCTTTTTGCATAGCTGAATATCTTGCTTTAATCTGGGGTAGAGTTAATTTTCTTCCTAGTAGTTGGTACAGGGCTGTGTTTTGGATTTAGTATGAGAATAATGTTGATTACATGCTGATATTACATGCGGATTTGACTAGATGATCTTTCGAGGTCCCTTCCGATCGTAATGATTCTATGATTCTATGATTCTATGATTTCAGTTGTTGCTAAGTAATGCTTATTGTAAGTCAAGGATTTTTCTGTTTCTCATCCTATGACTGAGAGCAGGTGCACAAAAAACTGTGAAGTAGAACGGACAGCACAGCTGACCTAAGCTAGACAATGGTATATTCCACAACATTTCCATGTTGTGATCAGTATATAAACTGGGGAGAGTTGTCTGTGGGTAGAGTGCTCCTCTGGGACCGCCTGGGCATCAGGTTAGCAGATAGTGAGTGATTGCATTGTGCATCATTTGTCCTTTCTTTGATGTCCCATGTCAACCATAGGAGCACAATATTTTGCATTTAAAATTACAGTCTTTATGTTTATTTAGTAGTGGCCAATCCTGAAAATCTTCCTTAATATATAAAGTCATTACTGAAAGTAATTCTCTCACAAATTTCAAATACAGTTAATGGCAAGTTATATTATAGAGGGTGGTATCTTTCTGTTCCTGATTTTAACATTTACACTAAGCTTTGTGATTTTTGTTTCTGCTTCTGTTGGTTTAACAGAGCTACAGGGCCAGCAGTCTAAAACATTTCTGTTCTGATCTGTTTGTACAGTGTTCAAAGGAGGAGGAGACAGCAGCCCCTTATAAGTTCCAAGTGTGCAATTTTTACTCCTAGTGAATGTCACAAATTGTGGTTGCTTTCTCATTCTTAGCACATAATACAGGTAACGATTGGGAATTTTCCTTGTGTTTTATCTTATTTTTGTTGTGGCAAAGTAAACCAGTGATACAGAAGACATTTTTTTTTCCTGTTTTGAAGACAAATGTAACACATTTCTTAGCATGTTCTCAGCGGACTACAAATAATTTGCTACATATTTTAGAAGGCTATAGCTATAGCTAACTTTTAGAATTGTTCTGTTGTTCAAAATACTTCAAATCCATGCTTTTCTGTAAGGTAATAATCCATTTTACTGTAGGCAACCAAATATTACAACTAGGAAGAATCCAAAGCTTTTGAATTGGAAAAACATTTTCTAAGAGGAAAAATACATTTAGTATACTGTAAAAGAGTTAATTATAATTATGCTTCTGCCTCTTAGGAAAGATCAGGTTTTGCTGTTCAATAACTACATAAAAATAGTCCTTCTGGTGTAGCAGTTCCTGATAAGCAAGTGTAGATTTCTAGTCTGAGATGTGCACATGCACTCCAAGGTGTTCAGTTCTTATTTCAGTTTATATGGCTTCTGAATTAGAGGGGTTTGAATACATTAAGAGTTCCCAATACATTTAATTTTTTGAACATAATTTACAGGTTGCTTACCTTAAGGTTTTAAAAGCTGATGCAATACTGTCCAAACCATTTTCCCTTACTAGCTGAAGGAAGATAAAGAAAAGACTCTTTTGTTTACTGTCTGGATTTCTTTAGCATGAAGGAATATATTCATATTTTCTAAACCCATGTAAATCTCTTTTTCTGTAAGTAGTTAACTAAAAATTGTGTTAACTCTTTTCCTTAAGAATTTAACTAAAATATTTGGGTTTGTGTAAGACTTATCTTAAATAAATTGCATTGCATCATTAAAAAGAACCTTGCACATCTATTAATTTTCTTGTCCTGTTGCTTCACTTATCCTGTGCTGTGCGAACATTTGTTTGTGTTTGCTTTTCTTTTCTAGTTTGGTATCATAGTTTATTACTCTACGCTCTATTCCTTTCAACCCTATTATTAAATAACTTCTACTTTGAGCTTGAAAGTAAATGTCACAGTACTGTTCAGATTGTCGGCTCAAATCAAACTACAGAACTGGAAACCTTCCTCCCTGTCCTACAGACATTTTTTACCCTAAACATGAATTTATCATGTAAATGTATTTTTTCAAGATGAGTTCAAACAAAACATAAATTTCTGCAATTTGGAGATTTTCTTACAAATTCAGATCTGATTCTTGTCAAAAACATTGTTACTCTAGTGTTGATTGAAATTAGCATTAGTGTTTCTCATGGATTGTTTTTCGTATAAACAATGTTATTTTGTTTCAAGCTGGAATTTCATTTACACTATTTAGAATTTTCTCAATATATTGTAACAACAGTACACTTTCCAGAACTGTTAATTAAAAGAGCATGCTGGGATAAATAAACCCATATGCTGTTGATTAACCACCTTTTAGGGGTCAACAGTTGGGATGTCTTGCTGTGCATATGCTAATTTTTGTCCAAAATTTTACAGGAACTGTTTTGTCCATATGGCACTTGCTTAAAATTTAAGGTCTATAGACAAGAATGAATAAAACCCAAGGAAAAAATGGTATCTGAGGCTGTAATACGTGTGTGATAACTTCAGGGTGGTACTGAATCTGCTCTTGTACATAAAATACAGAAGAGTGATAGAGAATTCATATGGGTGTATATGTATATTCATTATCATGTCTGTGAGCATCTGTAGGAGAACTGCTAACAGAGCTAGCGCTGAGCAGCGCTCTGGACAACCCAGCACTGAGCCAAGAATAGCTGCCAGGTGCCTCTGAGAATGGCCTTGGAGGCCTCAGCAAGGATGATAGGAGGCCTCAGCAAGGATGATAAGCGAGCAAACTAATTATAGAGGAATGTTAACCAGACTGTGGGAATCAGAGAATGGGGCCGTGTTTGGGAAAGCTGGAAGGGCTGTCCGATCAGGTGCGGGAAGGAACTGAGTTGTGTAACCTAACCAATCTTGAGCTTGGCTTTTGCAATATGTATGAACCTCATTAAGAACTGTATAAAAGAGCTTGGATTTCGCTAATAAACGACTGCTAGATCACATTGATCTGTTTGTACATCCCCTTCTCTCGGCAAGCATCTACAACTATTTATAGAGAGAATATTAATCTGCATGTAAGGAAATATAAATTTGTAAGAAATTATTTCCCTAAAACATGAAAAATAAAAAGAAATGGAAAACTACAAAACTACATGACAAAGAGCTGTTACAGTTTACTCTGGACATGCTGTTTTTCAGCTGAACAGAAATAATTTTTCCTTGTAATACCCTATCTATAGTGACATTTCTTTTTGTTTCTTACTTGTCCACTGAAGACATCTGTCTTCATGGAATGTGAATCACTCTTACTTTTTTGAAGTCTAAAAGCACACTTACCTTTACTCAATTTTTTCTGTTTAATTTTATTCTTTTCAAGTTTTAGGCATATAAATTTTTCACATCTGCAATTTGCAATGTAAATTATTTGTGAAACTATTAAATTAGTTTTAAAATTAGCCAAAAGAACCCCAAACCATAATAATTTGTTGAGAAGATTAAATAAGACTAACATTTTTGTTTCATCATAGTTCTCCCAAATTTATAAAAATTGCTGGCCAATTTCAAGTTTCAAACAGTGATATCATCAGTCATCAGCAACTGGAGAGAAAATTCTACCAAAACCCAGTTTTTTATTGATAACTTCTTTTACTGGGAAAGTTTTAAACTTTCAAACAAAATAACTTCATTTTCAAAAATAAACAGATAAAAGGAATAATTGATGTGGATTATTTTGCTTTAGTTCAGAAATAGATGTTGAATGACACACTTAGATGTCTGGTTCACTGTACTTCCAAACACAGGGTTGGAACGCTACAGTTTTCAATGTGATATTGACTGCCTGACTGTTTCTGCATGGAGAACAGTTGAATGCTGGTTCATACTGAAGATCTGGCTCTGCATGCAGTCCTGTCCATCAAAGAATGAGAAAACCTCTAAAATATCTTCTTTAGTCAAGCATGACAAGTGAATAATATTTATATTTAACAAAAGAAAATATGCAAGGCATATGGATACCTCATAGAATCAAAGAATCACAGAATCAGTTTGGTTGGAAGAGACCTTGAAGATCATTGAGTTTATCCTTTGAACGAGTACTGCCAGGTCACTCTTAAACTGCATCTCTCAACACTGCTTCTATACACCTTTTAAATCACTCCTGGGATGATAACTCCACCACTATCAAACTTTGGGTAGCCTATTCCAATGTATGATAACCTTTTCAGTGAAGAAATTAATCCTAAAACTCAGCCTAAACTTCCCATCACACAGCTTGCATTTACTCTGGTCCTATCACCTGCACTGGGAAGAAGAGGCAGTCCCCCTCCTTGCTGCAACCTATTTTCAGTGGCAGTGAAAGGGTCTCTCTTCTGCCTCCTTTTCTCTAGGCTAGACAAGACCAGTTCCCTCAACAGCTCCTCATAGGACTTGTGCTCCAGAACCTTCACAAAACTCATTGCCCTTCTCTGGAAATGCTCCGGCACTTCAATGTCCTTCTTGCAGTGAGGGGCCCAGAACTGAATGCAATATTCAAGGTGAAAACTCACTGATGCCTCCACTCACAGCTGATGACTGTTGCTTCATTTCAAGAAGAGCTGAAGAAGTTGATGAGCTGAATGATGGTCACATGAAGTGCCTAATTAGGGTGAGTACTCTGTGATACCAAAATCCTGCAGAAAAAAGCCAATTGCTCCTGTCCAGGCTGTGTTCATATTTTGTCTTTCCTTATAATAACTTTGTCTGGGGAGAAAACATAATGAGGTTTTTTGACTTTAGGGGAAAAATGGGCTTCTTTCTCGCTTGCTTTCTCTCTCCTTTTGTGTTTCTGTCATTTGCCTAGCTCCTGGTTCCTTGCTGTATGTCTAGTTTCTCATAGTGTCCCTCTACTTACCTTCCCTGGGTATTGTCAGGGAGGAAACATCTTGTTCCATTAAACCACTCTGAGCCAGGGCCAAGGTGATATGAGGTTTCTAAGTCACAGAATATCCATGAGTCAAGCTCAAAGTCAGCTAAGGAAGTCCAGTAAGCAAGTCAAGGTCACACAGATAGAGACCAGCACTCCTACAGCATTGCTGGGGCAGAGAATGACAGAACTGGGATGGGTGGGAATAGAATTCCATGACATGGACAGAGTGGAGAAAAGTACCTGAGGAGGTTGGGCAAGAACAGGAAGGCACCTTGGTGCTCTCAGAGCCACAACGAGTTATATTCATTCTTTGTGAGTTTCCTCTTTTACTACATACCCTTCTAATTGTCTCAATTTTCGTATATTTCACCAACCATAACTAATCACACAGGGTTTTCTCTGCCCTCAACTTCTTCTCAAACATTTAATTCATTAGACTTTTTCCCTAAATAGAGTTCTGCTTCCTTTTTGTCTATTAACTGAAGATAACTAAGGAAGTCATCCTGCTAGAACTGCCAGTTTTAGGATTATAAGAAAACAATTTAAGTAAAAAGCAAAGAGAAAATTGGAAATTAGTCATGTTCAAAAACTAATAGAGAAATGATTGTTTAATTCATATTACCACTGAGTCTTTTGCTTTTTTGGAGGTCTCTTAGGTACCAAGCATAATTTCTAACAGCCAGTGTTCAGATTTTCTAAAAGTAAGCTCATCAGAAATTGCTCACAAGTCAGTACCACCTCAAGCTTCTTGAAGAACTCCAGGCCAAATTTTTACAAAACACACCCTACATTTGTTGAACAGATCAAACGATGAGACAAAATCCTGTTCTCATCAATGACTGATAATTGCTGACGGTAAGCTTTTTCTGGTACACTGTCAAAAATATTCTGCATGCTGTTGATGGACTTTACCAGCTAAACTAGATTCACCATGTCCTCAGTTTCTCAGTAAACAATAACTTTAGGTAGCACAGGACCAATTTGTAGCAAGAACAATGAAATTTAATTTCTGACAATAGCATCTCCACACCTAAACAAAATACATTCTGCAAAACCATCCTTGAGTGTTACTTAATTCAGACTATAAGAAGAAATAAATTAAAAAAAAAAACTTCAGAAAAAGTTGGCACATTTTAGAATTCCTTTATTTCTGAACTGTGACTAAAAGTAAGGTATGGCCAGAATAACAGAATCACAGAACATTAGGGATTGGAAGGGATCTCAGAAGATCATCTAGTCCAATCCCCCACCACAGCAGGATCACCTACAGCGAGTCACACAGGAATATATCCAGGTGACATTTAAACTTCTTCAGAGAAGGAGACTCCACAACCTCAATGGGCAGCCTGTTCTGGCACTCTGTTACCCTCACCATCTCATATTTATTTGGAATTTCCTGCATTCCACTGTACATCCATTGCCCCTTGTCCTATCATTAGATGACACTGAGAAGAACTTGGATCTCTTCTCAGAGACATTTAAAACCCACCTGGATATGTTCCTGTGTGACTTGGTCTAAGTGATCCTGCTCTGGCAACGGGATTGGACTACATGATCTTTCGAAGTCCCTTCCAATCTGTAATGATTCTGTGACACCCACCTTTCACATATTTATAAACATTAATGGGGTTACCCCTCAGTGTCCTTTTCTCCAAGCTAAAGAGAGTCAGTTCCCTCAGCCTTTCACAGAATCACAGAATGTTAGAGGTTGGAAGGGAGCTTGAAAGATCATAGAATCATAGAGTCATTACGGATTGGAAGGGACCTCGAAAGATCATCTAGTCCAATCCGCCTGCAACAGCAGGATCACCTAAACCAAG